>CM034146.1:244774029-245118795 GCA_019776745.2 Taxus chinensis
CGGTATCACTTGCCTCTCTCAATTCCCCTCCAGAATAGTTTTTCCCAGGTCGGCTGATGTGCTCGCATTGGGCCCATCATGCACTCCATGTCTGAGATCCTCTTAGGCCTGCCCTAGCCTGCACTAACCAATTCCTCTAAATTGCTGATCCCTTCATGTGTTGCGGTGAACCTGAGTGCATGGGGAACTCACATCCTGGTGGCCTGAGTTCCCTTGTGTTCCTCTTGGGTGGGCTTTGTCTGACGCAGCTGCGCTAGACCACCTAAGCCCGCTTCTTCATTTTGTGTTGTGTTGACTCTAACAAGCTCACCAACGACTAGCTCGTCATGTGAAAACTAACTCGCCAACCCTTACACAACTCAACCAAGTAGCTTGCCTCACTCGAGTTATTTCTAGATCGCATGAGTAGCGCATCGAGCTACTCCCGGGACCTTGGCCAAATTTGATGATTTTCTCAAATTTATTGGATTTTTACAATTTTCTTGGAAATTTCTCAAGCTAGGGGGCCAAGGAAAATGCACTGGACTGCCCCAAAATTGATTTTTCTAGTTTTTCCCATTTATAGATTTTTAGTTGAATGTGGCCCCTGGGGCTGCCTCTCTTAGCTTGGCCAAGTCATGGATCTCTTGAAACCCGGAAGACGAAAAAAATCACTGAATGATCCCAAACTTCCCAAAATCATTGCAAGTGTCCCGAAGCATAGAAATTTCTTGTAAAACCCTAGATTCAAACTTGAAGCCTCCTGTCAACTTCTTGAGTCCAACTTTCTTTAGCTGTTCATTTTACTAAAGGGGGTAAAAATGGATAACAAAAAAGACTTATGACTGATCCAAAACTAATTTTAAGTTCCCTTAATTCATTGTTTGATCAAAGCCATTCAAATTCAATTTTACCTGATTTAACTGATTTTCACAAAATTATCATAACTAATTAAAATTTTGCATCCACATTAAAATCTGAATTAAATCTCTGTAAATAATTGGAAACTGAAAGGAAAAATTAGACAACACAAAGATTGTTTGCAGGGTTAGGAATTCCTATGTCCAAGGTTTCATTTACAACCAATCCATTAATTTTCATATTTGCAAGTACATTTAAAAGATTAAAAAATAAAATAATGAATCATATGAAACCTTCTATAATTCCTTGAGATTCCGTGAGATCTGAATATAAACAAAATTCACTCTTCTATTTGTTCTAGGATTTGCAGTTAATCTTCTTCCACTTCATCGACAAAAGATGTACAAAAGGATTTACAAAATCAGCATATGAAATCCAAATAAGAAGAATGAATGTACCATTAAGAGGGTCTCTGAATTTTGAGCACCTTCCTAGTTCTTTCCGAGACCTGGTTTTGCTCCTAAGCACCTAAAAAATTTAATTGTTTATAAAATGCCCTATTTTTCCAATAACACAGTCTGCTAAAAAAACCACTTTAAATAAAAATTATCTCCTCTTATACAACCTCACAATGTTTGGTGGGTTGGCGAGGCCATCTAACTTTTTGGTAGGAGATTTGCAGTTTAATCCTTGGGAAGTGCTTAACCATCCATGTTTAGCCTTTGACTTACCAAAATTTTCACCTTTATCCCACACGCCTCATTCAAGGTGGGAAAAATTGTTTAAATTAGATTACATGGGATTTAAATAATGGCTAAAGAGCTGCTTATTTTTCCCAAACAATATGCACATAGGGTAAGGTTGTTAACCGCTTGGAAAATATGTATAAGCTAAGGTTATACTTAGAAGCGCTTGGTTGGAATGTTTGTTAAGATGAATATGGCATATATATGAAAAAATGTGACAAAGTAAATACGAAGAAAAGGTGGCAAAGGATCTCTTCCTTAAAAAGAGTGTGTCCACCTTGGATGAGGGCCCCTACCTAGAAAATGGCGGGGCCCACCCATCTGAAAATGAACATCGAAGACCGGAGTCATAAAACCAAATTTGTACACTTTTGCCCAATTTAATTTCTGCCATATGTTATGGCTTGATTGGCCAATTGTCCTTTCTTCATCCCAACTTTGACCAAACTTTGACCAGCGGTAACTTGAGCATACAATATCTATTTTGTGTGTTCCCATAGGCTTTGGAAAGCTCTCAGAATGTTGTACCATACTATAATGGTTTAGGGAGATTTAGGGAAACTTTGTTCGTTGTTTTGATCTTCAAATCACTCCTCCCTAGTGGGAAGGATTTTTGTCTAGAAAAAACTATTTTTCACCCACAAATGTTGTTAATCTTACGACATTTCAAAAACACATACATGATCCAGAAATAACATTATGGGTTAAATCACGAAAAATTGTACTTGTTATCCTAAGTAAGACAGATAATCTACCTCCTCGTTGTCCTACTGCGTGTGTTCGACCTCCTCCATGGTGTCCTTTGAATCTGAAATTTTCTCACCATGGTTTCCCTCATCTTCAAACATGAAGTTTGAAATCTCAAACTATTCTTTGACATCAGAGCTTGAAGGGGATGAAGTGAGAGGAAGAATTGAAGGTTCTTCTATGGCCTACTCCGCACTTGGAGCCTCTAAACCTGTATGGTCCTCCTCCACAACCAGAATGTACTCCTCTTCTTTTGGATTAGGAGTAGCTCCTTCCCATGATTGTGATGTAGCTGGAGATTCCACCACTTGCGGCTTGACCTCAGCCTCCTCTATAGGCTTAACCAACAAGGGAACCTTTGAAAACTCAAATTTAGCATCCCAACTCTTCAGATTTTCTATCATTTCTTCTCTATTGGGTTCCTCTGTTTGATGTTCTCCTTGGCTGGTTTCTTGATTGTTTTCTTCCCAACATGGGTTTGGGAAAGTAGGAGGAAGGATGGGTTGATTTTAAATAGACTTTGCAATCATTTGTGGTGTAGGGGAAGGTGTTGCTTTTGGATCTTGCAGAGGGGGATTGGATTTGGGAGGGAAAAGGGCAGAGAAACTGAGGTGGAGTGGAAGACTAGGGAATGGAGAAATGGAATCAAAAATTGGGGCAGCAACTGGGAAGCTTGACTCTTGATCATGTTGAAATGATAAAGACTGAGGAAGAGAAAATGAAAGGTAGAGAGCTAGTGATTGACTTACCCATTCATAAGGTTGTCCCGCACTTTTCTCATAAGCTCCGATCTCCACTTTCCATTGTGCAAGTTGGTGTAGTATTTCAATCATGAAGTCAAGCTTCTCTTGAGGGATGTAATGTCTTGGAAAAGGGTCTTCCCATGGACAAGATTCCCTACAACCAATGCTGAAAGCCCTCGTTTGAACTGTTGCCCTAAGTTGAACCAGGCCAACCTCCATTTTTTTAATCTTCTCCAACATATCAATATCTTCTACATAACTATCGCCATCATATGCGTCCCCTTGTTCTTGATAAGCTCCATGACCAAACTGAATTTGACTCTGCTCATATGGGTAAGCATAATGGTCTTGGATCTGATTAAAATGCTGATTTGGAGGAGTTGGGAAATACATTGGAGGTGGACTGTATTGCTATTGTTATAGATGTGAATTCCATGGTGGGAATGAAGTCATGATTGTACAACCTCATGGAATGGGAGGAAATGAAAGAGATGGAAGAAGAAAATGGATGAAATGAGTGGATAAGAATGGAAAAGGTCTGTAACTTAGAGAATGGGTTTTTGACCAGATGGAGTCACCAGATGTGCTTGAAAGTGCCTCTAAAGGCTGAAATATTCACCAAGAGCACATCGAACTTGATGAAGTGAAGTGGTAAGGTGCTTCAGACCTATCGCACTTGGCGTGCAAAAATTGTTAATGCAAAATCATAGCACCCCCAAATGATTTAGGGATATTATTTTCTAAGGTAGAATCATCTAGTGTGATTGCATAACATGGGACCATCTCTCAAGCTGTGGGACTTGCAGACTTGAGATGGCCCTCCGGAGAAAGCCGGCCTCTTCTTCCTAATCCTAGCAATAAACTACTCTTAAGGAAGGAAATGCGACTATCTACTCCTAATCTAACAACTCCAAGGGACCAAGGATAGAGAGAGAGCATGAAAATAAAGAAATCCTACACTACAGAGGTGATAGCACCAAGAAAAGGGAGCAAGATATTCTATTAAGGGAGAAAGAAATAGAAAAAATTGAGATGAGGAAGGTCATACATAAGTGACACGGCCTAGATTTGCAAATCATCCATTAAACTCCATGAAACACAACATCCTGCACCTGTAAATGCGAAATGCACAGAAAACCAAGACTGAAAGGGAGAGGCATGTGGAAACAACAAAATGATGCAAAGGGTTGAAGAACACCACAAAACCATGTTTTTTATTGCTCTAGAAGGTGCACAGACCATTACATTTCTTGAATAGAGGCACAAATACATTTTCCAGGTGTGGGAGAAGGTTCACTGCTCAAAAATGGTGTCGAGAAACAAATTTGATAGAGTTTCTCTATGCCCAGATTATCTCTCTTTCTCAAATGAGAAGTGCTACAGTATATATAGAAAGAAAAGAGAGAGAAGAGGGAAAATTTTAATCCTGATCCAACCACCATGAGATACATATTGAATCTTGCCTTGAAATCTCAACCACTGAATATCAATGCCTTCTACAAATCCACCCATATTATGTCACTTTTGGTTCCCCAAGAGATTGAATCGAATCAAATTTGGTAGTTGAAGAGATTGGATTCTGCGTTAATGGAATCAAAGAATCTTCTTAATTTTTCACCTACCAGGGCCACGCGACAGCCTAGCACTCGTTTGGGCTTCCCTTTTGATATGGGACATGTGGTAGCCAGATTAGAGAAAAAATTGGGCTTGTGGGTCTGCAACTTATCTTTTGCCCTATTGCACAAAAAAAGAAAAACTCGAAATACTCCCGCAGCCCCAAAGCTCCACCTTTTGACTCTGTTTGACCATTTACACCTACCTTCGTTTCTTCCTGAGACACGTGGAGAAGCGGCACTTGTTTGAGATTCTCTTTTTGGATTCATCTTTCTAGAAGCACCGCTAAGACACGTGGCTCTCTCTGCTTGCTCTGCTCTTTCATTTCCTAGCCCACATGTAACCTATTTGTGGTCCTAGAATGTGAGCTTGTGGGTTTGAGTCGTTTCCTTCATAATTTCTCTTTGCGCAGGGTTTTATGACCAAATTTTTCGAGGGGAATTTGGGATAACAATTTGGCGACTCATGGGGACATCTGCTTGCTAGATGAAGAGACCAGTGGCCTTGAAGCATCCATTGGGCATGGAGTCTGCCTGATAAACACAAAACTGATGTGAACTCTGAAACTCTGATTCCTGAGCCACTTGGAAACACACTGAAACTTGGAATTGAACTTCACCAAAAGCCAACTGAATGCACTGTGCAAGAGCAAAACAACAACACCAAAAACTATGTACAAACTGAAAATCATACATACCCCAAATGGGATATGTAGAGTGTGTAAAAGTACTTCTTCTACTAAAAACAAACCTACCTACACTACTCTAACCAAAAGCAAAGGGAGCTCAAACAAAGCCTACAACTGGTAGGGAGAAATAGCTCCCCTTCCTAAAAAATGACAACCATGCAACTGATTTAGCACTGAACATGGCCGGTTGGATGAGTGAAAAACTAACAATAAGCTAGTCCTCCACCCAAATCATCAAGGTATCAACATTAATGGAGAATACCTCCTCAAATTAACCTGCATTGGACTCCTGGAGGTATTGATGGTGACCCTTGGTACTTTGATACTCATCCTCATGCCTTGAAGTTGGCATGACCGGTTTTGGTTTCTCCTTTGGCTCTAATGAAGCCAAGTACCTAATCAGGAATGGTATGATCCTTTGGATGTGCTCGTTTCTCTGAAATTTAACTCCAAAAATGAAGTCTTCTTGTGGACCTTCTTGGGTGGATGGTGCAAGAGAGATGATGACATCCTCCTGCATTTTCTCTTCCTCCTCTTTTAAAGAACATGGAAGATCAAGATCTTCCAACCTTGGTTCCAGAGCGTTGTTATGAAGTGCAGGTTGTTGTTCTTGAATGTTCTCCTCCATGGCAGTAGGCTCATGTGCATGGAAGATGGATGGAGGAGAAAATGATGTAATCTCCATGGGCTCCTCTTCATCAAAGTAATCTCCCAAGTCAGATAGATAATCTGCCTCCTCGTTGTCTTGTTGGGTGTGTTCAACCTCCTCCATGGTGTCCTTTGAATCTGTAATTTTATCACCATGGTTCCCCTCATCTTCAAACATGAAGTTTTAAAGCTCAAACTCTTCTTCAAAATTAGAGCTTGAAGGGGATGAAGTGGGAGGAAGAACTGAAGGTTCTTCTGTGGCCTACTCCACACTTGGAGCCTCTAAAATTGTATGGTCCTCCTCCATAGCTAGAATGCACTCCTCTTATTTTGAATTAGGAGTATCTCCTCCCCCTACTTGTGATGTAGCTGGAGCTTCCACCACTTGCGGCTTGACCTCAGCCTCCT
This sequence comes from Taxus chinensis, assembly GCA_019776745.2. Classification (NCBI taxonomy): domain Eukaryota; kingdom Viridiplantae; phylum Streptophyta; class Pinopsida; order Cupressales; family Taxaceae; genus Taxus; species Taxus chinensis. Next base: position 244,780,464 of record CM034146.1, read on the forward strand.
CCATATGCTTAACCAACAAGGGAACCTTTGAAAAATCAAATTTAACAGCCCAACTCTTCATATTTTCTATCATTTCTTCTCTATTGGGTTCCTCTGTTTGATGTTCTGCTTGGTTGGTTTCTTGATTGTTTTCTTCCCAACATGGGTTTGGGAAAGTAGGAGGAAGGATGGGTTGATTTGAAACAGACTTTGCAATTGTTTGTGGTGTAGGGGAAGGTGTTGCTTTTGGATCTTGTAGAGGGGGATTGGATTTGGGAGGGAAAATGGCAGAGAAACTAAGGTGGGGTGGAAGACTAGGGAATGGAGAAATGGAATCAACACTTGGGGCAGCAACTAGGAAGTTTGACTCTTGATCATGTTGAAATGATAAATACCGAGGAAGAGAAAATGAAAGGTAGGGAGATAGTGATTGAACTACCCATTGATAAGGTTGTCCCGCACTTTGCTCATAAGCTCCGATCTCCACTGTCCATTGCGTAAGTTGGGGTAGCATTTAAATCATGAAGTCAAGCTTCTCTTGAGGGATGTAATGTCTTGGAAAAGGGTCTTCCCATGGACAAGGTTCCGTGCAACCAATGCTGAAAGCCCTCATTTGAACTGTTGCCCTAAGTTGAACCAGGTTAGCCTCCATTTTTTTAATCTTCTCTAACAGATCAACATCCTCTACATAACTATCGCCATCATATGTGTCCCCTTGTTCTTGATAAGCTCCATGGCCAAACTGACTTTGACTATGCTCATATGGGTAAGCATAATGGTTCTGGATCTGATTATAATGCTAATCTGGAGGAGTTGGGAAATAAATTAGAGGTGGACTGTATTGCTGCTGTTGTAGATGTGAATTCCATGGTGGGAATGAAGTCATGATTGCACAACCTCATGGAATGGGAGGAAATTAAAGAGATGGAAGAAGAAAATGGATGAAATGAGTGGAAAAGGATGGAAAAGTTTTGCAACTCAGAGGATGGGTTTTTGACTAGATGGAGTCGCCAGATGTGCTTGAAAGTGCCTCCAAAGGCTGAAATATTCACCAAGAGCACATCGAACCTGATGAAGTGAAGTGGTAAGGTGCTTCAGACCTATCCCACATGGTGTGCAAAAATTGTTAATGCAAAATCATAGCACCCCCAAATGATTTAGGGATATTATTTTCTAAGGCATAATCATCTAGTGTGATTGCATAACATGGGACCATCTCTCAAGTTGTGGGACTTACGGACTTGAGATGGCCCTCCGGAGAAATCCGGCCTCTTCTTCCTAATCCTAGCACTAAACTACTCCTAAGGAAGGAAATACGACTATCTACTCCTAATCTAACAACTCCAAGGGACTAAGGAGAGAGAGAGAGCATGAAAATAAAGAAATCCCACACTACAGAGGTGATAGCACCAAGAAAAGGGAGTGAGATATTATGTTGAGGGAGAAAGAAACATAAAAAATGGAGATGAGGGAGGTCAGACAGAAGTGACATGGCCGAGATCTGCAAATCATCCATTAAACTCCATGAAACACAACATCTTGCATCTACAAATGTGAAATGCACAGAAAACAAAGACTGAAAGGGAGAGGCACGGAGAAATAACAAAACGATGCAAAGGGTTGAAGAACACCACAAAAACACATTTTTTATTGCTCCAAAAGGTGCACAGACTATTACATTTCTGGAATAGAGGCACAAATACATTTTCCATGCGTGGGAGAAGGTTTGCTGCTCAAAAATGGCGTTGAGAAACAAATTTGATAGAGTTTCTCTATGCCCAGAATGTCTCTCTTTCTCAAATGAGAAGTGTTACACTATATATAGAAATAAAATATAGAGAAGAGGGAAAAGTCAAATCCTACTCCAACCACCATGAGATACATATTGAATCCTGCCTTGAAAGCTCAACCACTGAATATCAATGCCTTCTGCAAATCTGCCCACAATATGTCGCTTCTGGTTCCCTAGCGGATTGAATCGAATCAAATCTGGTAGTTGAAGAGATTGGATTATGTGTTAAAGGCCTTGAAGACTCTTCTTCATTTCTCACCTACCAAGGCCACGCAACAGCCTAACACTTGTTTGGGATACCCTTTTGATATGGAACACGTGGCAACCAGATTAGAGTAAAAATCAGGCTTGCAGGTCAGCAACTTATTTTTTTCTCTTTTACACAAAAAATGAAAAAATCAAAATACTCCCGCAGCCCCGAAGCTCCTCCTTTTGACTCTGTTTGACCATTTTCCCTTGCCTCCATTTCTTCCTGAGACATGTGGAGAAGCGGCGCTTGTTTGAGCTTCTCTTTTTGGATTCATCTTTGGAGAAGCACCACTAGGACACGTGGCTCTCTCTGCTAGCTATGTTCTTTCATTTATAGGCCCACCTGTAACCTGTTTGCCATCCTGGAATGTGAGCTCGTGAGTTTGATTCATTTCCTTCATAATTTCTCTATGCGCGGGGTTGTCTTCACCAAATTTTCGGGGGGGGGGGAGAATTTGGGATAACAATAGCTATAGTCAAAACTAAATCATGTGAATCTGCCAAAGAATTATCTATCCCAATATTCAGAAATGTAAAAGGGATGGAATCAAAATGTCCACATACCCACAACGGTGAAATTTTTATCCACTGTAATCCACCAGGAAAAATATGTAACCAGTTTTTTAGTGCAATCAATGTACACACTAATTGTAACAACATAGGATAGTTACAAATAAATGCCCAAAAATAAGGGACTTCATGTATGTGTAAATACCATGTGTAGACACAATAAGATTGTATATTAATTACAATACCAAAATGGTTCCCAAATCTGCACAATGAAAATCAACAACAAATAATGAAATGAAAATTAAAAAAAAAAAGGCATTATACACATGCCCACCAAATTTGCATACTCTGATGCCAATAGTAAAAATGGATTTTGTCAACCTTAACAAGTGATAAGTATTATCTGAGTATGATAAATCTATCCCTCAGATGTTTCCTACAGGTGACACCATCATTCATATTTCAAAGAAAAATGAAAATATGGGAATTTTTCCTTTCAAAATTAATCGGAATCCCACAAAATGATCTGAATATAATGCATGTTATTCATCAATTACATATATGCAAACATGAAATTAATAAATTTTTTTCCCACCAATTCAATCAAATTTCCCTTTTTAGGTGGTTTAATTTCTTCATTATAAACCTAGGTATCTGCATGGGTTATTTTTGTAAATGTTGGTTTTACCTTGCTTCCCTTTTTCATAACTTTCTACTATTGTTTCAGATGAAGATTCTAAAACCTATTAACCTCATGTCCTTTCATGTGACAATGGGTATAAAATTTATTGTCCATTTTTTAGGAATCTTATCCAGATTACCAATTTTACAACCATGTACATGAGAATGGTTGTTCAAAATTCTTCCAAGTAATGCTTTCCTTTTCTATCATTTGGCTACATGGTGGTTATATAATCCACAAAAAGTGCATGTATAAACATACCATAAATTCAATGCACCATAATAAAAAGTAACATGGGAATATTTACGTTGTTCAAAATCAATGGTTTTAAATGTTTTCCCATTAACATTTTTACCTTTCGTGGGTCGTGGTGGAGGTTTTTCCTTTGCAATCTCAACTGTCATGGATAATTCACATTTCTCATTTTCATCACCAGATCAGTATCCCAATTATGCATGATGAGGTTCATCCTCTCCCTAGATAGGGTTAACAATTCCTTGGCATCATTTTCTAAGGATTTTTCCATTAAATCCCATTTAAAAAAGTAATTTGAACCTATTCCTGTAGTGTATTTTTCAAATTTACTAAAATCATCAACTGATTTACAACGGGAAAATTCATCAACTGGCGATATACTTACAGTGCTTGAATCAGACTTTGCACTTGTGGGAGAGGAAGGTCCTGAATATACAATAAACTTATTTTTCCCCTTCTCATCACATGTTTGAAACTTGCTAAGATCTCTTCCTTGTCTTTCAATCCTGCTTTCAATTTTTCACATTCCTCTTCCAAGAAATAATACATGGATCTCAAGAGAGATTTATCTTCATGGATCTGGTGATTAAATGCCTCAAGTTCTCTAAGATTTTCCTTTTTATACATATTTTCCATGGTGCACATGTACCTAGCCAATCAAAATTGAATCAAACACACAATCTAAAGCAATCAAAATGTCAAATCAACCTACTCTGATACCAAAACATGATCATAAACACTAGTAATTATCCTTTACTTTTTAACTGGTTACTGGGACCTTAAAAATTCATCAACTTTAAGGACTTTAATTAATCCAAAATTGATCATAATTTGATTTTAAAATTTGACTTATGAATAATCCAAAATGATTTTTAGTTCCCTTAATTCGTTGTTTGATTAAATCCATTCAAATTCAAGTTTACCCAATTTAACTAATTTTCCTAGAATAGTCAAAACTGATAAAATTTTTGCATCCACATTAAAATCTGAATTAAATATCAGCAAATAATAAGAAAGTGAAAGGAAAAATCAGACAACACAAATATTGTTTATGGGTTCAGAATTCCTATGTTCACGGGTTTGTTTAGAGCATATCCACTAATGTTCAAATTTGTAAGTACATTTCAAATCTTACAAAATAAAATAATGAATCATATGACACCCACCAGAATTCCCTGAGAACTCGTTAGCTCTGAAGACAATTAGAATTCGCTCTCTTGTTTGTTCCAAGATTTGCAGTTAATCTTCTTCCAGTTCACCAAAAACAGATGCAAAAGATGCTTTACAAAATCAAAATATGAACTCCAAATCAGAAGAATGAATACACCATGAAGAGGGTCTTTGAATTCTGAGCAACTTCCTAGTTCTTCCCGAGACCTAGTTTTGCTTCTAAGTGCTTAAAAAATTCAATTATTTCTAAACTGCCCTATTTTAACAATAACATAGTCTGCTAAAAAACCACTTTAAATAAAAATTACCTCCTCTTATACAACCTCACAATGTTTGGCGGGTTGGTGAGGCTACCTAAATTTTTGGTAGGAGGTCTGCGGTTCAATCCTTGGGAAGTGCTTGACCATCCATGTTTATCCTTTGACTTACCAAAATTTTCACCTTTACCCCACATGCCTCGGTCAAGGTGGGGAAAATATGTTTAAAATAGATTGCGTGGAATTTAAATAATGGCTAAAGAGCTGCTTATTTTCCCAAACAATATGCACATAGGGTAAGGTTGTTAACTGCTTGGCAAATATGTATAAGTTAAGGTTATACTTAGAAGTGCTTAGTTGGAATGTTTTTTGAGATCCACTCCGGCATGAATATTTCGGTGGGATTATTGTTGGTTTGTTAAAACTAAAAATCATGAAATGGGGTATATGTAGACCAACTACAAATAAATCCCACAAGCACCAAACAATTACAATATGAGGCATATATATGCAAAAATGTGACAATGTAAATACGAAGAAAAGGTGACAAAGGCACCCCTCCTTAAAAAGAGTGTGTCGACCTTTCATGAGGGCCCACCCATCCGAAAAACAAGCGTTGAAGGCCGGAGTCACAAAACCAAATTTTTACACTTTTTCCCAATTTCATTTTTTCCATGTGTCACGGCCTGATTGGCCAGTTGTCCTTTCTTCATCCCAACCTTGACAAAACTTTGACCGATGGTAACTTGACCATATGATATACGTTTTGGGCATTACCATAGGATTCGTCAAAATTCTCTACCATATTATAATGGTTTAGGGTTATTTATGGAAAATTTATTTGTTGTTTTGATCTATGGATCAAAAATGGGTCACGTTCAGATATGATATTTTTAGGGACTCCATATAATCTCACTATCTCATCCAAATATACTCGTGCAATATCCATGATAGTGTAGGTAGTATTCACTAGAGAGAAATGGGTGACCTTAATTAGTTTTCCAATTGTGACCATGATCACGTTGTGTCGATAAGGAGATGTAGGTAGTGCCCCAATGAAATCCATATATATCACATCCTACTTCCACACTGAAACATTGTGTGGGTAGAGAAGGCCCACGGGATTTTTGTGCTTTACCTTCACTCTCTGGAACTCTAAACATCGAGCTACATATCCTGTGATATCTCATCACAATCCTTCCTAATAATAAATTTGTCTCAAGGTAGTGTGCATCTTCTTGACCCTTGGATGGGATGAGTAAGGTGTACAATGGGCCTCTACCATAATAAGATTTTGTATACCACTCTCCTTAGGTACATAAATCCTACCTCTATGCCTAAGAATTCCATCTACATCAAGATTAACCCCTGTAAAATTCCCCTTAGGGGGTCTCCCTGAATCAATTTCTTCCTTGATTGATGCATACCATCTGTCGCGAGGAAGTTGTTAGAGAATTCTGTAACACAAATATGTTCCCACTTGAGTAGCCATCACCATGTGTCTCATGCAACGCAAAGTATCAGCCACAACATTTTCCTTCCCTTTTACGTGATCTACCTCTATGTCATACTCACACAAAAGCTCCATCCAACACCGTTGATGAGTGTTAAAATTAGGATGAGTAAATATATGTTGTAGGATTATATGATATGTCCTCAAAATGAATCTTTGACCCAGTAGGAAGTGTCACCATATAACAAGAGAATGCACATTTTTTTCTAACTTGAGATCATGCATAGGGTGATCAATCTCATAGTCCTTAAGCTTCCTTGACTCGAATACAATCACCCATCTATCTTGCATCAATACTCCTCCTAAACCAGCTAAGGATGCATATACACACACACAAAGAAATCCTTGTGCGGGCCAAGAACTACAAGAATGGGAGTTGTAGTAAGATGTTCTTTTAACGTCCTAAAGGCATGATCACACTTATTGGTCCACTCAAACTTATTCCAATTTCACTTCAAATAGGTAATGGGGTGTGCAATGCGGGATAAGTCTTGTACAAACCTCCTATAATATCTTGATAGACCCATGAAGCTGGGAACCTTTGTAACATTAGTGGGTTCCAATAACTTGAGAATGAATATGATCTTAGAAGGGTCAACTATGATCTCATCCCCTGAAATAATGTGCCCTAAATACTACACCTTGGTATGAACAAATGCACGTTTCAAAAGGTTACCATATAATTTCTGCTCTCTAAGAAACTACAAAACTTGACAAATTTGATCCTTTTGGTTCTTCGGAGTTCTTGATTAGATAAGGATGTCATTAATAAATACAAATACGAAGCGATCTAAGAAATTATTGAATACTCCATTCATTATATTCATAAACACTGAAGGGGAATTGTTGAGTCTGAAAGGAACCACTATGAACTCATAATCGCCATATCTAGTACGAAAAGTTGTCTTGTGTATATCCACCTCTATAATCCTCAACTAATGGTATCCATATTTTAGGTAAATCTAAGATAAGACAATCACTTCTCTCATATGATCAAATAGATCATAAAAACACGGAAGAGGATAAAATTCTTGATCTTTACCTTGTTCAACCATCTCTAGTTTATACATAATCTCATGGACCCATCTTTCTTCTTCACAAATATAACTGGAACTACCAAAATGACACAATAGGTTGAATAAGGCTCTTCTCCAATAATCACTCTAGTTACAAATTGAGCTCATAAAGCTTCGGAGTGGTCATCATATAGGGTACACGAGATATAGGATTAGCTCAAAGTATAAGCTCAAAGTATAAGATCAATGTGGAAAACTATCTCATGTGAAGGTGGTAAACCTAAAAACTCCTTACGAAAGACATCTCTAAACTCTTGTAATATAAGGTGATCATCTAAATATGGTTCTGAATACTCCTCCATCCTATCACTCACCATGATGGAAAACAACTGGAATCCCTTTCATATACTCCACTTAAGCTACATAGCAAATATAGTGTAGATGGATATAGGTCTCTGAATACCTATCACTACCCTCTCCAAACCAGTGTCATCTCTACATTCAGTCACCTTAGATTTATGAGATAACAACCATTCCATGCCCAAAATCACAACATAGGACCCTAATGGAAAAATGCAAAGGTCAACTGTAGTGTAAAAGGAACCTATGTCAAGTACACACTCTTTAACTAAGGAGTCAGTGGAAATTCTGACACCTGATACGACCTATACATCCTATCTATGACCATGTCTCCCTTCCACCAGCCTACAATGATCCACTACTAAAGGAGATATAAATGAGTCCAAAGACCCAAAATTAAACAATACTGAAATGGGGGTCCCACGAATATTACGTGTTATCTAAATCATGGTATTATGATGCTCTTCTTGGCGGTTATCAACCATTGCATATATAATGTGTGATCCTCCTACATCACCCATTGTAGCACCTCTGATGTAGGGGTTTCTTCACCTTAATTGTATCTAGGTTTTGTGGACACTTGTTCCAATAGTGACCTAGTTCACCACAACCATAACAAGATGGAGTAGTCCTCCACTTAACTAATATACCTCCAGGAACCATAATACTCGTAGTAGAATATGTTATGGGTCGTACCCTAAATGTTTTTTTTGGGTGTCTTCCTACTGACTGTGCTCTAGGTGGTATTTGTGCCCTCTGTGGTGCTCTAAATGGCGGTACCACACTATGAATTCTTTGTGTCTCCTATGGAGGTAAGGGCCTCTATTGTGTATGTTGTTGTCATTTTTGATGATCCTATAATTGTGGATTTTGTGGTGTTCAAGAGGTAGAAAATGTGGGTATAAATCCACCACGAGGGGGAGGTGGTGCACCTCTTGACCTGCTATCTTGTAACCACTGAAGGTAAGATCTCACCTTCTCCATAGCCTATTGTTTCCTCCTCCTAATATACTCTATAATGGTGGCCTTCTCATTTATGTGGAGTATACATTCTCACAAATCCTCCAATATCCAAATTCAGGCCTCTAATGAAACGGTGAACCCTGACTTGCTCATGGTGCATGTAATCTACATACTATAATAGGTCCAAGAAATGACCCTCATTCTCCGCAATTGTCATATTATGCTACCCCAGATCATGAAAATCATCAATAATTGTTGCACAAAGTGTTTGGATATATACTTGGCCCTGAATCTATCCTCAAACATGTCACAAGAGATAGAATTGAAATCCACCAAGAGTTTCTGCTCCTTAGATCTCCACCACACCCTAGCTCCATATCTGAGTAAGTGAATAACAACATATGCCTTAGTGTTTCTCGAGAACATACATATCTTGAAGCATCCTGTCAATTTCACAAGCCATGCCTCTTCATGGAAACATGTGGTGTCTCTAGAGTAAGATTGTGGGTGTAACTTCAGGATCTCCCTGATATGCTATGTTGTTTTTCTATGGTTGTCTGTGGGTCTCACATCTAGTGTAAGCATATATGTAAGAGGAATCCTAGATCTCTCTCTATGACATGAGGATCCCACTCTCCTCACACATTAGTACCCGATCCTGTGAGGTATGATATAAAGCCTCACCCTGATCTACTAGATGGTTTCATGTTCTCTTTCTAATTGCAACAACCACCTCTGGTAATGCCTATAAAATTTGTGGGGCTATGGTTGTAGTTTCCTCTACAGGTGGTGTGTCCATCCATGCTCTACTCTGTCATGTCTCGGGAACTACCTCTGGATGCCTAGCTCATCTTCCTCGAACTCCTGTTCTAGTCCTACCACTACCTCGTCTACCCTTAACTCCCACTAAATTATGTCCTCCACAAGAGTTCTTAATCTCAACTCCATTGGATCCTCTCTCATTCACAACTCTAGTAACCCTGGCCCATCCATGTGCCCTGCACAAACAAGGATGGGAGTTACAAGCCCATACAATATTTTATCAACAATTTAAGTTTACTAGTTTTAATAGTTACACATTTAACTATGGTTTGATTTTGTTTCCCAAAATTCCAAGCGTAGAAAACTTACACTCTCATACCAAGTGTAACACACCAAAATTTCCACCTGAAACAAGATTTTTTTTTGCGTCATTTCTATGCTCGAAATGGATCATTTATCGATTTATATGTGTCATCCTTGCACATTGGCCATGCTAATCTTCTATGTATTGCTCTAATTTTATCATACGTCTCTGAAGAGACATTGTGTTAGGTATTTACTTTATACATGTTAGGTTCCATTATATCATTATAACAATACTATATTATAAGTGTGATAACATTTATAACTACAATATATTAAATAAATAACAGTATTACATATATCATTATAACAATACTATATTATATTATAAGTGTGATAACATGTATAACAATAATGCATTAAATAAATAATAATATTACATATGATATAATACTATAGATATTATGAGTACTACAATAATTGCTTTGTGACGTTATATACCTTATGACCATATTAGATTTTATGTACTAACAAAATTATATAAAATTATAATATTATTAACATATAATAGTAACATTATATCTCTAGATTATAACAACATTTGTAAATGGATTAATAAATCTTATAACCCTTATAACATCCCTTACATATCTTATACAATTATATCACCTTATATTTTATAGATGTTATATATTATATAAAATAGTATTTATTATATGTAATTTATAATTTATATATGTTATATTTCATATAATACTATATATATACCATGTGTATTTCAATGTTTTTTTTTTTGGAATAGGGTAAAAGTTTGAGGGTTTTGGGAGGACCCACATCCTGGTACAATAAGCCCTCAAGGCTGAATAAAACATTTAAGCATAACAGAGAAGAAAACCCCAACAACAAAGGGGAAGAGAAGGAAAGAAGAAGAAGATCAAGAGAAGAACACAACCAACAGAAGAGTCCAAAGCCCAAGATACTACAGGATTACAAAGAAGAGTCCCTTACATGGGATCTTAGATGCATAGAAAAGGAATTTTTTTTACGTTAACGACGGTCTATTCATCGCTCCTATTAGGATCTGTGTTTCCAATTGAGAGAGTTGGAGACTTTAAGGAATCTAAGACACAATCAGTGGAAATAATAGTAGTGAAACTGGATTGAGCGCATTCCAAATCTGCAGCTAGAATCAATGTCAGATCATGATCCTCCTTAGCAACTTCAACAACTGAAGGTTTAGCCGAAGGGATTGGACTGGAAAACTTGTCTTCACTGACCAGAGTATGAGCAACCGACACAATTTCCTTCTCAACAACAAGAAGATTTTGGTGGGCATCCTTCCACCAAGAGACCTTATTGATTTTGGATTTTTACTTGACCATGTGACAAGCTACAGCCATATGCCCTATGTTGAAACATTTCCTGCATCTAAAGGGCAGTCCTTCGTAATCGATCGGTTGAGACCAAACCCTATCATGTACTTTGAGATCGATAGAAGTGGGAAGATCAATTGAAGTATCCAGATCCACCAAAATCCTCACGTATCATACATAATAACTAACCTAATGAATTAATCTTGTAACCTAACCTACCTTTTTCTACCCTAAAGACAATATGTGTGGCTTAATCTTTTATTTTAGGTTGGTTGTTTTTTTTTATTGTGTCTGGCTTGGTTCGTTTTGTTTTGTTTTGTTTTGTTTTTTTTCCTTAAAGTTTCAAAAAAGAGGTGTTTGTGGAGGAAATGGAGGGGGGGGGAAAGGAGGAAGGAGAATGGGAATTGTAGGGAGGTGAAGCAGTAAGAGGAATGGAGGAAAGAGTGATGAGAGGTGTGAGGGAAGAGAGGGAGGGAGACATCATTGGTAGAGGAAGAGTGGTGGCCGTGATGGTGGAATGGCGAGGGCCATGTTGAGGGGGAGAAAGGTGTGGGAGTGGCTAGCCGGTGGGAGGAAGCCATGTCGGCTAGGTGTGGAGGTTTGAGCCGTAGGTAAATTTGTAGGCCATGGGAGATGTGGACGGTATAGGGGGCGATCCACACAGTTTGTTTCTTTTTAATTATACACACACATGGAGTTACATATTTTCAACCCTTTCTGACTCGTATTATCATGGAATATTTTTTTAATTAATATATATAAATATCTTCAACCCTTAGAATGAATATGTGTGTGTATACACACACATACATATGGATGAAATACCAGATAAATGAATCTTAACAAGTACATTATTTTCATAGTTTTTGTTGTAAATCAACAACATAATAAAATATGATCTACATTATAATAGTTCCTGTTGGAGCTCAAATATGCACCCGTGCCCGAATCATAGACAATTCAGGATTTGAGATGCCATGGGACTGTTTCTCAGTTGTGGGACCTGCAAATTGAGACAAACCTCCGGAGAAGGTCAAATTCCTCTACCCACCCTAATGCTAACACTACTCCTAATACTGAAAGAAAATCCTAACCTAAACATGCCAAGGGACTAGGGATAGAAAGAGATGTAGAACATGGTAAATCCTTAACTAAAAGTGGGCGGCGATAACACCAAGAAAAAGGTTCGATCACTCTCTAAAAGTGGAAGAAAAAGGAAAAACACTGGTGAGATGGCAGAATAGACGTGCCATAGGAAAGAACCACGTAGATTTAACTTTCTTCATATTGAAAACACAAGAAAATGAAATCTACAAGCAAGGTGAATGCACAACATGCCAAAAAACATGAATGAAAGGAAAGAAACAACATAAATAAGATAAGAGAAAACAAAAGTGCCACAAAACCTGATCTTATTGCTTGAAGGGCGCACAATTGATTACATTCATAGAAAGAGGTATGAATACATTTCAGAGACCACGTCCAAGGTCTAAATCTCATGGGAAGTCAACCACCATTTTGACATGGTGTCGTTACAAAAAAGAGGAATCCTTTTTAATGAGCCGAGCTCTACAATTTATAGAAGAAGGAGGAGAGAAGAGGAGGAGAAAGAGAGGGAAAATTGAACTCAAATTTCCAACCACCAAAAAATTTCATTGAATTCTCTGTGAAAACTAGGCGCATCTGATTATCCATTGCAACACGCAATTCTCCTTGTTGGAGAAAAGATGGGCACCCATACTGCATTAAATGTTGGTAGTTGTGCCACCTGGAACAATAGCTTTTATGTGTTGGAGAATTATTCCACCTTTTCACATATCTATCCTCACTTAAATTAAGAAATCTAGTTTCCATTGCATAGAGGAAGTTAAGAGCTTTCCATCGATATGAGGTTTGTAAAAATCAGATCATCATATCGAAAGATATGGTGGATTTAGTCTCCCGTAGAAAAATGTCATTTTCCTTTGATACTCGGCTTTCTCCCTTTGGTATGGCACAAATTTTGACTTCCGTGGTTCTTCCTTATGTTCCGCGGACTTACTAACTTCTTTGTTTCACTCCACGGTCTCCATATGTTTTGCTTTATGTGACATAACTTTTCATTTGTATTTGCGGTTTTCTCAGGCTCTCCCCGACATGTCTTCTTCACGTTGTGGCATGTCTTTATGATTCAGCTTGAACTTTTCATGCCATGGATTTGCTAGCTCCTTTGCTTTGACCTGCGGCCTCATCCATCATAGTGTGTATTTGATATAACATTTGCAGTTCCTTCATTTCACTCCGTGACATTCCATTTGCATCCCCAGCCTATCCAAAACGTCTGTGAATTTCTCCTGAATTCAGTGGTTGTGTTCTTCTAGCCACATATCCTTCTATTTCTCCCCTGAAGCCTCAAAACTTGCCAAGCGCAATTTTATCAATTTGTCCAATTTTTCAAGGGGTGCAAAAATAGACAATAGTTATAAAAAATTACAGTTTAAACAATGCAAGTAAATGAATTTTGAGCACTAACAAAATTGATGCAGAAAGTATTCAACATTTTCCTTTTAAAACTATAAACTAATAAACACCTAAAAATGACATTCATTCAACATGTCACACTTTTATATTGTGAAATTATTAACCCACCTAAGCAAATTTTCCTTCCATTCCAACATGCCAAGGAATACAAAACAACAATGGAAAAATGTTACTAATATATATAGAAACAATGGTTTCAATTTAGTATGATGTAAAACAACAAAGTAAGGAGCTGTAATAGTGGCACACCATGGATATGGTCACCCTATCATGCATTTCTAAATTAAAGGATGGCCATACACATGTGTATCCCATTTAGTAAGAGTACACTCACAATGAAAGTGCTCTCTTACTAGTTAAGATGCACCAGCTGCAATAATTGACACTTAAACTAATTTATCAACACAATTACAATGCAAACCTTTATATTAACCATGATCAAACACAGAAATTTTTTCCCAAAATTCATTTAGAACAGAACTCATTAAAAGGTTGGATAACAATGGATATTCATTTCTAGTTTTAACACAAGTTTCCAAAAAAAATCCCCTTCACAAAAAATTTACAACAACGTGTTCCATTACAACATCCTATTTACAAATGATAAAAAATATTTCAAAACTGAAATCTGATTGATTACATAGTTTTTGTCTCACATTACATCTCCCTTTTCAAGGGTAAACAAGCTTATAACAACCACCAATGAAAAGTATAGAGATAGCTACAATAATGGAGTCAAAGGTCTTCACAAGTTGTCCAAAAACACACAAGATGGAGCCAAACAACTCTCACCGCCCAACTATATCCAATGGGGAAGGGGAGCACTTTCCGATTGGCCCTCGAGCCCCAACACACAAACCATGATAGAGCTAAATCTCCTTGAGTAACACAACAAATTGACCTTGCTATAATAGGAGAAAAACCAAGCACAACCAATAAGAATGCAACAAATACAAAAAAGAACACAATGGCTTGAAATCAATCCAAGTGGGAGATGGAGGGATGAATTACGGTCTCCTTATCACTCAAAGTGGGTAGTGAATTAAGCCTTGAAACCTCCATAGGAACTAACCTTCCTTATTCCTCCACTACACCTTATACCGCCTATAACCACCCCTTTTCTCTCCACCAAAGGTCTGATTCCCATCTACATCAACTCCCTCTAACAAGATGATAATGAACATCCACATCCATAACAAGAACCTAGTTTCCTTTTCCTTCCAGAAAACAAACCATTCACACTCCCCTCCAACACCCAACCTAGGGATTCTTACCCTTCCAAAACAAAACTCATTTCAACAATAAAAGAAGCCATAATAGGGAAAGAAAATAAGAAAAATCAAGAAAACATACAAGACAAGAACACCATATATCAAGAAGTAGGACAATGTAAGATAAAAATAATAATACAACCACCATGCATTAACAAGAGGGTTCAAGACCCTACCTTGGATCCATAACAAAAGTATTCACTTTCTCCAAACTACTCCCAAGCTCTTCTCCAAACACAAACAACTCCAAAATAACCAAGATAATCTGTATAGTTAACCCCATTTTCAAAACATACAACTTATTTATATAATTTATAATGAGAGAGGGTGATTTTGATCCACATGAATGCTAACTATGTGTAATCACTCCACCTCACCAAAAGGTACACACTATTCTCCAATGAAATTGATTTCCTCTAAAACTTGAGTCAACATCTATTACTCTTCAAATCAAGAGTACACAACAAAATCCAAGAAAAGCAAATGACCAAAAAGGATAAATCAAGCAAGAAAATCTCAATTTACATCCATCACTCAAAATTTCACATCAATAATAAAAGCAATAAATCCTACAACAATTTAATTCAAGAAATAAACTAAAATGCAATAAAGATCAAGGAAAAATGAGTCATAAAAGGGTCAAAATCGTAAGTAAAGTTTCAAAAACACTCTACCCTTGATGGGTTTGGGGTATGGGCTCATTTAAAGTGGTAAGGAAAAGGTTAGGTGGTATTTAGGTTGCCCAAAAACTTTCCTAAAGCCAAAATCCGACCCCTCATAATTTATTTGAGTTTAGGGACCCATTAATACGATATTCACCTACCAAAATGTCATAACAAGTGTCACATCAACACATGGGAAGAGGAAGAAATTAATTAATTTTAAATTTACAAAAATTCAAGGGTAAATTAAAAATGGCACTCACAACATAGGGAAGGTAAATGAAATCTAACAACCACAAAATAAAATGGATTAAACACTTTTCCTAACCCTCCAACCAATGTTTCTCGAGGTAGCTATGAGGTTTTGGCTCATGAATCCTACGTGTGTTGGTCCCTTGGTCCATATGTGTGTTAATTTAATTGAACTTTTTCATCGCTACACACTTCAAGCACACATCAAATCCATCCAAGAAATATTGAAAAAAATCATACATTCAGACATATAATTAACATTGCAACTCAATATATATTTTGATTCAATAACAATTCATCATCAAAATTAACATCCATATACGCAATTGAGCACAATTTTGTTAATATAAAAATCAATATCTAAGAATTTCACTAAAGGGTTCGAATGTTAGAATATCATCATCATCATATTATCATATCTATGACTAATAGAAACAACAAAAATGCTAAAAAACCCTGCATCACAAAAGTCAACACGATCCATATATTCAATATACATATACATCAATAACATCCAAAATGAGTCTGTCATAAAGTGCCAAAACAATAGTGTCCAAATGTCAATATGTTAAGATAAAAGTTTTATAATCCATGTTAGAATGTCCTAGGAGGTAGATCGAATGTCCACAACAACTAATCCAGTGTAGTAAAAATGGTCTAAGGGAAGTGGGCATTACATTTATTGTTTCATTATAATTCCTTTCTATTTCTATATTACACTTGATTACATATATTTTATACATATTATATTTTGAGCTAACATGATTAACATATGTGTCTTATGTAGTACTAACATATCTTGCTTTATGTGTTTCTTCCCTATTTTCTATGACACTTTTATCACTCTTTCACATCATTGTTATACATATTTTCTACTTTTGGTGTTACTACTTGTCTAATTCTCTTGTATGTTGCCTAATTTCCTTGATTTTCTTGTGACACCATGGATGTCCCATGTTTTTTAGATCTATGTATTTCTTACATGACATTATTTCTCTTGTATGCAGCCTAAGTGCCTCGATTGTGTTATGACACTGTGTGTATCCCATGTTTACAGATTTATGCCTTAGTGTGACTCTTTTATGCATATTATTACTTTTATAATTGTTATATTAAACTTGATTTATTATGATTTATTATTACCAATTATGTTGTTTCTATTACTATTATTTTTGATATTGTTATATTGTTGTTATTCTTTCTTATTTCTTTGTGTGCCATAGTCTCCACCATGCACGATCCCTTCTACAAATATAAGTTCTCAAAGGTGGCCGCAACTTTAGCATTCCACATTCTCCTATAGATTATCAGACATATGGTACATGGGTACACATTTATTATTTTGATCCACTTGATCAAATTATTTATTACATGTACCTCAAAAGAGGGTACATTCATCAGGGTATATTCTAAACATACAAGAAAACATTTAGGTTCAAGAATATGTTTTTACAGGTAATAGGTGAAAAAACTGCATAGGTTCAAAACCATACAAAATGGTCAGGATCATATGAACGTTCCACAACCTATAATATATTGCTTCTTTTAGGTTAGTTACACTATATTTTTCCATAGTTTTACATTTACACTTACAGAGATAAGTTTTTGACACAGTATTAGATCCAGGTTACATAATTCAGAGCAATTTGTAGGGGCATGAATATTTGATTCCTTATTTAGTTAACATTAGCTCAACATAGTAAACACTCAGTTATGTGGCACATAAGGAGAGAATAGGGGAACCCTTTATCATTATACTTTGTGTCTATGTGTGTGTGTGTGTGTGTGTGTGTATAAAATTAAGCTTATATTTTCCTATAGTAGTGTGGTCCATGAGGTCATAAATTTTTGAGATAGTATTAGATTCAGGTTACACAATTCAGAGAAATTTTTAGGGGCATGAATATTTTATTCCTTCTTCAGTTAACATTAGCTCAACATAGTACACACTCCTTAGTTATGTGGCACACAAGGAGAGAATAGGGGAACCCTTTATCATTATACTTTTTGTCTATATATATATAATTAAGCTTATATTTTCCTATAGTGTTCTTTGTAGGAAATCCTTCTTGTCCTCTTAAAGGGCAATATATCAGAGTTACTAAAAACTTTGATACATGGTATTCTTCCTTCATGGGGTGATTTAGTACCTATCTCTCTATCTTTTATTTGGTATTTTATTGCATGCACCTAATTCTCTGGTTTCTCATTAAACACAATTCAGGAGTGATCACTCTCAATCCTTTAACAAGTTCAAAAAATACAATTTGAATCACCAAGTGTAAGAAAAGAAAATTATATTCTTCATCCATAGAAAAAATAGGTATATCCTTCCATATTTTTCATCTCTTTGTTTTAGTTTTTACAAGTTCAAATTTTGTATTTACATTTGAGTTATAGTTCAATTTATACTAGGTATATTGACTATAATTTGTGTTACAAGTTTCACCATGGAGCATGCCAACACTAACACATCTGGACAAAAACAACTCCAAGAAAATACAAATTGTGTCTACACACTCAGGTATCTTTTCCTTTAAGTGTGTGATTTTCATTTCATTCTTAAAGAGGGTGCAAATATAAACACTCAAATTTGGCAATGTATCCTTTTAACATTGTTAGTTGTGATAGTGTTGCTTTGCTGAGACAAACATCCATATTCTATTCTCATTTAGTGCATATTAATATCTCTCTCCCAACTTTCTTATTCCTACACAATGATGTGTTATCACATTTTGAAAATTCATAAAATTAGTAACTAACCTCTACTTATCATGATACAAATTTTAGATTACAATCACTGTCACTTTATCCAAAACTGTATAATAGGGCCAGGATGTAATTTCTAGTCCTAACCAAACTGTACAGTCTTGGAACAAAACATTCTCAAACTTTGATTTCATTTTTATTATCTTTTTTAGGTATTTTTATCCTCTTAGGTAGGACTTACAATAAAAAATTACCTTCAACACCCTATATAAGCAAGTTCATACCACTTTGTTTACTCACCTAACACTCTCATGAACTCTCATTGTAAATATTAATAAAAAATGCACTCAACACTATGTAAGTCTTCCCAAAGATGATGCACATAAATTTTAGTATTCACTACTACATTTCTAAATCACTCAACTAGTTATTTTCAGGAAAAAATGGAACATAAAGTTACAAAATCCCACTCTAATTAGTTCTAAGACCTTAAAGTAGGTCCAAATCCGTACCATCAATCCTAGAAGAGTTGTATAGTTATGGAATAAAGTATTTTCTAGTTGCAGTCTCAATAACGAAGCATCTTCATGTTTAATACTCTTACATTTTCCATTTTGTGTACCCAAATATCTCTTATTTCACATTGTATAGCTAAGTGCATCTATTATCTCATGTTTTTGAGCTAATAGCATGATGTTATCACTAGTTGCAAGAATCAATGCATTGTTGGAATATTACATTATTAATGTTGGAATTTGATTAATAAGAATAACCCATGTAACAAACCTTGCATCATTTTTATTTTTTGTGCATTTTCATAACATTATAAAACGGATTAAGGGTGTAAACAATAGTGGTATTTTGTCTTGAAATAATGACAAATGGTGCTCATATATGCCCAAATTCATCCAAAACTACTTTTATGTATCTTTTCTCGTCTAATCATGGATAATTATGTCAAATTATCTCCAATAAGGACATTTAATTAGGAAATTACAATAAATGGTGATTAAACATGCACATGTTACACAAATATACCAATTAGTGACATTTGGTCATGAAATAAGGATAAATGGTGCTCATGTGTGCCCAAAATTTCCAAAATCCACCTTTATGTATATAATCAAACCTAATGAGGGCCTAATCTACTCAAAAAAATTCCAATAATGACATTATATCATGAAATTATAATAGATGGTAATCAAACATGTCTAATTTCCCATAAATCTACCAAATATGAACATTTTATAATGAAATAATGAACAATGTTGCTCATATATGTTCAATTTTGCCAAAATCTGTGTTTACATATTTAATTGAATCTAATTAGGTGATACAACTCTGAAAAGATTTGATACCAAGTAGGAATTATTTAAAAGAATCTACGATTAGTTTATAACCTTGAGATAAATAACCACATATATGTGAAACATTAAATAAATATAAACATAGATATTTCAAGGCATAATTAATAGCAATATATTAAGCTCATATATAAGGGAACACCAATGGCCCTCCTCATATTATTATTACAATGATTCTCTTTTTCACACTCAATTACCTCTAACACTAGCTCTTTATGCTTTTATAAAAATAAGTAGAGACTATTATTAGGGTTGAAGAGTAGATTGCTTGTAGAACAAGTCTTCTTAAACATAGAGTTTAAAGCTCTTTTCTATTAAAAGTAGTAGTAAACAAAGTCAATTACATAGTTGATACTCAATATTAATAGGATACGGAAAAATGTACAAACCCATGTACTTATCCATATTTATAGAAAAAAAGTGCATCTTAAACCATACAATAGTATACAAGTTATTAGATACACTAACACTCACTTTAAGATGCACTTTACAAAAGATATATAACTCAAAAATTGTACGAGTGAAGCTCATGGATCCACTTTTCGATCATTAAAAATGACATACATTAGGGATACCAATATATTATATTGTCTCATGTCAAAAATATAAAAGAGTTTAGTGATTAACTCCATCTAGTATATCCAATGAATACTCAACACCTAGAAAACGAAAATCATATCACATAAAATAACCCTCTATAATTCATAATGGGTGGATATATATATATATATATATATATATATATATATATATATATATATATATATATATAATTTTGATCATTAAATATTGATAGATGTTGGAGCTACCAGTCGGTTAGACTGCCTTATGTCAAAAATATAGAAAATTTCTTCCAGTGAATCTGATAAATAAATGCATGTCCAAGGAAATTTGAATAACTTAAAAACCATAGTGAATTAGATATTCCAGCAAAAGAGAAGAATTATTTAAAATTCACAAGCCACCTGCTTTCAAAAAATAAGCACAACCCATAATTTTTCTATTTTTGGCACAAGTTTTGATGATGCTAAAAGTAATATATGACATTTGATTGGAAATATTTTATGTACAAATAAATATCTACCTTTTGATAAATTTCAGGTTAAATGGAGTACTTAGACATTTTCATGAATCCCAACGTAGCCAAAAAAATACTGTTTAGATGTTGATTCGATACCTAACATAGACTTGGACATTGCATTTTACAAGTTGATATCTACCTTCTGGTAAAATTTGAGCTTAATCATAAAAATTAATTTTTTTATGATTCTAAAAATGACCCAATACTTTGAAATGCACATTATATGAGGTGAAGCTCTAGAAATATCTAATACAAAGATAGAATAGGCTTTGATAGCAACTAGGAATTATGGAATATGCACCAGGATTGATTAATATCATTGATACAAACACCCTCATACATATGAAACAATAAACTAATATAAACACATATATTTCAAGGTAGAATCACTACCACTATATAAATATCAGTTGTGAGGGAGGTCCAATGGCCCTCCTCATAGGATTATTACAATAAATATCTCTTCCGCACTTAATTACCTCTAATACTAGCTTTTAAATGCTTTTATAAAAACAAGTGGTTATTATCTAGTGTTGGAGAGTAGATAACTTGTAGAGAAAGTCTTCTTAAAGATAGACTTTGAAGCGTTTTTATTAATAGCCAAAGTCAAGTTATTTAATTAATTAGTTGATACTCCTCTCTATTAATAGGATTTGGACAAGTGTGCATACCCATGTACTTATCCATATATACAATTAAATAATAGGAGTGCATCTTAAACTGTACAATAACATACGAGTTATTAGATACACTAATAGTGATAATCTAGTCAAATTGTATATAATAATAAATTTGATCATGAAATTACAACAAATGGCTCTAAAACATGCATAATTTTCCCCAAATCTACCAAATAGAGACTTTTGGTCATGAAATAACAATACATGGTACTCATATATGCCCAATTTCCCCAAAAATACATTTATGCATATAATCACACCAAATCAAGGCCTAATCTGCTCAAATTTTCTCCAATAATGATACTTTATCATGAAACTATGATAAGTGGTGAGAAAACATGCCCAATTCTCCCTAATCATAACAAGTAGAAACATTTAGTCTTGAAATAACACAGATTGTGCTCATATATGCCTATTTTCCCCAAATCTTCTTGTACATATCTAATTACACCTAATTAGGGATTGAACCAATAAAATTATATCCCATAATGATATTTTTTCATGAAATTACAATAAACGATGCTCAAACATGCCTATTTTTTCCCAAATCTAACAAATAATGTCATTCGGTAACAAATAACAACGAATGGTACTCATATATGCCATATTTTCCCTGAAAATGTCTAAAAATATCTAAGTGCATGTAATTGAAGCCTAATATGGCTAAATTTCCTCTAATAATGTCACTCAATCTTATGCCAACCTATACCAAAGATCAACATTCAGTCACAAAGAAGTGATAAATAGTACTTTTGTATGCCCAATTTTCTCCAAAGCTACCTTTAGGTATCTAATCACACCTAATCAAGGAATAATCTAGTCAAATTTAATCCAAAAATGACATTCAAGCATAAAATTCTAACAAATGGTGATTAAACATGCATATGTTTTCCCAAATATATGAAATAAATATTATTGCTCACAAAATAGTGATAAATGGTGCTCATATATGCCCAATATTCTTATATATATCTACTAACACCCTATTAAGCCTAATTAGGACAAGTTTCCTCAAATACTGACATTTAATGATGAAATTAGGAAAAATGGTACTCAAACATGCATTAGATTCACTAAATTTACTAAGTAACATCATCTGGTCATGAAATAACAATAAATGGTGTTTATATATGCCCAATTGTTCTCAAAATTATCTTTTTGTATATAATCAAACCTAATTAGGGCCTCCTCTGAACAAATTTTCTCCAATAATGGAATTCTATCATGAAACTAGCACAAATCGTGATCAAACATGCCCATGTTTCCCCAAATCTACCAAATACACTTGGTTACAAAATAATAAAAAATGGTACTTGTATACACCCAATTTCCTTAAATCTACCATTATGTATCTAATTACACTAACAAGGGCTTAATACAATAAAATTTTCTTTGAAAATGACACTGTTATCCCAAATTCACCCCCTGGGTTAATTTGGACAACTCATTATAAATGGACTTAACCATTCACAATTCAAGACGCCTAGATGACCATCAAATTTAGCCCCATATATTAGAAGAGAAAGAAATCACAGGATGGCTCAGCTGAGTTAATATTCATGTGCAGTAAACTGGTGAGATGCAGCGAACTGATCTGGTCGGATAGTCTGGCGAGTTGGAATTGAGTTGGATGATGGCCAAGTTGTAGAGAGAGGTGGGAGAGTTTATTATGGATATGAGATGAGCAACTCAGAAAATGACAAGGTTGGATGGAAGCTAGATGACTGTCTGTTGATCAGTTAGACCCTGTCACTTAGTTGAGAAAATACAAAAGGTTCACGTGGGAGAACAAAGTGCATTCAAAGGCGTGGAAGCATTATAGAGGATCGCGTGCAGAATGGAGACATATTCAAGACTTAGCCATTTTCATTATGAGGATCTATTTTTGGAGATAGCGTGCAGAGCACTCAAACCGATTGGAGACTTGCGTGACACACATTGGCTATTTTTGGATGATCGGCTACGAGGAATTTTACATGGATGCAGGCTGAAGGTAGAATGGCGAACTGATAGTTGACTAAGGGAGATCTATTGTTGACACTCTTGCATGTAAGCCTATTTTTGTAATAACACATGACTAATAATAGTATGCGACCTATTTTGGGACTAGATAAGTGGTGAAGGGCAAGTACCCACCCTTATAAATATGTATTGAATAGTGTAGTAGAGATATAGTGAGAGAGAGCATAGATATACGTGTGAGAACTAAGGTATAGTGAGATTATGCTACTAGATCTATTATGTGCATGAGCGCATACTATTGTTATTATAATGAAGCTTCTGTGTATTTATTGCAATTAATATAATGGATTGAAAATAAGGTGTTCTCATGGTTATAATTCAGTATTGCATGGTTGATTCCATTATGGTTATCAGTTAAGTATGTTATGTTCTAGATCTAGGTCTTAATATGCACTGTATGGAAGATATATTAGTTATAGATCTGAATGATTAAATTATTCATCATGCTAACATCCTGCAACAACAACCCTAAAGAGGGGCCTAGTACCTTTGCCCGTTTCGAGTGAGCACTCGGTCTAGGCTAAGTGATGTGTTATGTTTGTGGAGCCTATTTTCATGTTAGAGTATGGTACACCTTCCATGTGTTACACTCGGGTATTTTTACGGCGGTCCCGCTCGCCGGTGAGCGGGTCAGGGGGGTTCGGGGGCGAAGCCCCCGAAGCAAATTTTCATGGGTGGTTCATTAACCCATGGGTAATGGGTAACCGTTATGGGATGTTTTTGGGCCCATGGTTTTTCGGTCTTTTTCCCATTGTTTTGATACCCACGGTTTTTCCCTTGGTTTTGATACCCACGGTTTTGTATCAAACTGCTTAAGCAGTTGTCTATTTATATGGTCTTATGCATATGATAGATGTACAAGCATATGTATTACAGATGTGTTTTGAATTCGGGTTTGAATTCTGTAGAGTTTGTTGAGCATAGCTCCAAACGGATCTGGGTATTGTATTGAGAGAGTGAAGGCTTGTAATAAAATCTGAGCAAGTGATTCTTGGTGGACGTAGCCCAAATTGGGTGAACCACGTTAAATATTGTCTCTCTGTGTTGTCTTATTTATTCTGCACTTTTATTTGAGATCTGTAATATTTTCTGCATATTAGTTTCTACTGTTGCGAGTGATGTACCAACATGTCTAGGCTTGTATTGCTGAATTCTAGGTTACATCACCGTCCAACCTAATCAGTTGGACAACCTCCAACCTCGGTTTGACAAAGGATAAACTTCCGTCCAACTCTATCTAGTTGGATGGTCATCCAACCAAATTTAGACGGTGTATGACGTACAAAGAAGGAAACTCAGTTAGACAGATCAAAAGGTTAGATGGCTTACGAGGTTGGAGGGGTCATTTGCTGACATAGTTGTACGGACGAAGGATAGACAACTGTCAAACCCAACAGGTTGGAAATCCCATGGTGTAAGGTCATTAGTTGTCAGGTTGGGAAGATGCTACAAGAATGTACTTCTACAAGGTTGGATGGCTCATGGTTCGCAGAAAAGGGCATCTTGATGTAGTATTGTATGGAGGTTAGTTAGCCATCCAACCTAACATGGTTGGACGGGTCACAGGGTTGGACGTCCCGCAGGTAATTTGGTTGTTTTCTCAGAGAATATTTTATAGCCCAATGTAGTTGGATGACTGTCCAACCCAACCTAGTTGGATGACTTGCGGTTCGCAAAATAGGGCAGCTCATGATCAAAATTATACGGCTCACAGGTTGGACTAGTCATAAATCAGACGATTGCAAGTGTGAAAAGAAAGCTCAAGGACTAGTATAATGGCAATAGTTGAGGTAGTTCAACTACCTGTTAGGGATTTAATGCAGGGTAGGTGAGACAAATTTGAAAAATAACTTAGTCGACCCCCTCATTTTAAAGGGATATATTCTGGGAGCTAGAGAAACTCTTGCAAGTTTTTTCCTCAGCTCCATTGAGTCACGAGCCTTCTCTTGGGCCTGACGAGTGTAATGGTGCCTCTATTTCATCATGTAATGGATTGTGCATACTTTAAGAGAAATAAAATTTGTGTTTGTGGCATTTTCAACCCTTGCATTGTTTTATTGTATCTCTTTGCCTCTCTATTTCATGTTTGTCTTTTTGTGCATGCATTTCTCACTTACAGGTGCAAGATGTTGTGTTTCATGAAGATTTTACGGTGGAAGGAGATTTGGGTCTATGTCACACTGGTTTGGCCTCTCTCAACTCTATCTTCCTTCCATTATCCCTTAAATAGAGTATCTCGCCCCCCTTTTCTTACTGCTATCACAACCCTTAGCTTAGGATTTCCCCTTTTGCATATTTCTAACCCTCTCTCTCTCTCTCTCTGTGGTCCCTTGGCATGGTTAGATTAAGATTAATTAGCTGCATTTTACCTTATAGGAGTAGTGTTAGCAGTAGGATTAGGTAGAGGAGCTGACCTTCTCCAGAGGTCCATCTCAAGTTGCAAGTCCCACAACTTGAGCGATGGACCCATGTTAATAAATTACACCAATTGCCCTACACACGTGACAAAAGATCGATGGGTGTTGTAATTTTGACATAACAATTTTGACATGACCGATGGGATAGGTTTGAAGCACCTTACCACTTCACTTCATCAAGTTTGATGTGCTCTTGGTGAAGATTTCAGCCTTTGGAGGCACTTTCAAGTACATATGGTGACTTCATTGTTCCAGAAAACCCATCATCTCATTTACATACCAACCTCTTCATTCCCAGTAATTCTTCTTTCAACATTTTTCCATTTGCTTCCATTCATGAAGTTTTGCAATCATGACTTCATTTATCTCTTGGAATTCACACTTACAGCAACAACAGTGCTAATTCAACTCGCCTCCTAACTTGCAAAGTTCATACCCAAGTTATTATCAACCACCTCAAGATTCATATTACATTGAAGATTAGCAGTGTGCATACCCATATGAGAAAAATGCATATTAGTTTGGATATCCACTAGACTACACAATTGTTGAAGAGAAAGGGTATGCAGATTTTGGAGGCTATCCTATACCCAGTAATACATAGTTACAATTCAAGGCTCAACTGATGGAGGAAACCATGGTGTAGACTCGAGCTACTACTCAAATCAAGGCATTTAGGATCAGCTTCATGGAACCTTTTTCATGGGTTGGCCTTATGCCATTTTACTACAGCCCGCAATAGAAGCTTGCTTTCATAGTTGAGATGCTACCACAACTTGAACAATGGATTGCAGAGATAGAGGCTTATGAATCCAATGTTGTTCTATCCTATCAATGGGAGACCCCTACATTGCCATCCTACAACCCTCTCCCCATTCCACAGTTATCACCATCTCGACCAGAGCCTCGATTCTCAAGCATCTTACCTACTACCCCCATTGTGGATATCATTTCTCCATCTTCTACCCTTCCATCTCACCTTCACTTCTCTTCTCTTTTCCATTCTAAAAATCATTCCCCTCCATAAGAGAAAAATATAACACCTTCCCCTCCACCAAAAACAATGAAAACACCATTTATGACCCAAACCCCCCCCCCCCCCCTCCTCTTACATTCCTAAGTCCACGTTAGGAAGAGACACAAAAATCTAGCCAAGAGGGATAACAAGAGATAAAGCCCACAGAGAATAAATGAATTTTTTTTTGAAGAATTCAACTTTGAGATTCGGAATAGAGAAAATCCCCTTTCTAGTTAAAACTTCATAGGAGGCCAAGGTTGGAGTTCAAGAATAGGTGGTGAAACCTGATTTTACGGCAAAAGTAGAGCAAGAGGAAGTAGATGAAGATCAACAGTTCATGTGCTCCGAGTGCAGTGTCCACAGTGGCACCATATTTACAGAAGTTTTTGATCCATTACCAAATGCAGAGTCATCAAGGGAAGAAGAGGAAGCTCCAAATATCCAAGAGGAGGAGCATGTGCAAGCAAAGAAGGAAAATATCCCAAGTGTACAAGATGCTTCGATGGAATGAGGCAATCCTCATTGTCCCGCATGCCTAGAGCTTGTCGCTTTGTTGGGAGGTTGCATTGAGCCACCACAACCACCGTCATCAAATGCAACCAACCATGGGGAGAAAGAAATTAGATTCTGAAGCCTTGGATGAAGAAGAGATCATATAGAGATTCTTGCTTTCTTTTGATGGAAAAATTTCAGATCCTTCTTCCACTTCATCATTGTAGGAATATGATTTTGTGGAGGATTTTGATCTCTCAAGATTCATGCTTGAGGAGGAGGAAGAAGATGATGAAAACATGGCCAAATCAGTCATCATGGAAAAAGCATTTTTGGAGGACGCAAAGTTGTTTGTAGAGGCAGAGCAACATTCAAACTAGCCTGTAAGAAACCACCTTCTTCTAGAAAGTCTACAAAATGACTCCATTAATGGAGTTGAGCTTCAAAGAGATGAAAAATTATGAGGATCAACCTATTGGTTCCCAAGGCTGCGTGTCCAATCAGCTATTTGGCTAGTTTGGATCCAAAAAATAGATTTTCCACTGGTCATGCTCACTTCAGAGCATGCGGAAGAACTTCAACGCACCAAAGGTCAGTTATAACACATCCAACCAAATACAGAGAACCTAGAGGAGGTATTCATTTTATTTGTTGTTGATACTTTGGGAAGGGTGAAGAATAGTCTTCTACTCTTATTGTAGGCCATCTCCATTACAAAATTAACTACCTGGCCACATTTTGTAAAGAAGGGAAGTTATTTCTCCATGCCTATTGTATGCTTTGTTTAACTTCCTTTGTCTCTGTTTAGGGTAGAGTAGGTAGGTTTTCTTTCAAAAAAATAAGTGCTTGTGCACACTCTGTATGTTTCACTTGCACAGTCTATTGAAGTGGCATTGTTCATGAGAGAGTTTGGATTTTGGGGAAGATTTCACAGTGCATATATTCAGCCTCGATAGATCAGTTCTAGGTCCAAATTTCTTCATGTCTTGCCTTGGTCGAATTTTTAGTTTTGAGGAACAATTTACGAGTTTTATCCAAAATCCCAAAATCAACTTTAAGAGTAGGCCAAGGAGCTTTCAGTCTAGATGCTAAGTTCACACGAGTTTAGGGGACATGTTTTCAAAAGAAAGATCAGTTTCTTCAAGGTTAGGCTTGACTCCATGCCCAATGGATGCTTTAAGGCCACTAGTCTCTTCATCTAACAGGAAGATGTCCCAGAGAGGTCACCAAATTGTTATCCCAAATTCACCCTTGGGTTAATTTGGATAACTCATTACAAATGGACTTAACCATTCACAATTCAAGATGCCTAGACAACCATCAAATTCAGCCCCAGATATCCGAAGAGAAAGAAATCACATGATGGCTTAGCCATCTTGTCACAGAAAATCGAGATAGTTGGGTTGTTTGGCGAGTTGGAACCAAGATTGATGATGGCTGATTTGTAGAGTAAGGTGGGTGAGTTCATTGTGGAGTTGGGCCGTGTAAATAAGAAAACAACAAGGCTAGACGAAATCGAGATGGCCGTCTAACCGAATCGGTTGGGCGATCGTCCAACCCAGGTTTGAAGGAGGATAGATGATCATCCAACCCCATCTAGTTGGATGGTTTTCCAACCAAGGTTGGACGATGTATGATGCACAAGGAAGGAAACTCGTTGGACAGGTCACAAGGTTGGATGGGTTATGAGGTTGGATAGGTCGTTCGCTGATATAGTTATACGAATGAAGGATAGACGGTTGTCCAATCCAAGATGTTGGACGACCCATGATGTAAGGTCAGCTATCGTTGGGTTGGGCATCTGCTACAGGAATGTACGTCTACGAGGTTGGATGGCTCACGGTTCACAGAAAAGGGCATCTCGGTGTGGTGTTGTACGGAGGTTATTCGGTCTTCCAACCCAATATGGTTGGATGGGTCGTAGGTTGGAAAACTTGCAGGTCGGTCGTATGTTTGCTCAGAGATGATTTTATGGCCCAATGCAATTGGATGACTGTCCAACCCAACCTGGTTGGGCGACTCGTGATTCACATAAAAGGGCAATTCATAGTCAAAATTATATGATTTGCGGGTTGGATGGGTCACAGATTAGGTGATGATAAGTGTGAAAAGATAGCTTAACCACCAGTTTAATGGCATTATTTGAGGTAGTTCAACTACGTGTCAAGGATTTAATGTAGCGTAGGTGAGAAAAAATTACTATATAATGTAGCCTACCCCCTCATTTTAAAGGGAGACATTCTGGGAGATGGGAAAACTCTTTCAAGTGTTTTCCTCAACTCCATTGAGCTGTGAGCCTTCTCTTGGGCCTGACGAGTATAATGGTGCCTCTATTTTATCATTTAATGGATTGTGCATACTTTAAGAGCAATAAAATATGTGGTTGTGGCATTTTTCAACCCTGGCATTGTTTTATTGTATCTCCTCGCCTCTTTATTTCGTGTTTGTATTTTTGTGGATGTATTTCTCACTTATAGGTGTAGGATGTTGTGCTTCATGGAGATTTGATGGAGGATGGAGATTTGGGTCTATGTCACACTGGTCTGGCCTCTATCAACTCCATTATCCCTCAAGCAGAGTATCTCACCCCCCTTTTCTTGGTGCTATCACCACCCTTAGTTTATGATTTCTCCTTTTGCATCTTTTTAACCCTCTCTCTCTCTCTCCCTGGTCCCTTGGCATGTTTACATTAGGATTAGTTAGTTGCTCCCTTCTAGGACTAGTGTTATCAATAGGATTAAGTAGATGGGTCGGCCTTCTCTGGAGGTCCATCTCAAGTCGCAAGTCCCACAACTTGAGAGATGGACCCATGTTAGCAAAATTGCACTGATTGCCCCACACATGTGACAAAAAATCAGGGGTGCTGTAATTTTGACATAATAGGCACTCAATCACAAAATTTTGACAAATTTGATGAAACATTGTTCATTTTCCACAAATATATCAAATAATGACATTTTGACCTCACAAAAAAAGAAAAAATAATTCTCATTTATGCCCACATTTCCCCCAAACCCAGTTTTAAATATCTAATCACACCTGATTGAGGCATAATCTAGTCAAATTTTCTCCAATAATAACATTGGATCATGAAATTATGAAATTTTATGCTAAAACATGCTTAAATATTTGTAAATCTACATTTATGTGCATGGTATCACCTAATTTGGGCCTGATTCAATCAATTTTGCTCAAACAATTTGATAGTTGATCATGAAATAATGATCATATATGTCTAACTTTCCCTAGATTCACATACATCTATCATATCACACCTCATCAAGACTTAATCAAGTCAAAATTTCTAAAATAGTCTTTTTTGATCATACTTTACCTACTCAATTTATTAGGATTATCTCTTTACTTTTGCAACTAGTTTAATGCTCACATATTTTTGTTAGTCTAACAACTAAATGTTACATTCGCATCTCTTTGATTTTTTAACAAGTATAACCCTCGCAACATAGCATAAAATGTACACATTATTTTAATTATAATTTTAAAAAACCATGCCTTAGGTCTGTATTGGACTTGCAAAAACACAACATAACCCATGTAAAATACTAATTTTCATATAAACTGCTTTTTGTCATGAAATCT
The DNA here is from genome assembly GCA_019776745.2 of Taxus chinensis. Taxonomy (NCBI): domain Eukaryota; kingdom Viridiplantae; phylum Streptophyta; class Pinopsida; order Cupressales; family Taxaceae; genus Taxus; species Taxus chinensis. The sequence goes on from CM034146.1 coordinate 244,811,736, forward strand.
ATAACATATTCCATCATATCATTTCCTGAAAAAATTATAAACATGACAATCTCAACTTTAACTTTCTGAAAATATTTTTTCTTCCTTGTGATAAGATTAAGTATTTATTATTTATTTATTAATAACATGTCTTAACATATCCAAATTTTGTAACTTAAATCTATACACATTCAAAAAAATTAGTTTCCTTTTTTTTCAAAAAAATGTTTGTAGCAGTTTCAATTATCTATTTTCAAATTATATTTAATTCAAAAATTAATAAAAAAATATTTTCTATAAAAATTACAGAAGGAGTGGTCACGACCATGGTGGCATTCTTGACACAAAAGTACTAAAAATGATTAATATATCTCGAAAAAGGGTTTGCACCACGATTTTGTATCTAATATGTTATCTTTTAAATATAGTTGACCTCTTCAAAAATACCCTGTTTGACCCACTTAAACACCACCATTTTCAAAAAAATTAAGGATTCAATCAATAAGATAGTTCACCAAATTATTCAAACCAAATTAGAATTAGGAATACGCTAATTTGGATATAGATCTTAAAAAATAATGTGTAATCAAATTAAAAAATTAATGCTCCAACATTTAAATGTAGTATTATGTATAAAATGATAGTTAGGAAGTTGCACTCAATTAGGGAACATGCTAAATATAATAAAACATAAGAAGTTGAGTGCACTTATCTCTTTTACTAGTTTGAAAGTTGCTCTGGGTGTGACAAGGGGATGAAATGACTAAAAATCTCCTAAAATTTGTCTTCCTTGATTCTAGAACTACATTATGCATAAGGAAGGAACCAATTTTCACGTAATCCATGCAGAGAAGCAACATAATACTATATGGATGCAACTATATTTGATAACGTGAACACTTGATGAGTGTTTTGTAATGATTTGGTTGTCTTGTGCTTGAATCGACTTTTGGACTCTTAATTTGGGACGCTTGACTCTTGGATCTAGTTTGGAGTGTTTTAGACCTGTGTAGGGGTTGCCCCTATTATCTGTTACTAATTTATATATAAGTTTATGAAAGCTTTGCATAATACTTGACATATATTTGCTAGAGGAGATTTTGAAAATTTCAAGTGACTACATGAGTGTATTACACTTACTTACATAGGGTTCCAATGATATAATTTCACATTAAGGCCAACCTATAATGGAGATGTTGACTCATAAAATATATAAATTTAGAAATTGACCGTTGGGTGGCCCAAGATGGGATCATTTTTCTCAAAACTAATTTGTTGGAAATTTTGGTCTAGTAGTGAGATACGATACTATGAAGTTTTGTGCATGAAAATCAGGAGCAATTGATTTCTTTTGACTTACATGAGCATTTCTTTAAGCAACATAACAATACAATGACAAGATAAATTCTTACAATAGGAATCAACGTGGAATAAAATATATCAATTTACATCAAAATATATACACAAGTCATGATTAAAAATATTAAGTCAATATGAACATTATCAAGTGATAAATTACCAAATTTAGGTGTCCACAAAAATGTAACTGATTTCATACTAGTTTTTTATACATTTAAATAGTTAGAAATCAATATTATAATTAGTTTTATATGAATGTGATGGCCATGATACAAATTTTAAATAATTTGAACAAATGCTTTTCTTGTGGAACATTATGCATCACTTCCTTTATATGAAAATGATGAACTCATTGAAAAAATAATTTCAATATCAACACCATCACCTCCATCATCACCACCAAAGAGACCATATAATGGCAATCCACAACCTCAAGCACACCCACAACCACATATAAGATCTGACTTTTATACATTCATTTTGAGGCATGCACCAACATTCTATACACCATTTGTTTACATCTCATATCCCATTATTAATTATTTCCCTACATAAGGAAAAACATGGGAATAGCTTATTTAATAATAATAGAAAGACAGACACCCACATCTACCTCAGTTGGATGAATATTCCCCCTTTTTAATGAAAAACTAAATATTTGTAATTTTACAAAAATATAGTTTATATTAATATGTTCATCTTACTTATACATTTCACATAAATTGTTCTTTTAATTTAGATGCAACCTAAATAGCCTAGGTACTGTAACCTAAATCCCTTATCAATGTATTTTAATTTAAGTCCCTTAAATGATCTATTTTTCACTCTATAAGTATCTTACCTTGTCTCCAAATTAATCCCTAAAATCGTCCCCTTTCCCATAAATTAACTTAGGTCATTTTATAATGTCACTCTTGTTACTAAGTTAACCTATTGAAAATTAATAAATATTTATAATTTTCAAAAATGTTGTGTATATTAAAAAATATATTTTGATAAACATTTCATCTTTGATTTTTTCAAATTACATGTAACCTAGATAGCATAGGTCCCCTAACCTAAATCCCTTAGTTATGTCACATAATCTAAGTCCCTTACATGACCTTTTATCCCTCTATAATTACCCCTACTCCATTAACTAACATAAGACCCTCTCTAATGACTCATTTGTCCCGAAATCAATATGGGGCTCTTATCAATATCCTCTAACTCCTCAAGTCCTTGAAATCATGCCCTTTTCCTAAATTAATCTAAGTCCCCTTACTAATATTTCCTCCCTTAAGTCTCTTACTATAATGGCCTCCTTGTCCCTAAATTAACCTAGGTGACATAAACCTAACACACCTAAATGAACTCCATTGTCATAAGATTAATCTAAATCCATTACTAGTGTCTCATAATATGTTTTCTTAAAATGTCCCACTTATCCCAAAAATTAACCTACGCAACACTATCTTGACAAACCTAGTCGAACCCCTTTGTCCCCAAATTAACATGAACCCATTACTAATTTTCCTTTATAATGCCCCCTTGTCTCTAAATTAACATAGGTCCATTTATAATGTCCCTTTTTAGTGAATGTGTTATCTTTAAAATAATTTGGACAATGTCAACTCGACACACCTACTAAAACCCTTTCTCTACAACTTAACCTAAATCCCTTACCAATGTGCCATAACCTGATTCCATAAAAATCCAAATTAATCTAGATAGTGCAAATAAGATATACCTAACCGAAGCCCTTTCTCCTCAAATTAACCTAAACCCCTTACTAATGTTTGTTATCCAAATTCTATAAAATTACCCCAGAAATCATATATTGACTTAAATGATGACAACTTGACACACCTAACCAAATGGCTTAGTCCCCAAATTAACTTTGATCCCTATTTAATATCTCTCGACTTAACTCCCCAAAATTATCTCATTATCCTTGAATTAACCTAGATCCCTTTACAATGTTCCCTGTCATCCTTTTATAATGACCCTCTTGTTTCTAAATTAACCTTAAGTCCTTTTATAATGACCCCACCCCATGATTTCTCCTAATCCAAGTCCCTAAAATTTGTCCTTGAATGATAAATTAATGTAGATGAAGTCAAGATGGCACATCAAACTAATCCCCTTTGTCACAAATTAATCTAAATCCCTTCCCTAATTATCCTTATAATGTCCCATATCCCATTAATTAAGTTCTAAACATTAATTTACTTACTTCTAATTAGTTTGTAATAAATTTCTACTAATAAAGGAAAAATTCTTACATTGGCACAATTTGCATTACAATAGACCTTGATATTAAAAACAAAAGAGGGAGGCCCCATTCACCATACCAATGCTATCTTTTTTAGGAGGGAACATTGAAACATAGGGCAATAGAAATATAGATGGATGGGAAGAAAAAAGAATATATTGAGAAAGTAAGAGGGCTTATATATTACATCATGCTAAAATTTAGATGAGGTAGATCAACATGAAGGAAAGTTATGAGGAGTTCATTTGCGGAAGAAGATTGAGTATTTCTCAGATAAAAGACATAGAAAGAAAAAATACATATAACCGAAAAAATAACATACTAGAGGAAGAAAATTATAAGGAATCCTAATGAACAAAAAGACATATGTATCAAAATTATTGTTAGTAATCTCATATGGCAACAAAAAAATGGGTGGGAAGAAAAAACAACATATTGAGAAAGCAATAGGACCCATAAAATATAGATGAGGCAAATTAACATGGGCGAAAGTATCAACAAGATCAACAAAAAAATTATGTGGAACCTTAATGAACAAAAAGACATAGATGTGTCGTCCACCTTTCCCTCCTCACAATTAGTTAGGAGGTAAAGGAATGGGTCCCTGGAAGTGAATTTTTCATGGTGCAAATGGGAAATTCTTCATTGATTGATCTACTTCCACCCCTTCTCCTTCTACCTTTGCAGATGTTGTGATCCCCCCTTAACAGGTAGTTAAGGAGAAGCGTGTGGGTGATGGTTCGTGTTCTTAGATGCTAATTGTGGAAGGTTCAGGTTGTGGATCTTTTTCCTCTATCCTTAAGGGGCCTCTAGTTGCTAATGAACATTGTTTGGGATCTCTTGCCAAAGGAGCAAACCCCAAGGTGAATTTGGGCCCTATGGTTAAGCATAAAGAGATTGAAGTTAATAAATTAAGGTTGAAGGCGAAAGAAATGGTGAAAGATGGAGTTCAATGGACGATGAAGGACCTTCTTTTCTAGAGAAGGATAAGGTTGGTTGTTGCTTCAAGCTAGTTTCTTCTAGTGGTTTTGCTTTGGGAGTTCGATTCCCTTACGGGTTGGGTTTTCAAGTTGCTTTGTCTTTGTAGATGGTTAGTTTGTTGACATTTTGTTGAACGTTTCCCGCATTTTTGTTATCAATTCGTTGAGAAAATATTAGTTTGTTCTTCTTCTTACTAGTTTTGTGGTTTCTTTGATTTTGGTGTCTTGCTTTATCTGCTAGTTTTTGTTGTTAGACTTGGTCCATAACTCCAACCAAAAATATTATCTGATTCATAGCTCCAATCAAAAGTGTTTACCCATACTAATAATAATAATAATAGTAATAATAATAAATACATAAATTATTTTCATTAATTTCTAAATTTTAAGTCAAACTTTATGACCAAGACCACCTAAAGGAGTGGCAGAGGCTAAATGGGCCAACCCCGATAGACTAAATGCATATTTATATCTATAGAAGACAGACATTGGGCCTATTTTATTCTATCACCTGCTTCGATGTCCTTCCTCTACTGCGATGATACTCAACTGGATTTAAACTGAGAGAAAATCTCATCTCCATCTATATTATTAAACAAGAAACACAATTTGACATCTCATTTCCACACACTTACTTCACACCACGCATGATGCATACATTCTATGCAATGTTTTTACTTGTCTGCAGAGGATAAACAGTTGCAGACCTTAAAACTCCTATACAATCTAACCCTATCACATATGTTGTGGATTTTGAGAATCAAAAGCAGCAGTACATTCACCATGAGGATTTAGTTATCAGATTTTGATGCTATACATTTTATGGACACAAATGCGCTTTCTGCAAGCTCTGCTAATAGATGGATCATTGGAGAAACATGTTGCAGTTCCACTACGCATTTGGATGGCTGTTGCGGTATGATCCCAAGGCCTTAATGGCTCCTGCTCTCAAAATATACTGGTGGAAGGCTGCCGCCCCCAAAGCTCCAATGAATGGCCCTACCCAAAAGATCCACTGCAATTGCAAACACAATAATTTGGAAAATTGTAACGAGGAGATACTGAATAGAAAATAGTTTGTGGGTTTTCTCAGAGTAGAGTCAAGAGAAGAATGACATGCATACCATATCATCCCATGGGTGCTGGTGGCCATAGATAACAGCAGCACCAAAACTCCTTGCAGGATTGATGCCTGTTCCTGTTATGGGAATTGTAGCCAAGTGCACCATGAACACAGCAAACCCAATTGGCAATGGGGCCAGGACCTGTAGATAGTTATGGAAGACAAGTGTTAAATGATACTACTCTTTGAACAGGACACTGCTTCTAGGTCTAGGTCTAAATCTAGCCTGTTCAGCTGACAGATTTTCACATCAGAGATAGAAGTGAAGAAGTTACTATTGCAAATTGAATTAAAAGAACAAAATATTGTGGAATTTATAGGCACATATAACTAGAGAAAAAGAAGGAAAGTATATCAATGTTCACAAATGACCAATTACGTAAATGGGATTGTATAAGTACAACTAGTTCAGAATAGGCAAGACAAGCCCTTAAGGGGCTTCCAGAAGAAAAATCTTTCATCCATAATATGGGAGAACATGCCAAAGATAGATAGCTAAAAGAACACAAGCCAATACTGACCATACTGCAATAGTATCTGAAGCATCAATCATACTATCAATTTAAGGAATGCCCTCTAGACAGAGTCTAAGAGAGAGATGAGAAAAGGACATATTTTCCAAAACAAGAGATACCAACATGCTAAGATTACAAAGCTTATTAGGAGGCATTATAATGACAGCAATCACAAGGCAAGTAGATCTACAAAGCACACAGATAGATAACAAAAAAGAATATAACCCAGTGTTCATCATCCTGCAACAGTATCCGAAGCATAAATCATACTATCAATTTCAGGAATGCCCTCCGAGACGGAGTCTAAAAAAGATGAGAAAAGGAGATATATTCCAAAACCAGAGATGCCCAACATGCTTTCTTGACAAGCTTGTAATTAAGAATTCATCACATTGACAAACACCACAAGGCATGTAGAACTACAAAGCACACACAGAACTGCTAAGGAATGTTAGCCCCTGTGACCTGAAGGGAATACTTTTTGTATATCTTCAGGGAACCAAATGCCATACAAATGCGTAATGTGTCCCTGTTATACATTTGAGATAATTGGGACAAAAAAATGTTGAAATTTTCGCATAAAACAAGGGTGAGGAATCAAATGGAAACTTTGCTTGATGAAATCAAAAGCTTAAAGGAGGAAAAGATAAATGGTGAGGATTCATACATCAACATGTATAAGCCAAGGTAAGAACCGTAATATAGATGAAGAGGAGTTCAATGGTATTGGAATGAAAAAGTTAAAACAGATGGGCTACAGAGGACAAGGTCTTAGGATTCCAACTATTCCTTTTGGATTTCCCAAAAGAGACTAAAACAGCCTTTACACGGATGTCTTGTTTCCCTGATTGAGTCAAATCAGTTTGCCAACAAATAGCCAATATTTTCTTTCAGGACATAGGCTATAATTACTTACAGAATCAAATCAAACTTGAGAAAGAAATTCTCTAATATTAGAATGGTTCCATCACCTTGAAGATGTTAAAAAATACAAGCAATCATATTTGAAAAATTAGAAGGTAATGTGCCCTCATGTCTGGAGTAAAAGAATAAGGATATTAGTTTTTCCCTCGTACTACAGACAGTAATTTTACAGGAGGTAACAGAAAGGTCTTCTACTTACAGGAACATGGGAGTCGCGGGCATTTCGTTTCGGATCTGTAGCTGAGAAAACAGTGTAGACAAGCACAAAGGTCCCAATGATTTCTGCTGCCAATCCCACTCCTTTGGTATAACCAGGAGCCACAAAGTTAGCTCCACCTCCATACCTGTCATAGTAAGATTTTTGGAATGCCTTCACCAGTCCAGCTCCGCAAATGGCCCCCAAACACTGAGCAATCATGTACATAACAGCCCTTGGCAAGGACACCTTCCTAGCTAAGAAGAGCCCAAATGTTACAGCAGGGTTTATGTGACCACCTGTACTCATAAGTCAGCAAAATCAAAATTAAACACCTATAAGGAATGTATGCACAAAGTTCAAACAGTTGAACAAACTTATGTTTCTCCCTGTGATTATGTCCATTAGAAACAAGTTCATATCTATACTGAGGAGACTTTGTAGATAAATTGAAATGAGAAAAATCAAAATCTACATCATTTCATTAAGCCTTTCCATTTAAAGATTATCCTGATTCACACACATTCCAAAAATCATTTGAATTTAATGATTATCTTGATTAGGATCTGAATTAAGGGCTTGATCCATATCTCTTCCAAGTGAATTGTCTTGGATATTTCAGATGGATTAATGAGATTGAGGACCATCAAACAGGTCCATAACTCAAGGTAAGTTGCATAAAATATTACTTGGTTCAATCTGAAATTTCATGTGAGAGGAGGGTCTCCGTCTAACTACTACTGCTCTAGAGAATCCGCAAAGACACGAAGAAAATCAAACAAATGCTATCTTAATTTTTCAAGCATTTAGAAGTCCCCCTATGCTTTCCAATTTATAATCATCTACCCAAATAGGTTTTGGGATTTGTTCAATTTTTTTTGGAGGGGGGGTTAAGGGGTGGGATTGAAACTAATGAAATGAAACATCCTTCCATTTCACTCATCCCAATACAATTCTCCCCCAAACACACTTAACCATGGAGTTATCCCACAATCAAACCTGCTTATTTTCTATTTCATTCACAAACCTATAAGAATACTATGCAATTTTTTTAGCTGGCCAGGCTAAGGGCTCAAATGTTAACCCATGTCCAATTCACCTGCAGAGACATCTTACCGGCAGTATGCACCAATCACTGAGGGAAAGGTGATTATGGCAACCCATGAATTGCGACTAGTCACACAAGGATTCACCCCCCAGCCCATATGGGTCTCTCAAATATACTGAGCAGAAAATTAATAACAAGGATTTCACATTTTTATATATTTATTGAAAAAATGCTTTCAATTCTATCACCATGGTTGTTTCTAACATTTTAAAAAAGTAATTAAGCAGAGCAATATCGTCTGACTTCTGTGGGATACTTGTCAAGGCTAGAGCTGGAAAGCCACCACTTATCATAACCTGAAACAAAAACTAATTTCTAAGTCTTTATAGGAAAACACTGTGTTGTCAATTGGTGAAGTTGCTTGGCTCCCAAAGAACCCACCAGAGATCAATTGTGCAGGGCCTGAAATCATAAGGGCCAGAAGGGATGAGGCCATGCTCAAGTCCTAGGTGAATTTGGCTGAATTGAGCAATGACACTCAACTGTTTTAGTGTTAGATATTGTGTTAACAGGTGTAAAAAGAACACCATTTCTGTCAGCCAGAAGAAATGGGCTCCATAAAATTCAAGAGCATCCCATACAATCTCATGATGGGTCTCCGCAATTATACTGACCTGATATACCAGCAGTGCAGTAAACCAAAACAAAAATCATTCCACCAAAGGCCCAGGCAATACCCAGAAGACCCACACTCCCACACTCAGCCTTGTTCCTTGATTGCCCAATAACAGTAGCAACGGTGATGTAAAGAAACAGCAGTGTGGCAATGAATTCTGCTATCAAGGCTCTGTAAAAAGACCAGAGGCCAAATTCCTTCATATTTAGAAATGGAGCAGGTGGGGGTTCTATATAATCCTTAACATGCTGGTGCTCATCACCACCTTCTTTTGCCATCTCTTGGTTTTTTTTCTTTCGAACACTTAGACAAACAAACAATCAGTGTAGTATTGTTTAGTTTGAGAGGCAGAGACAGAGACTAAATAGCTACAATTTAGTGGATCGAGCCCATGCCAAGTTTGTACCTATCGCTCATGGGCCACCACCTCCATGTACTGCTAATGAGTGTTCAACTCTGTGATGTTATGTCGGTAAAATCTATTAATTGTTTTGCCCAAGAATACAATGACTCCCTTATCTTTCTACATAAATTATTTAGTGGCGGTGGTGGTCGGCGGCAGCGGTTGTGGTGGTGCCTCAAATTTGATATCTCAACTATCTTGACGTGATAATTTCAATTTTAGAGTTGACCTCTATTTGACTTTGAATTTTGCCTAGAAAAAGTGCATTGATGTAGCGTAATATCTTGGTCATATGGTAGAATTTAAACTCTTTTTTTTTTTTTTGGTGGAAAGACTTTTTTGAGCTTGTCATTTGTCAACAATCAAGTAGAAAAATCATTAAAAATATATATTTAAATTATGTCCAAAATAAAGACTTTGAGATTTATATCTCTTATGCTTTTTTAATATTGTAACTACCCTTTATATTAATGAAAACAAAAGAGAGTTACATAGTAAGGGTGACTGGATAACACATAGTCCCACAAAACGCCACAAGGGCACCAACAAAGTAGAAAATGCCACAAGGCTACATTAACACGCCTACCGAGTAACCACAAAGCGATAAAAAAACACCACCATCAAGCACACGCCGTCGTAGTAGGAGGAGGGGGAGGATCATCCCAAGGAGGGATGAAAGCTCCACTGAACTAGGCTCCGCTGAAGGAGGATCCACCTGCCAACTGTCGTGATCAGGATACTACATTTATAACGGAACCATTATTCCCCACCCTGGGGGCGGAGCTCTTGCAATGGTCTGCATGGTCGACGTCGAAGAACCCCATCGCGGAGAGCTAGCAACACCTTTCCCTCGCGGAGGCGGACTCTAACCCGATCCAGAGGAGGACGGGGTTGAAGGGCGATCCTGAGGGGAGGCGGAATGATGACTGCGTGAGTGACTCCTTCGATGTGGTTCCACAAGAGGCGGTCGTTAGGGTGGCAAAGGCCGAGGTGGTGGCAATTGAGGATCCAACGGAACTTGACTCATAGTGTATGGTGCACTCCCCCAGTGATCAAGAAACTCCTGTAGATGAGCAAACTCCAAGGCGACCTTGGCGGCTCGAGCTTGAATTTGTATGCGAACAATAGACAAAATAATCACCTTGTCGTTAGTGGAAAAATAAATAACATATTGATCTTTCTTAAAAATTAAAGGATTGCGAGTTTTCCATATATGAAACAAAATATAGGAAAGAAACAAACGCCAAAGTGCATCAATATAATGGGCCCAAGGACTAAAGTCACCAAATAAGGCCAGGCACCATGGGAAGAAATCAGGGTGATAGGGTTGAAACAAAGAATGGATCCATCTCCAGATAGATTGATCACATTGACACAACCAGAAAAGGTGTTTGAACGATTCAGGGCGAGAGCAAAAAGGATAGTTAGGATTAGGGATGCCAATATGACTAAGTCGTTCACCCTCAGGCAAACCTTGGTAAACAAGACACCAAAGAAAATGGTTAACTTTAGGCTCAAGAAGAGGGTTCCAGGTATGGGAAAGTCGGCGATGCCAAGTGGACTGCTCAGAGTGTAACCCCCACCGAATAATGAGCTTATCAATGGCCAACAAGAGCAGACTCAACAACTGATAAATGGTCCAAGTGTTGTATCAGAGGAAAGCAATTTCCCGATTCCACCGCCAATTGTGCCACTAGGCTGTTAGAGGTTGGAGCCCCAACTTGTGTAGCATAACATCAGGCATGAGCTCTTGAATTTGGTAGATAGACTAGAGGTCTGAATTGTCCAGATTGAATTTTAGCTTGAGCTCAGGCCAAGGAATCCAATCTCTATGACTCACAAGATCCTGAATGGTATGAAAGCCCTTGTGGAAGAGCCATGTGGCTTTAATGCTCGGGGTTTCAATAAGTGGAAGATTGCCTTTAATGTTGATAGGAGACCACCAAATGTTTTGCGAATTGAAAGAAATCCCCATGCGAAAGCCATCGCCGATCCACCTCATCAATGGTTTCACCCATTTGAAGGCTTTCCAAATACTTTGGCAAAAAAGGTACCAATAATTTTGATAGGAGCTGCAATGATAATAAGAGCATGTAACCCAATACTATTCCAACACTTCTTGTCATAAGGGGCTCTAGATTCAATATAATGGCACATAAGAATTTGTTAGGTCTGATGACCAAAAAGACACTGGATAACCCATTTGGCACATAAGGCCACACTTTGTCAATAAACATCAATGATCCCTATGCCACCATGATCACAAGGAAGGCAATAGACATCCCAGGCAACTCCATGAAAACTAACTGAGCCAGAACTTTTACACCATAAAAAGTCCCAAAGCAGTTTGACAAGTCGGTTGAATGAATTGTGAGAAGGACACTTACATGTAGAATAATAAACATGCATAGCGACAAGGATCTTGGTGCACACTTGGAATTTACTAGCCAAAGATAAGGGTTTGAAAGACCATTTGGTAACTTTTTGCTTTACCCTGTTAACCACATAATTCCAAAAAGTTGCAGAGTCACTGTCAAAGGCAAAGGGAATGCCCCAAAATATGAATTTCTCTCCATGGTGAATCCATTTCCATGGGCAGGCCTTCAACCAGTCTGGAAGAGGAAAACAACTCTGCCGGTAGCCCAAATTTTTAGCCATTTGAATATTGGAACTTGAAGCCAAGCAAATGGTGTCAATAAATTCAAAGACTGTGGCAACATTTTGATCTGGTTTAGAAAGAGTACGAAAGGAATCATCAACGAAGTGGCCATTGATAAGTTGAGTCGCACGATTCAGAAGAACAATCCCCCAAATGGGACCTTGGGAAGCTTGTTGGGCAATTAAGTACCCCAGGGCATCAACAACGAGCACAAAAAATGCCGGTGCAAGAGGGCACCCTTGTCTGATAGAGTAGAAAAGGCCGATGGCAATGGACTAGTGACCATTAATGGTGAGCAGAGCAGAAGAATTTGAAAACAATGTGCTAATAGCCAATTGAAATAAATCACCAAAACCAAGGGCTTTAAGCATGGAAAGAATGAAGGGCCATTTGATGCGGTTGTAAGCTTTCTTAAAATCAATCTTGAGGAAGAGAGGACATTGCAAAGACACCCGCACCCATTCCATGCCTTCCCAAACTGCAATAAGATTGTCCAGGATGTAACTACCTTTGACAAAACCAGTTTTCCCAGGTCGAACGATCTTAGGTAGAAGAACCGAAATGCGGAGAGCCAACACTTTAGCAGGAATCTTGTAAGAAACATTTAATAGGGTGATCAGATGCCAATTATTCATCTGCTTAGGATTGCCTACTTTGGGAATGAACTTGATGTTTCCTTGATTGATGAAACTCCCAAGAGAGCGAGTTTGGAGAGCTTCATTATAGACCCGAAGCAGATCAGGTCCCACAAAAAACCAGGTCGCTTTGCAAAACTCATTAGGGAAGCCATCCAGACTCAGAGACTTGTTGTCCACAAGACATAGAAAAGCTACATGAAGCTCCTCCAAAGTGATATGGGTGTCACATCGAATATGATCTATGTGCAAAAGTTTATTAGGCACCACATCAATACATTTATGCAAAACAATAACATGCTCAATCGAATCCTCCTAAGCTTGAAATACCATATGATAGTGTTTAACAAAGGCGTCAGTGATCTCTGAGAGCTCAATAAGTCATTGGTGAGAATCATAAATAACTTTGATATGTTGATGAGCATGTTTGGCTTTGAGGGATTTGAAAAAGCTTTTTGAGGCTTTATCTCCCACCTTAAGCCAGTGAATTCTCAATCGGATCTGTGCACCAAAGTGGGACTTAATAATTTTAAGCTTGTGTTGAATATCAACATCCTGGCTCTGAAGGTAAGAGTTGAAAGGATTGGTCTCGAGAATTAGAGAAATCCTTTTGAATTCTTTGTGTATAGCGAAATCAACCCGTCTTCAAACTCGGGCCATCTGTTTACCGACCGGGCAGAGGAACCTGGTGGTGCGGTGAATGACTGCCTCCCACCATGAAATCCAGCTGGCAACAAAAGGCAAACGTGGCACCATATTCAAAATCTTGGCAATGAGTGAGATAACTACAAGATAACTCAACAGAGAAACATTAAGAAAGAATTGAGTTTTGGGAACCTTGGGAGGCCCCCCTGCCAAACAACCTTAAATGTGATCAGATGGTAGTCTGAAAAAAGAACTTCTGACCAAACCTTGATAACGGAGGATCTTTCCATGTCAAAATCAAAGTAAGGCTGTTGTGAAATAAGTGCACGATCAAGGGGTTTTAAAACCCGATCATATCCTTCTTGAATATTGGTCCAACTGAACCATGTTTGGTCTTTAAATTCTTGTCGTCATCTCAGAAAGGGATCATAAAGGCCGTAACGACTTTTAAAATAATACCAGGCCACACGTTCACTGAGACACCAACGCATATGAAGGGCATCACTTTTATCATTAGGATGCTCCACCATATTAAAGTCACCACACACCAACTAATAAGCAATAGGTAATTTTTCACCTAACCATTTCCATAATAATGTTCTTTTAAGACCTTCATTAGGGGCATAAATGTTAAGAATACCAAAAGAAAGATCATCAATACTCATAATCACCCACACAACCCTATTACCAGGGTCTTGGCCCGAGGTAGTGATTAATGCCAAAAAATTTGGTGGGATGGAAATGCTAGCACCACATCTACCTTCAATATGCTAAGTGTGGAAATGCGTAAAATCAGGGGCAATACATGTCAAAGTATTCTGAAGCAAAAAACCAGAAATATTGATTTCTTGTAAACAAATCACATCTAAACTACTAATTAATTGGAAAGCTAAACGAATAGAGAATTTACATGAGGGATTCGATAGACCCCAAACATTCCATGACACAAAATTCATGAAAAATCAGACATATCAAATTCCCCCTGCTTGTCGTAAATTCCATCCTTTGAGCCGAGAATGGAAAAATTGTTGGCAAGAAGAAGTTGGTCTGATTCATTATGCTCAACATGGATGGAGTGGCGTTTGGCCCCATTATCTCCCCGCACGCTGCATGAAACCTCTCGAGGTGGACTGCGTGAGTGTCGCAGAGGAAGAGAGGTTGAAGAAAAATTCCTAGTATTCTTTGATTTAGACTGAATAACCTAGCTCTGTGAGGGTTTGGAAGCAATCAAAACTGAAGGGCTAGGTTGTGCCACTCTTGGCTCATCCCTGAACTGCGGAGGGGAAGAAGATGGAGGCAAAAATTCAACAGAAGGTTTCATCTCCGAGCTCTTCTTGGAACCAACTACAATCCAACCATCAGCCGGAGGGTCAACTTTAGACTTCGAAATGACTGGTTGTGTTGGTGTAGGCTTGGAGCGGGCAAAAAGTGAACAATACCGAATACGGTGGTCTGGGGCCTGACAAGAAAGCATGTGTTGGGGAGGTTAAAGTAAACCACCTTTTGAGAGATGCACAAGGACCCAACTTGAATAATCATATGGCCCAGCCGATATTTTGCAAGGTCAACTTAGACACACACACACACACTTGTTAGGACAAGAAAAGAAAAAACTCTCTTGTTCATGGAAAATCACCCTACCAATGGGCTTAACAATATTTGGTAAAAAAACCCAGAGGTAAACAAGAAGGCCAGAAAACTCAATCCAAATAGGGATTTTGAGCAAGAAGTTTCTACTCAAATTGAGTCCTGGGACCATGGAGATAACACAAACAGGGTATTACCTAAGTACCAACATGCCACCTTAAGCAAAACGGCTTGAAGTTGAGAAGGCCCGCGAAAGGAAAACATAAAAAATACCTTAGTGAGGTTATAGACACTTGAGACCAGGATATCATTAGAATCCTAATGGTTTTTCATCCAGTTCTGCAAGTATGTTTATGAGGGAATACGACCATAGAAATAGGCAATAAGGCAATGGTTTTGATACCACTCGACAATAGGATCAAAACATTCATAAGAAATTATAAGATCCGGAGAGGGTTTAGAGTTCATACCTCATCATAGAATTTTGGCACAAACTTCCTCATGCACTTGGGAGCCATTTCCTTCAGTTGCAACAGTCATTGCAATGGGAGGAGAGTTGGCCATTTATAAGCGTGACATTGCCTTAGCATTGGGAAAAAAGTCGGAAGAGACTATGATAGGACCAAGGGGAAACCGCTAGAAAGGCTATGGATGCACAATTTCCACAACGAAGTAAGGCAAGTAAAAGCATGAAAAACCTAGCAAATCCAAAGTTCACTTATGTATTTTTTTTTCAAATCTAGATGTATTTAAAATTTTATATAATAATTTAATGATATAGGTGTGGATGGAGCATTTTTAAATAGAATTCATCTCTATTTTTTTTTCATAATTTGGTAATTTGGATGGGAGAGGGTTAGGACTAAAAATATTATAGTTTATGGATATAAACATACAAAAGGGTGGGAGGAGAAGTGTATTTTTTGTTTGGCAAACACTCTTCTATTAAGTATACACAATATACAACATTGATTGTACAAATATTGAGTGAAAGGGGATCACACTTCGGAAATCAAATCAAGCTTAAAAATAAGCCTAAGATCACCGAAATCAAGATCAGACCATAGAAACAATTTATACATCTTATGTAAAATAAATAATCAACTTCCCATCCAAAGAAGACAAATATAATGAGCTCCATGACCATCAAACACCAAAAAACTAGAAGCAGACATTAAGCAACAAAAAAAAACATGGTAGCCAATAATGGCAAAGGACTATTAGGCTTGTCCCCCAACCACTTCCACCTAGAAGATTGGTTGGGTCAATTATCGACTCCCACCCATTTGTATCATTTTTCTTCTTCTTCAACCTGTGTGGAGGGGGAATTGGAAAGAGATAGGTGAGGAAACTTGTTATGTGGAAGTGCCACCTAGGAACATGGGATGGGAAGAGAGGAACCATCTCACCACCATTTCCAAAACCTCCCTCACCACTACCTCAGTTGTCACTACATGAACACCAACACAAGTGTGGTGAAAAAATCCTCTAACTGCACAACTAACACTACCCGTGTCATGTCCAATTCTATGGCCTTGAGAAGGGGATCGATGGAAGTGGGAGTCAGATGACACCCAACTAACCATGCAAGGGGTGCTACCAAATAGGTCAAGGAGATATTGGAGATGTTCCACCTCCACCTTGATTTTCTAATCTTGAACCTAAATCTGAAGCATAACAATAGAAATAATTGCCACTTTGTTAGCCATAGAAAATTCACTACCCATAGGATGATGATTGAAAATAGCATAAATTTTTCTTTCCAAATATGAAAAAAATATTATCATGAAATATATGCCAAATATGAATATTATTTGCAAGTAACATGGTTGATTTCCCTAGTAGCACCATTTTTCCAATTGAAGAACTCTATGGTAAATGGTTGAAATATGGTGTGAGTCCATCTCTAGGAAAACTGAGCATAGGGACAACAACAAAATAAGATCTTGAAAGAATCAACATGGTAGGGAAAAAAGTGTTTGAAACCCCCATGTGAATTAACCTTCTCTCTAAAAGAAACCCTTGATACATAATACACCACAAAATGAGCTTTTTTGGGCTCAACGGTGGTTCTCCAAAGAATGGAGAAGTGTGTAGCCCAAGTAGCCTCAAGAAGAACTTATATTCTAGCGATAGTTAATAATTTTAATGTGAATTCAATAAGGGAGAGAAGTTGATGATCAAGTTGAAGTTTGTATTGGTAAATGGGGGTTTCAACTAGTCAATCCTAGTCTTTCCACCAATATAATTGGAAACAATCTCAATTTTGTGAAGATATTCTTCAAACATGACATTTTAAACCTCAAAAATTGACTCAAAATCTCTATTAAATTTAATTTAAACTTGTCTTTGGACGTAGGAGGCCAAGGCATCCAATTCTAAAAAGCTTTGGAGAAGATGTCAGAAATGAACTTACTCCTTTTCTAATCAACTTGAGACCTTTAATTTAGAGAAACATAAAAAATGAGACATTAGAGTACTTAAGCACAAGAGACCACCAAAGATTGAGAATTGAGAGAGAGGCCATACCTAAACCCATTCCCAACCCAAATAACCTTTTCAAATACTTTTAGTGATAAAGGTGTCGATAATTTTGATTGAAACAAGAGTGAACAGAAATGAGTGAAGCCAAAAAACATTACCAATCATTTCTCCCATAAGAAATTTTACGGGGAATGCACTTTCTCAAGATAACATCCAAGCCTTGCTATCTTTTAGGGCTTTGATGATCCATTTAATATACAATAATACCTTTGAATTTTGATGTATGGAAGGCCCAACCCCTCAAATTATTTTGGCCTACAATAGATGTCCCAAGAAACTTTGTGAAAGCCTTTATTTCCCTCACATTTTGCCCATAAGAAATATCTTAAAATAGTTTCTAATGTGGCATAGGTCATGCTATATGAAGCTAATTTAGAAGAGTAATAAACAAGAGTGACATCTAGCACCTTGGATCAAATTTGAAATTTACATGACAAAGAGAGGGGTTTGTTGATCCAAAGGTTAATCTTTTTCTCAACCCTATGAATCAAATAGTTCCATAGATCAAAAGGTTAATGTTGAAAATCAAAGGGTATATCCAAAAATTTAAATCGCTCCATATATTGAATCCATTTCCACCAATATCCCTCAAGTCATTGGGGTGTGGGAGAGATTGATTCCATGTAACATTGAGTCTTTTTCCATTGAATGGATGACCCTAAACCAAGATAGAAAATATCAAGGAATGTCATCACTTTCTTGACAAATGATTCCAATCCCAAGAGGGTGATAAAGGAATCATCCACCAAATGGCCATTGATAAGCTCATGATAAAAATTGGGAAGAGATTCACCTTTAAACAAACCCATGGTAGAATAATCAGTGAAGAATAGTTGAAGACTTCAAAATCCAACACATAAAGATGGAGCTAGAAGATGTTTATTCCTTATAGACATGAAGATACCAAACACATTATATTGAACAACATTAATAGTAATACATACCCAAACATATTGAAATAACATATTTTTTTTCATAAAATTAATACCAATCCCCAAATCCTAGATCATGGAAATGATGAACAACCACTCAATCTTATCATAAGTTTTCTCAAAATCAATGTTGAAAAACAAGGTTTTATAATCATATAATCTAGCCCATTCTATTCCCTCCTAGTAAATAATGATGTTGTCTAATATGTATATATTGTGACTAAGTCCATTCTAATTTGTTTTAATGATTAGAGGAAAAGGGTATTTAAACTTTAAGACAAGGGCCTTGGTTATGATCATATAAGAGACATTGAGAAGGATGATGATTTTCCTATTGGAGATGAGCTCAAGGTCTCTTACTTCGGGTATGAACTTGATGTTAAATTGGTTAATAAGAGGTCATAATGAATTGGATTGAAATTCCCCCACTTACAGTTTATGAAGGTTAGGTTAAACTGTGTCCCATAGGGATTGATAAAATTTACATGGAAAATCATCAATTCCATGGGTCCTTGTCAATATCCATTTACATCACAACTTTATGAAGATCATTCAAAGTGGATTGAACTTCCTCCACTTACACTTTATGAAGGTTAGGTTAAACTATGTGCTATAGGGATTGATAAAATTTACAGGGAAATTCATCAATTCCATGGGGCCTTATCAATATCCATTTACATCACAACTTTGTGAAGATCATTCAAAGTGAGCAAACAATCACGAATAACCCTTTTGGGCTTAAGAGAGTTTGCATGGGACAACTTAGATGCATTGGAGGAGGGAAACTTCCCTTGTCAAAAAAGAGGTTTGGGAAACAAAAACGGAATGATAGTGACTCATAATGGTGTGAAGGATATCAAGCAACTTAGTGAATCTTGAGTTAACATCCTAAATGGACCTAATCTTATCAGCAACCTATCTGGAGAGAAGAAGGGTGAAATTTTCCTTAGACCTTCATCAAATGAGTCCTAGCCCTAAGTTGAACTCCTCTAGCATTGTAAGCTTCTTCAAGTTTAAGTGTGTTACTCCATTTTTCATAAAGAGATCCATATCCTATGAAACTCCAAAGAATTTATAGTTTTAAACCTTATGGGAATGTTGTCTAAAAATGATAGCTTGTCTACAATAGGTTTTGGGGAAATTTGTAGTACAAGTGATAACATATGACCACCATTCAATCACTCCTTTATTTCCCTCTGACTTGGGAACTAGACTCTAGATCCTTTAAAAGCGAGAAAGAGTTCACTCATAGGAGAGTTGAGTAGTGTTAAGATAGAACTATGTATTATCTTTCTTGTCTTGTTGAATCATTTATGAAATGACATTGAATTTGTAGTTAACTAAGTTAGTTCATAGAAAGAGGTTTTTCTTTACCAACATAACATGATATACTCTTTTAACACCTTTTTATTGACCTTTTTTTATGACAAGACATGTGAAGAAAACCAAGGTGAACTCTGGATGCTTAAAATGGTTTCGGTCTAAGAGACCAATTTTATTATGCATGTCAATTCATACTTCTTGCTCTTTAGCACACCATATCATAAGAAGAATCCCTTATTTTTACTTCGTAGATTCCATCATGTTGGAATCCCCACATAGAGTCTAGTCCACATCAAGGAGTGAATAAACAAGCCACTGATAAAAATAAAATCGTTCCATGGCCTCATCGGAAGCATAAAAAGTTAGCAATATCAAAGGGAACGCCACCAAAATCAAAAGGCATTGACACAACTCGATGTGTGGGGTTTGACCCCAAACTAATAATGTGTTTATACACTCTAGTGAAAGTAGTGTGAGCACTCTTCGATGACTCAAATCATGGTTGGACACTTGGTAGAGCCCCCCTATCTAGATACTTCTATAGGTGGATTGAGGTTAAAATAATGCAATTTTAACTTCTTGTAAACATATTGTTGAAATACAAATAACTTTCCTTGACCATATACTTATAGGTTGGGTCAACGAGTCCTCAAACATTTAAAGAAAAAAATCATGCTGGAACCTAGAGGTGCATTTTATTCCCATTATCCAAGTCATCTAGGGTTGCAAAGTTGTTGGTGGAAGATTATTTTTTATTGACACATAAGAAATCACTTATTTGAAATAGTTTCCACTTATATTGTATGTACTCACTAGTTTAAAGATGTAGCGAAGGACTATGAGACTGAAAAAACACCACCTTATTCTCAAGCCTAACCAAGATTTCATTTGAACTGGTATTTCTCTAGAATGGGGTTGTGACATTTGAAATATTAAATCTTGTTAGAGGAAGCGTGGAGGAAGTTAAAAATATGGCCACTTCTTGTGATGTATGGGGGATGAGTGATGTCACTTAAGGAGTGGGGGATTTTTGTCTTTAAAATCCAAGCTTCCTATGCCTAAACCTTGTGTGAGATTATACACAATATTTTGTTTTTTGCCATACCTTGACTATGTGAGGTGTTTTTCTATTTGGTACAAGTAATCCATCAGTAGGAAGTAGGGACCACAATCTTATTATTTATAGAGGCTCTATCTCGTGGAATAGATTGATAATTATCCATCAAGGTTTAGTCTCAAATCATGTAGTTTGAGGCTTGAAATCTAAAGCAAGTGCTCATATGGCTGATGTTAATGATGGAGTAAGAGTAAAAATTTTCTCCTATCTTTATTTATATGCTTGCCTTTTGGTCTATGAAAAGGCAAATCTTGACACACACCTATTTTTGCAAACAAGAGTCATAAAAGTTAGTCTGCCCATGATAGATGAAACAACTTATTGGTTTAATAATTTGGTCAATAAAACCCCACAACAGGAGAGGAAGAATAAACTAAATTTAAATATAGTTTTTGAGGTTGGTTTATTCCACTTGAAAATTCCTAGTCCAGTAGGAAAACACAAGGGTATTATAAATAAACCATGGATCATGGTTGACAATGATATAAAAATTCTCGATGTTAGAAAATTAAAAAAGGAAGACACCATTCATCATATTATGCATACCCTTAAGCTTGACACCACTAGGCTGCTAATGGCTATGAACCCAACTTTTCAATATGTCTTATGAGGGGACACAACCAACAAAATATCTAGCTAAAATAAAGGACTCAAACAAGTAAAAACATGTGCCAAATTCAGGTAAATCAAGAACAAAATTAGGAAAAGAATATTCTAGGATAAAACATCAACTCGTGAAACGCCTATGAGATAAAATTTATAGCTCCTTTCAAGGCCATGGTTGTTAAGAGATCTAATGGTGCAACATGTATCAATTAATGCAAGAGCCATGGAGATGGCCACTAGTAAAGTTAATTTTAGGATTCACCACCCAAAGGGTGGAGTAAATGATGAATTAGTGCAATAAATGTGTGATTTTAATAACACCTTACTTGCATCAAGGAGACAATTGGTAGTATGGTGTAGAGAAAAAATCAAAGAATCAAAAACCCTAATAGAGCTCTTATTCTTATTTCTTCACATTTCCATCTCCTACTTACTTTGTGTAATTTTGTTTTCAAACGAGTAGGGAGGAAGTGATAAAAAAATTGGCAACCTTATATTTAACTTTTATTATAATGTTTTGGTTATACAATGAAGTGTGAAGCCTTTATGTTATGTTGAAACATACGCGCACCATAACATTTATAAAAAAAATAGATTTGTTAATAATGTAAAACCTTTTGATAAGTATTAAATTTTGTTAGAAATATAGAATAAATACCTCAAAACTGATATAACTCAAAACCAAAGTAAATAAATATAATTAAAATATCTAAAGTCATAAATATAATATTATTAATTCATTAAATTGAATTTATATATTTCCATAATATTAAATTATTAAAATAAAATAAATATGAATTGAATTCTAATTTCTTTAACAATCTTAATAAACTTATTGAAGATATGAATTAGGTTTTTAATTTCTTCAAAAATTCTAAAAAAATATATTAAATCATTTTTAAAAACACTTTAAAAGATAGTTACTGATAAAAATTTAGTAATCTTATTCTCCTCATTTATTAAGAAGGTTTATCCCACCCACTTAAATAATACACCATAGAATATTTCCTTAATATATTATCAATTAAATGAGTTATAGTTTATATATGGATCCAATAAATGCAAATTTTTTATATTA
Organism: Taxus chinensis; assembly: GCA_019776745.2. Lineage (NCBI taxonomy): Eukaryota > Viridiplantae > Streptophyta > Pinopsida > Cupressales > Taxaceae > Taxus > Taxus chinensis. The sequence continues at coordinate 244,834,319 of CM034146.1, forward strand.
CCCTTTTAAATCCAACTCCAGAAAACATTATTCACATGAAAATAGATAAATACAATTATTTTAATATATTATCAACATCTAAAACAAACTCCATGATTCATTATGAAAATGAGATAAAATAAATATAATCAATCTAGCATATTGTAAATCTTCCTTAGTTATATGGATGGCTATCCTAATTTTTTTCTAGAAAAAGGTAACTAACTTTTTGGTGAAAAGTACCGTAAAAAGTTTAATGTGATTGTTCTCTCTTTTGTTGGTAAGAAAGTTAGAGCTATATTGGGTTGGTATCACGGATGAATCTACTTTACAATTGACTATTTAAGTGATTGCTCATCTATCTTATAATTACCAATCACATCTTTTTGTTGGGTTGGGGGTGGTTGGCAAGTACTTAGGGGAACCACAATTCATCGTTGGCATATCAATAGATTCAATGGTAATGTTGATACGGTGATAAATGAAGATGAAAACAATGATGGAAGAGGTAAATAATATGTAAAGGAAATTTTGAAGAGATATTACAACACATGTTATTGTGTTTAATTAAAAATAAAAAATACAAAAAAGTTTTATTGAGTCACTTGTTTTATAAAGTGAGACTTTCCCCTTTGAAAACGACCCAGTAATACATAATAAAATCATGTAGACAATATATACCTACTTGCGATATCACAAATAAGGGATTTGAGTAAAGCAGTTTTAATTAGACCCTTAATCATTTTAATTATGCGAATTGATATTATTTGTCACGAGTCAATAAGATATTTTGTGAGAAGGTAATAAAATTGTTAATAAATATGGTTTATGGAATATAAAAAATAAGAGCCTTGATATTTTTCCATGTGTGTGTGTGTTTAAATAAGGACAAGTGTCATCCCACAAAAAATAAGAGTGCATCGATAATAGTTACAATCTTTAAAAATCTATCTATTAAAGTGAAGGTACAACGATATTGAGTTCTTCGCTCTGCTAGGGTTTTACCATGCTTTATCTTGCCATACTTCGCTGCAAATACTATGTGTCCATAGCTTTTTTAGCGGTCTCTTGTCGGTCATATCATAGTATCTTCCGACTTTTTCCCCGTTGTTATGGCAGTGTGTAGCTTATAAATGGCCAACTCTCCTCCCATTGCAACATTTGTTGGAACTGGTGGAAATGGCTCCCAAGCGTGCGAGGAAGTTTGTGTCGAAAGTTTACAACAAGGTATGGACTCTGTCTCCCCCTCGGATGTTATTATTTCTGATGAATGTTTAGATCATGTGGTTAAGTGGTATCAAAATCATTGCCTTATTGCTTATTTCTGTGGTCGCATACCCTTAGAAGCCTACTTGCAGAATCGGATGAAAAACCATTGGGAGTCTAACGGTATCCTGGTTTCAGGTGTTTGTAACCTCACCAAGGGGTTTTATCTATTTTCTTTTCGTGAACCTTCTCAGCTCCAAGCCCTTTTGATTAAGGCGGTGTGTTGGTACTTAGGCAATACTTTGTTTGTGCTCTCTCCGTGGACCTCTAATTTTAATCCCACTAGCCAAGTCTCTTTAAAAATCTCAGTTTGGATTGAACTTCCCAATCTTCCTGTTCATCTTTGGTCATTTCTGCCAAAGATTGTGAAACCCATTGGCAAGGTGCTTTGCCGTGAACAAGAGCATTTTTTTATCGCTCGACCTAACAAGTGTGTGTGTGTGTGTGTGTGTGTGTGTGTGTGTGTGTGTCGAAGTGGACCTTGTGAAAGATCTGCGGGGCCACCTGGATATTCAAGTTGGGTCCATATGTATCTCTCAAAATGTGGTTTATTTCAACTTCCTCAACACGTGTTTCCGTTGTCAAGCCCCTAACCATCGCATTCAGTATTGTCTGCTTTTGGCCCACTCTAAGCCAGCACCAGCTCAAACCACCATCCCTAACCCCAACGCTGACTCTCAAGCTAATGACTGGACTGTGGTTAGGACTAAAAAGAGCTATGGTGTGAAACCTTCTGTTGAGGTTCCGCCCACCACCTCTTCTCCTCCTCTGTCCAGGGATGAGCCAGGAGTGGAGTCACCCTGCCCGTCGGTTTCCATTTCTTCTAAATCCTCGCAGAGCCAAGTTATTATGTCCAATTTAGAGAATACTGGGAATTTTGCATCAACCTCTCTTCCTCTACGACGCTTGTGCATTCCACCTCGAGAGGTTTTACGCAACAGTAGACGAGGGGATAATGGGGCCAAGTATCGCTCCATTCATGTTGAGCATTCTGATTCAGACCAACTTCTTCTTGCCAATAATTTTGCAATTCTCGGCTCTAAGGATGGAATTTCGGGCGGGCGGGAGGAGTTTGATATGTCTGACTTGTCATGAATTTCATGTCATGGAATGTTCGAGGTCTAACGAAGCCCTCACAAAATTTCTCTGTTCATTTAGCTTGCCAACGTGTTGACATTTTATATATTATTGGTTTATAGGAAATTAAAATTTCTAGTTTTTTGCTTCAGGATACTCTAACTTACATTGCCCCAAATTTTATGCATTTTCACACGTAGCATATTGATGGCAGAGGTGGTACTAGCATTTCCATTGCATCGAAATTTTCGGCATTAATCACTACCTCGGGCTAGGATCCTAGTAATAGGGTTGTTTGAGTGATTATGAGTATTAATGACCTTTATTTTAGTATTCTTAATGTTTATGCCCCTAATGATGGCTCTCGAAAGAACAACTTTATGGAAATGGTCAGGTGATAACTTGTCGTTTGCTTATTAGTTAGTGCATGGCGACTTTAATATGGTGGAGCACTCAGACGATAAATGTGGCACCCTTCCTATGCATTGGTATATTAGCAAGCGTGCAACCTAGTATTACTTTAAAATTCGTTGGGGTCTTTCTGATCCTTTTCTCAGATAGTGACAAGAATTTAAAGCCCAAGCTTGGTTCACTTGGACCAATCTTCGAGAAAGATTTGATCGGGTTTTAAAAATCCTCGACTGTGCACTTCTTTCATAGCGGCCTTTCTTTGATTTTGACATGCAAGGCTCCTCCGGTGTCAAGGTGTGGCCTAATGCACTTTTATTAGACCACCATCTGATCACATTTAAGGTTGTTTGGCAGGGGGACCCTCCCAAGGTGCCCAAAAATCAATTCTATCTTACAGTCTCTTTGCTGAGTCATCCTGGAGTGGTCCTGCTCATTTCCAAAATTTGGAACATGGTGCCACGTCTACCATTTTTTGTCAACTGGATCTCTTGGTGGGAGGTGGCGATTCATCACACCACCTGATTCCTCCGTCGGTTCGGTAAATAGGTGGCCCGTGTCCGTAAGCAAGCCAACTCGACTCTGCACAAAGAATTCAGAAGGATTTATTTGCTTCTCAAGAACAATCCTTTTGACACTCATCTTTAGCTCCAAGCTATTGATATTCGGCATAAGCTCAAGCTCATTGAATCTCATTTGGCCCGTGGTGCACAGATCCATTCAAGACTGCATTGGCTTCGGGCGGGAGACAGAGCCTCTAAAAGCTTTTTCAAATCCCTTCGAGCCAAGCATGCTCGTCAACAGATCAAATCTATCTATTATTCTCACCAACAAATTACTGAGCTCCCAGAGATCACTAATGCTTTTGTCAATCACTACTGTCTGGTTTTTCAAGCTCAGGAAGATTCTATTGAGCGAGCTACTGCCCTGTAGAAGTGTGTCGATGTGGTGCCCAATTAACTTTCACCCAAAGACCATGCTCACTGCAACGCCCCTCTCACTTTGGAGGAGCTCCATGTGGCCTTTCTCTATCTTGTGGAGGACAAGTCACCTAGGTCTGGATGGTTTCCCGAGTGAGTCCTACAAAGCTACTTGGTCTTTTGTTGGGCCTAATCTTCTTCGAGTCTATAATGAAGCTCTCCAAACTCGCTCTCTTGGGAGTTTCATTAATCAAGGCACCATCAAGTTCATTCCCAAAACTGGTGACCCTGAGCAGATGAACAATTGGCGGCCCATCACCCTGTTGAATGTTTCATACAAAATGCTTGCCAAGGCACTGGCTTTGCGCATTGCGGATATTCTGCCCAAAATCATTCAGCTTGAACAGACTGGGTTTGTTAAAGGTCGTTACATTTTGGATAATTTTATTGATGGTTTGGGAAGGCATGGAGTGGGCTCGGGTTTCTTCACAGAGGCCTCTCTTTCCTCAAAATTGATTTGAGAAAGCTTATGATCGTATATTGAGTGGCCTTTTATTCTTTGTCATGCTTAAAGCCTTTGGCTTTGGGGATTTTTTCTAATCGGATGTTAGCACGTTATTTTCTAATGCTTCTACTCGACTCACCATCAATGGTCATCAATCCACCACCATCGGCGTTTTCAGTTCTATCAGACAAGGGTGCACTCTTACGTCGGCATTGTTTGTTCTTATTATTGATGTGTTGGGATATTTAATTGTTCATCAAGCTACACAAGGTCACATTAGGGAAATTGTCCTGCCAGATCGTGCAACTCAACTTATCAATGGCAATTTCGCGGATGATTCCTTTCTTACTATTGATGAATCAGAGCAAAATGTTGCTAAGGTCTTTGAGTGCCCTAACACCTTCTGTTTGGCTTCTGGCTCCAGTATTCAATTGACTAAAACCTTGGGATATCGACACAGTTGTCTGCCTCTTCCAGACTAGTTGAAGGCCTACCCCTGGAAATGGATCAATTGTGGTTGGCAATTCAAATTTTTGGGCATTCCCTTTGCCTTTGATAGTGACTCAGCGACGTTATGGCAATATGTTATTGACAGGGTGGAGCAGAAAGTTACCAAGTGGTCTTCCAAACCCTTATCGTTAACTGGTAAATTCCAAGTCTGTACCAAGATTTTTGTTGCTACCCGCGTCTATTACTTTGTGTGTTGGTGCCCTTCTCGCAATTCGTTCGCTCGGCTTGTCAAGCTACTTTGGGACTTTTTATGGTGTAAAAGTTTTGTCCAGGTGCCTTCCACCGAGTGGCTTGGGAAGTTTGTTGCCTTCCTCGGGATCATGGTTGTATGGGAGTTATTGATGTCTACCGGCAAAGTGTTGCCTTATGCTCTAAATGGGTGATCCAGTGTTTATCGAGCAATCAGGCCTGGAAACTTCTGTTGCGTCATTGCATTGCATCTGAAGCCCCCTACGGCAAGAAGTGTTGGAACAATATTGGGCTTCATACTCTTATTATCACTTCGGCTCCTATAAAAATTATAGGTACCTTTGTTTCCAAAATTATTTGGAAAGCCTTCGAGCTAGTTAAGCCTTTGATGTGCATTGGGTTGGTGATGGTTTTCGCACAGGACTCTCTTTTAATTCCTAGAATATTTGGTGATCTCCCATCATCAATGAAGGTTAATATTCCACTTGTTGAAACGTCTAGGCATCAAATATCTTCTGACTTTATCGCAAGGGCATTCATACCATTCAAGATTTTTGACTTGTAGATACTGGATTTCTTGGCCCGAGCTCAAGATAAAATTCAATCTTGTACAATTCAGACCTATCGTCTATATGCAAAATTCAAGAGCTCCTACTGGATGTTATGCTCCACAAGTTGGGGCTTAAACCTCTACTGTAGCTTGGTGGCACGATTGGCAGCAATGGAATCGAGAAATTGCCTTCCTATCGATACAACACCAAACCACTTACCATTTGTTGAGCCCGCTCTCGCCTGCTATTGACAAGCTTAATGCTTGGTGGGGGTTGCAATCCGCCCACTCCACTTGGCTTCGTCGGCTTTCCCATACCTAGAACTCTCTTCTTGAGCCTAAAGTTAATCATTTCCTACGATGTCTTGTTTACCAAGGTCTTCTTATGGGTGAACGACTTAGTCATATTGGCATCCGTAATCCCAAATATCTTTTTTTCTCTCACCCTGAGTCGTTCAAACATCTCTTCTGGTCCTGTCCCCGTGGTCAGACGATATGAAATTGAATCCATTCTTTATTTCATCTTTATCACCCTGAATTATTTCATTGACGCCTGACCTTATTTGGTGATTTAAGTACTTGGCCTCACCACATTGACACGCTTTGGTTGTTGTTTCATGTTTATATTTTGTTTCATATTTGGAAAGCTCATAATGCCTTAATTTTTAAGAATGATCAATTCGTTACTTGCTTTTCCATTAACGAAAAAGGTATTATTTTATCTACTTTGCGAATATAGATTCAAGCTCAAGCTGCCAAAGTGTCCCTAGATTTTTCTCACATACAGGAGCTTCTTGATCATTGGGGGAGTCTACCCTGCATTATGAGTCGCATCCCATTGAATCGTCAATTTCTGTCACATCAGCCTTCGCCACCTCGATTCCCACCTCTTGCAGGACCACGTCGGAGGAGCCACTCACGTAGCCACCATTTCACCTCTCCTTGGGGCCATCCTTTAGCCCCGTCCTCCTTTGGACCTGGCTAGAGCCTACCTTCGAGGGGAAAGGGAGTTTCTAGCTCTTCGTGGTAGAGTTCTCCACCACCGGGGATGTATACCATTGCCTTATCTTCTCCCTAGATGGGGAATTATGGTTTCATTATAGATGCAATTTCCTGATCACGATGATTGGCAGGTGGATCCTCCTTTAGCTGATCTGAATATAGAGCAATCATCCCTCCTTAGGATAATACCCCCCTCCTCTAGGTGTTGCGGCTTGTGCTTGATTTTAGTGGTGGTGTCTTTTATGTTGTGCTCTCTAGTTTCCCTTTGGGAATTTTAATGTAGTCCTCATGGTGTTTTTTTCTTTGTCCATTGCCCTCGTGGTGTTTTGTCAGACTGTGAGTTCTTCGATCACCCTTTACTATGTAACTCTCTTTTATTTTTATTAATATAAATGGAAATTCCAATAGTAAAAATCTATCTATTAATTTTTTTTGTTATTTATGCATTATATGTCAATTATTTCCTCATGCAAATTATTGAAATAATATGAAATTACAATTGCAATTATTTTTTGGTTAATGATACTTAGATACCTAATATGGATAATGACAATATGGAATGCCACTAATGTAATTATTTTGATACTAATACATGATTTAATATATTTCAGAATGAAAGAAAAAGTGTTAAAAACATTAAAGAACACTTTCTGCAACAAGTTATGTCACTACACTATATTCAATATCAACTGTTGGGGGTACGATAACATTCCCCACCTCCAACTCATTTATTTTACATGTCTTCTACCACAATTGCCTAGAGACATAAAGGTTATTATGTCATTTCCATCTTCGATAAGTATGGTGTAATTGAGATGCCAATAGGAGAATAACATTAAATTCTCTTAATAAAAAGCATGGCTTGTTTCTTTAAACTTTGAGTTTCTATTCTTAATTTTCCTTGTAGTAGTTTTGTGAATCATGATACTATTAGAAGGAAGTATTTCATTGATTTCATTTAGTTACCAAATTATAGAAAGAGTTTATACATTTCCTCTCATAATCTAAATAAAAAATAAAAAGAAGATCTGGAGACTCAAATCTAGGGCGATCTGGCTGAAAGAGGAAGACAGAAGCACAAAATTCTTTCATATGACCACTATGAAACATAGAACCTGCGATAGGATTTTGGAAGTTTCAAAAGGTAACAACACTATCATCAAAGATCCTAAGGCCATAAAGGAGGAAGCTCTCATATTTTATGAAAATTTTCTTAAAGAGAAGAGTGATATAAATGATGAGGCTGCTTCTTTTTTATTAGAGGCTATCCCGAATGACAAAATTGATGAGCAAAGATTCAAAAACCTTTCCAAAATTGTAACTATTGAGGAGTTAAAAAAATCTGTTTTTACTCTTGAAGGGGATAAGGCTCCAGGACCTGATGGTTTTTCTGCTAATTTCTTTCAGAAGTATTGGGAAATATGTTTTGATGATTTGTTTAGGGAAGTGAATGAGTTCTACAGAACTGGTGATTTATTGAAAGAGCTGAATAACACCCACATTGTGCTTGCTCCAAAAAAAATGGTCGCTAAAGATTTTAAGGACTTCCGTCCCATTACTCTAGTTAATGTTATTTATAGAATTTTTACTAAGATTATTGCTACCAGACTCCAGACTATTCTTAATGATTTAATTTCAAAGCAACATAGTGGGTTCATAGAAGGAAGGATAATTCAAGATGGGGTGATCATGGTGCATGAGGTCATTCATTCTATGGATAATAATAAAAAATCAAGCATGGTCATGAAACTGGATATGAATAAAGCTTTTGACAAAGTCTCTTGGTATTTTCTTGACAATGTTTTGGCTAAATTTGGCTTCCATAATAAATTTAGAAGAATTATTAAGGCCTGTATCTCTACCACTAGATTCTCTGTGGTGTTGAATGGTGAGCTGATGGGTTTCTTTGCTAGTAGTAGGGGTTTAAGACTGGGGGACCCTATATCCCCTTTTCTTTTCATTCTAATGGCGGATAGCCTCAACAGATCCATTACCAAATCAGTTAAAGAAGGACTTCTTAAAGGAACTAAGCCTGCTTCTACACACCACACAAATTCACACTAGCAATTTGTGGATGACACAATTCTTTTGTTGATGGCCTCTATCCTTGAAGTTAAGGATATTAAGTTTATTCTGAAACTCTATGAGGTTGCTTCTGGGAAAGAGATAAACTTTGATAAGAGTTCCATGTTCTTTTTCAACACTCCTATGGACAGATAAAAAAGAATTGCTAAAATCATGGGATGTAAAATCAATTCCTTACCCACTACTTATCTGGGTCTCCCTCTTGGTACAAAAATTTTTTCTATAAAAGTATGGAATGATCTATTGGAATTATTTCAAAAAAAAATGGCAGTCTAGAAAGGGGCCATTCTATCCAGTGCCGGAAAATGTTTACTAATTAAAAGCACTCTTCAAAATCTTCATATATATTATGTCTCTTTATAATATACCCTCTGTCTTTAGGGACAAAACTGAAAGGATCCAGAAGCACTTCTTATGGCAGGGAATGGGGGAAAAATTTAGATATCACTTGGTGGCTTGGGATCAAGTTTGTACTCCTAAAATAATTGGTGGGCTTGGCATAAAGGATATTAGAAAAATGAATGCGGCCTTAATTGCTAAAATGGTCTGGAGAATGCTCTCGGAGGAACAACCTTGGATTGATTTAATTAAGGCTAAGTATCTTGATCAGCAAACAACTGTTTCTTTCCTTTATGATGGACAACTCCCTCATGGTTCCATTTTCTAGAATAACTTGATTCAAGCCAGAATTTTCCTTAAACAAGGCTGTAAATGGAAAGTGGGAAATGACATGGATATTAATTTTTGGTGTGATAACTGGTCTAATTTCAACCTAAATGATTGATTTGGTGCAGTCAAAGACATTTTAGAGCAAAAATATGGAACTAAAGTCAAAGATTACATTGAAATGGAGGGTAATAGGAAGAGATGGAAACAACTTATGGTGGAAAGGACTTATCTAAATCCCATAATATCCTCCCTACAGGAATAGCTGGACATCATACCCATGAATCAAATTGAAGCTAAGGATGAACTTGTCTAGAACAAATCAAGTGATGGAGAATACACTGTCAAATCTGGTTATAATTCTTATTTTGAAAACACTCATTGTGATTTCAAATGGAGCAGGATTTGGATGACTAAATTAACCCCTAAAAATAATTTTTCCTTTTGGCTTGTCCTCAGAGGTAGAATACTCACAAATGACAACCTAATTAAGAGAGGTTTTATAATGCCAAACATGTGCTGCCTATGCAAAAAAGAGGTTGAGGACATCAAGAATCTCTTAGTTTATTGTGAGTATACTTCAATGATCTGGAGTTATGCTTTCTCAAAGTTCAAAGTTTATTGGACAGTGCCAAAGGATTTTCTCCAATTTTGGATCCAATGGGATCCTCCTTTTAAGCATTGTGTTGTTAGAATACTTTGGAAATGGGCTATGCCTCATGTTATTTGGAGGATCTGGAAAGATAGAAATGACATTATATTTAGAAACAGTAGACAATAGAGCAATAAAAACTTTGCTAAGATTGGTAATGCTATTAAAGACAATATAGAGAGATTCAAACCTCCCAAGAATAAGAAGTATCCTGAAGATGAAGAATTTATTCTTTCCAACTAGAAGATTGGTGTTGTAAATGTGTAAAAATGAAGAACTCCAAACATGGATAGGTCGTCAATTCATTGGATTCCTCCCCCAACTTCATGGTACAAACTTAACTTTGATGGAGCCTCTAAGGGTAACCTAGGGGCAACTGCTGGTGGAGGTGTAATTCTGGATCAAAAAGGATGCTTAGTTGTTGCTTATGCTGGTAGAATGGATAATCAGACTAATCATTATGAAGAAGCCTTAGCAGCTCTTTGGGGGTTGAGGCTTGCTAAGGAATATAACATCCAGAACATCATTGTGGAAGGGGACTCCTTAAATATTATCAATCACCTTAATCAGATTTATCCCCCCAGTTGGACCATTAAAGATTTCACTGAGGAATCCATTAATATTTGTCACACTTTCAAAGATATAAAAATTGGTCATACTTATAAGGAGGGTAACAAGGTGGCAGATACCTTGGAAAATTATGACGCTAACAACAATCTTACCTTTTGGGATGATGAGAAATACACCCCCAAGGAGGTGCAAAATGGTATTACTAAGGATAAATATGGACACTCACATAGTATGTAGGATCTATAATGAGATTGCATGGGGTTTAATTTACAAGATAGATCACACAAGTGAGAGTAGTAATTCAAATTACAGCCATAAAAGTTCACATGATTCCCAAATTTGGGGTTGGATTTTAAAATAGTTTAGCCATATAAAAAACAATGCTTCTAAGGGTGGTTTCAAGAAGGGAATTCACAGAAATTGTAGAAGGAAAAAGATGGGGGGTACTCCATGCCAATTGGAACCTGGCTACGATCCCACCTGGAAGGACAATGGGGAGCTTTGGAATCTTCTTAAAAAGGGGGGTATTTCCAACTTCATCGAAAAAATCCAAGGGCATGACCAAAACATTTATGTGCATTTTTCCATGGATTGGAAGGACATGAAGGTAAAATATGGGGGTCATCGTGTGTTGATGAATGAGGAGATGATTGTTGAGGTGACTGGGCTCAATTTGGATGGCTTCTGGTTTGTTAGCAAAAGGGTCGAAAAAATTGTAGAAGCGAAGAAGTTTTCTGAAGAAGGGGAGGAGATCGTCTTTGTTATGGCATGCATTAAGGTAAGTTCCATTCCAAAACCCTACGATGAGATTACTAAAATGATGGTTTGATTCATCTCCCTTGAAGGGCGCTTTGTCACTATTCCTAACAAGCACTTGGTCTTCCTCAACCATTTTAGGAGACAATTTACAGTTTGTTTCCCACATTACCTCTTGAATTCACGTGAACATTCCATTCTCAATTTACAGAAGCATACCAGGGCCATCCCCCTCCACCAGGGGCTCATCTTCCTCCTGCATAAAATCTGCCTCTCCAAATTCCCTGCCATTCCCATCTCCCCCAGCGACCCGCCCTCTGTCATTCTAACTGCTCCTTTGAACAACCCGGCCACCTCTTCCAAGGCTAGAGCTACCAAAACTAACAACCCCAAACTCAGTAAAGCAGCCTCTCCTCCCTCTGCTTGAGTTCTCAGGAGCAAAAAAGAAACAAAATTTGTTCAAAATCTTTTACACATTAGCAATGTTGGTCAAGATAATGCCTCACAGGATGAGAGGGATAATACTCTTTTCAGAATGGACTTATTGGAAAAGGAGGTTGAGAATATTAAGGAGTTGCATCAATTAAACAAGCAAAAGGGGAAGAGAAAGCTAAAGGATGATGCAAATATTGAAATTGATCAGACTGAGGATATCTACAGAAAGTTGAACTCGTTGGACAATAGATTGGGGAGGGCCAAAGACAAACATGATCATAATATGGCCATTTTCAACGCCATTAGTGAGTTCTTGGAGCAACAGGTTAGAAGCATTTCAATGTTGAGAGGGGTCCCTGAAGCCATTTTGGGGACTGAAAAGGAAAGAAATAAAGCTATCTCAAAGTTGAACATGAATGATCCAACACACACTACCACTCTGGAATTATTCACTTCTTTGTGCACAATCAAATCGAGTATTGATAGGGCCTCCAAGAAATAACACCCTTGGTATGGCTGGTTTCGTTTTAATTGCTGCTCTGTTTCAGACAGAATGTTGTTTATTGGCTACTTAATTGCAGTTTTTTCCATGTTTTGCTTTTTTCTAGTAGCTACTGTTTGGGTTACTGTTGGTCTTTATATATTATCTAGATTCTGATCCTCTTTTGATGTTTTTTTCATGTTTGATTTGGTTGTTGAGCCTTCCTTGTAAATGGGTATAGTCCCTCCAAAACTATTTTCCATTAATAAAAAAAGAAGATATAGTGTCTTTTCCTATTAGTGAAAATCTCCCACCCCAATTTTGTAAGAAGTAAAAAGTAATTTATAAAAAAAATTAAAAAATAAAAAATGTGCCCAAAGAGGCTATAAAATTGGATGTCCACATGAGAAAAAGTAAAATAATAATTTAATATATGTTTCTCCCTGTGAAACGAAAGTTGGAGAACATTTAAGATACAAACGACCTATTTAGTATTTAATTTATGTGGTCATTACATCAAAGTTAGAAAACTTCACAAAAAATTTAAAAGACAAAATATAATGTAAAACCAAGAATATATCTAGCTCCCATTCATCCTACCACAACAATTATCATGGCTTTCAAATGACACGTTTTAGTTTGTAACCTTGATTATTCTCTTCCTTGGTTTGCATGCTTAAACATGTGTTATTGATTAGAGATAACATGCCGTTAAGTATGACTTCTGATATCATAGTAGGGAAGAGTATTACATTATTTGAAAAAACCTTTTTCAAGCATAGTTAAAACCATGGTAGAACATTAAAATAGAAAAATAACAATATCTTCTCATGGAGAATGTGGAATCCTAATGAAGTGGGCGAGAGATGAATATGTTCATATTTACAAGTATAAATGGTATTTGATCATATTGTTAAAGGGTGTCTTAGTTATTTTTCAAAGGAGGAGGCAAAAAGTATCAGGAAAACTATTGAAGAAGTGGATTTTTCAAAAAAAACATATTTATTAAATTGTCGCTAACCGTCTAGCTAGCTTTATTTATCTAATAGAACGCGGTTAGCGATAATTTAAGAAATATGTTTTTCAAAAAAATTCCACTTCTTCAATAGTTTTCCCAATATTTTTCACCTCCTCCTTTGAAAAATAACTAAGACACCCTTTAACAATATGATCAAATACCATTTATACTTGTAAATATGAACATATTCATCTCTCACCCACTTCATTAGGATTCCACATTCTCCATGAGAAGATATTGTTATTTTTTTATTTTAATGTTCTACCATGGTTTTAACTATGCTTGAAAAAGGTTTTTTTAATGAAGGTAATACTCTTCCCTACAATGATATCAAAAGTCATACTTGACTGCATGCTATCTCTAATCAATAACACATGTTTAAGCATGCAAACCAAGTAAGAGAAGAATCAGGGTTACAGATAAAGGGTTTCAAGGTTTGAATTAAAAAATAGAATTATTACTCTCATTATATTACATAGAGGTGGAATATACAATGCCCTTAATAAATAATAATCCCATTGGGAAAATACCTTTCTTGTTCACCACCAAAAATGTGTCATCTCATGACATATAACTCTTCTGATCTCTACCTACATGCCTCCTATGTAGGTGCCCAGGGCCGGATTAAGGTTTCAGAGCGGCCTAGGCAGTACTCAGAGCATACGCCCCCCCTGGGACCAGCCACCCACCTTTATCCTTTATTGTTGTAGCGAAGTCTGAAATTTGAATTATTCATGTCTATTTAGTAGACAACACTGGGCAGACTAGCAGTGTAATTTTTAAAGACTAAAATTATTACTTAAAGAGTTATGAGTTGTGTAATAAGTATACAACATGTTGTATGATCTATACACCTCAAAATAAAATACTAAATTTTACTCAGACCCATTACAAATTTTTTCAACATGAATTTAGTGTTGGTCTGATATAATGATTAGATGGCAAATAATAAATTGGCAATGACAACTAGGCTCCAGCAGACCTTACGGTTTACCAAGTTACCAGATATGGTTTTAATACCTGAAAAAATCTACAGTCACAGACTACAATGTGGGGCCGAGCACCAAGTTACTTTCACACCGTCACATGTGACACAATCACACTCCCTTCAACAAATCACGAATCAGTCACAATCCCTTCAGCAAATCACGAATCACCTTCCGTTTGCCTCGATTAGTTTATATATATATATGTGAAACAATTAATACACTGGATGGGCTGTGGGCGTGTTCGAGTCATTAATTTTTTTGCAAAACTTTAGCAAAATCCAACTGCCAATGTGAATTTTTTTATAGAAAATATGGCACCCTCCCCATTGTGCGCCCTAGGCAACTGCCTAGGTTGCCTAGGGCAAGACACGCCCCTATAGGTGCCCACATATTTTGGTCAAATGAATTTGGTCTCTGTTTGTATAAGCGACCTATTCTAACATGGATTGCTTGCAAAAATTGGAGAGAGAAAAAGTAGAAAACATCTTGTGAAGCACTCTCAACAAGTCAATGCAAGTAAAAAATCCAACTTGAGTGCTCTTGCAACAATGAACGTGACTTCTCTATTGGATAAACAATTAACATAATAGTCATTCCCTCCTTACAAGTTTGTTTTTTGAGAATAACTACACCACAACTATCCTCAAGTGAATATATGTTTCCTCTAGTTTTAGAGATTTCCTCTCTACAAGTTATACATACGAACTTGCCAATGAATTTACTATCAGCGTAATAAAATCCAATTTTGATACGTGGGTGCATTGATGGTTGTAAACTTTCTGGTGGTCTTATTATGTACTTGAGGATATTATTGGCCATTGATTTGAACGTGATAGCTAATGATAGTTAATGTTTATATCTTTGAGACTTCGAACGACATAGCAGGAATGGTATAGGACATGAAAAAACCAGTTGAATTTCATCGTACAAGCCGATGGCTTACCATAAATATGCGCTTATGCGCATTGGTGTAATGATAATTTAGAGTTGTATAAGTGATTTTAAGATGCACTAAAGAGAGATCGATCTAGAATTTATTAATTTTCAGGACATTTAAACAGTTTATGTGAGTAATAGATACAATCTTATTAGTTATTATATGTGAAACTCATTTGGGTGCATCATCGGTAAATAATTCCCTGCGGTCCAATATTTTCCATTCCATATATGAACGCTCTAGAATAATTTCCATATATATTTATGATTTGGAAATTGTTATCTCTTTAACATGGTGTGTCTTATTTTTGTAATCCTTGTTAAAAAGTTCATTTTTCTTGAATTTTGATTCTTTAAAAAGAGTAGACATAAAAACAACCTCCATGGAGTTTCGATAAGTAATATGAATGTCATTATACATTGCACATTCCACATGATAAAAGTTGCTTAATCTCCACTACTCACAAGTTATTGGTTAAAAACTATATTCTCTCCTCCCATTTTTCTTTTGAGGGTGTCCTTATACCAATGCATTATTCACTCACATATAAATATTGATATTTCTTTCTATGTTTTTTGTTTCTTTTGAATTTTTTCTCTCTGAAAACTAATATCTCATTTGATTGTATTCATTGTATTTCAGTTTCCAAATTTTAAACATTGATGTATAATGGAATGAATTTATTTCTTGTGATGTATCCAATATTCACCGAATAAAACATTATATGATCTATTATCAAGTACCATATAAAACATGTTTTAAATTTTCTTTGGACCCACCCTCATAGGAAAGGTATGCAACTGAGGGATTCTCTATCCATAACTATGATATCATTATGTAAGGATCAATATAGAACCTCATGCACATTGAAGAGGCTACACACCAACGGTGGTGTTAATGCTCCAAGTATTTAGCAAGAAATCAAACAAAAAGTAAAATCAAGCATGAAAGAATAGGTATACTCATTATCATAACTCAAATAGAAAGGGTACATATATAGGAGTGATGTGTAACTCCCATGCATGACACATGGAATCCTAATTACACCTAATGACCTATGATTTGGCTAAACGAGATGACTTACCATGTGAGGTGGACAAGATGCTAAGTGATGACAAGGAAAGTCATACAAAACAACACCCCCTTCATCGAAGATGAGGTAGAGGTCATGACAAGTTATAACATAAAGATAACTCCCTTAGAAAACTAATAAAGATGTTTCATATGGGTCTGGATTGTGGTTTCAAAACCTTGTATTTATTTTTGGGAATTTGGGCCATAACATTTGATCTGAAGATGTGAATGTTCTCGACATAATTTTTTCATCTAAACCATGATTAAAAGGGTGTTATAACTCTTACGACCTTGTGTAGAACACGGATCTGAATGTAGAAACCATATTTTGTTTCTTCGGCCCAATACTACAGAGGAAGGGATTTTGAGTTAACCATACAAGTGGCCATCTCCTTAAGAATTTAGTTCTTTCTTTCTGCAACTCCATTTTGCGGAGGGATGTAAGCAACTGTATGATACAAAGCAATCCATTCGGAGGTACAAAAATATTCAAACCTATTACTCATATACTTGCCTCCATTTTTAGTTTGAAGAACCTTGATAGACCTTTCAACTTGTTTCTCAGCAAGAGCCTTAAAGTCTTGAAAGTGATTGAAAACTTTAGACTTTAGCTTAAGAAAATACACCTAAGTGTAATGCGAAAAATCATCAATGATGGTTGGAATATAAAGAAATCTAGTAAATGAAGGAGATGGGAAAAGGCCAGAAATGTCACTATCAACAAGATCCAAAAGACGAGTAGCTCTCTAGGATTTTCCTTTGCCAAAAATTTCTTCGGGGTGTTTCTCGAGGGCATAACCCTCACAAAGACCTTTAGAAAATAGAATGTGGGGTAACCCATTGACCATTTCATTTTGAATCAATTATTCAAGGTAACGATAGTTAAGATGGATAAAACACTCATGTCACAACTTACTAACCTCATTTTCATGAGTAAGGAAGTGGGTGTCGAATCATACGTAAAGTGGGAGAAGGTGTACAACTGTAAATGATTATCTTTCTTTCCCTTAACCATGATAGTCTTGGAGTGAAGATCATGAATAATCACCAAGTTAGGACCAAATTCCACTCACATTCCTTCACCAAGGTGAGTGATTTTGTAAACTGATAGGATATTGGTAGAGAGATTAGGACTACTCAACACTTAGTTAAACATTCCACCATCCATCTCTATCGATCCATTATCAGAAACCGAAACTATAATATCATCACCCAACATGATTTGGGACATGCCACATGGTTTGATGTTGTAAAAATCAACATGTAAAGAGGCCATGTGGTGTGAGGCACTAGAATCGATAATCCACATCGATGAAAGAATAACTCTAAATACAAGGGACTTTCTTTTCTTTTTCTCAGATTTAGACTCCTTTGCAGTGGAAGACACAACTTTCAAAGTATTTTTTTGATAGACTTGGGAACACCTATGTTATTCTTCTCAAGTAAATGAGTTAGATGATCACTTTATTTTCTCATACACTGATGCTCTTCATTGTTAGTCTTCTTGCAATAGGAACAATTACACTTTTCTTTCTTCACTTTAGGCTCTAAAGTAGAAATGTTTATGTTAGGTTTGGTTTGGGCCTGATTGGTCTTGGTTTCCTTCTTCAGTTGATCCTTTTTCTCTTTCTTCTTTTCAGTTTTATTTCGCTCACCAGTATTTGCTACAAGGGCATGTGACTTGGATTTTAGAGTCCCCATTTGAATGAGTTTTTCCTGTTCTCGAATGATTTGAGACAACAAACTATCAAATGAGGGAATTTTCCAAGTACTTCCAAGAGTAGCTTTCATTACATGGAAAGTTAAAATGAAGATGGAGTATTCAAGATGTAACTTAGAAAGAATTTACAAGATCAACGGGGAATATTTCTTCTCCACTTTACATTACTTTAATAGCAATTTAGTGTGGAAAAAATTTGATAAGAAGGCCCGAATGTTTTCAAATTCACTAGGATTTAATCCTAGTAGTTCATTTTCCAACTCATGCACTCTCATGTCATCCTGCTATCTGAACAGAGTGTCTAACATTTTCCACACTTCATCAAGTGTTTTAGATGACTCAATGTGGAAGATAAAGTCAGGATAAATTGACATACAAAAAAGACATAAGGCTTCGTCACATCGGTTTAGCCACTTATATTTTTTAGGCTCATCATCAAGTTTAGTCTCAGCTCCCATGGTGATGTGAAATAACCCTTTACCCCTTAGTTTCATTACCATTTTTGATATCCATTTTAAAAAATGAATGACATGTGAAAAGGAATTGAAAGAGCATCCATCACGAAGAGAGAGAAAGAATGAATGCAGAAAGAAACAAGAAATAAAACCCCCCACAACAATATTATCACCCCCTAATTTTGGCACTTTATAGTTCAGTATGTTGATTATAATTAGGTGTGCATGTGCATCATGAAACAGTCTCACTCACCTTCCAATACACATAATAACACACAAGTGTGGAGACCACAATCAAGTTCCAACGATCGTGACAGTTCACCACCGCAAGTAAACAAAAATGAGATAAAAGAAAGAGAAGGGGAGAAAAGAAGTCATGTGTGAGAAAAAACATCTCATGTTGTAGCAGAAAACCCCTTTGCTACAAGACTGTGGTGCACGTGTTCATTAGTTTGAAAGTAATAATAATGGTGATATAATGCAAAAAAATACTCGAAACGAGTCGAAAGGACCTTCATGACACAAAAGGATCTCAGAAGGCATAAAAATGCTAGGATGGGTGCTACACACTCCAACAAAAAATTAGTAGTAAAAAATGTCTAATAACACTATAAAACACACTTTTTATTTCCCTAATTAATCTAATTTTAAAGATTAAAAAGGTTTTAAAAATGTGTCAGTAACGTTAATTAAATGAGTAAATTACTAGTGATTAATATTAAGGCTCTTAAATTTAATGAAGATTCCCTAATAATTAAGATGACCACCTAATCAACTATTAACTACCTTAATTAAATGAACACCATTAACTTAAAAAGATCTTATCTTAAAAACAAGACCTAAATTTTAAAATTACAAATACCACTTTAAAATTAAAACAAACCATGTTTGTTAAAAAATGGAACGACAAGAAGAATTTAAAAAAACTAAGGGAAAACACGGTCAGCTCGGGGGACCAAGTCACCTCAGAAAACCGAGAAAGTGAGGAGGGGTGACTGGCACCACCTAGACATCTCGGAGAGGATCACGGAAACCAACGCAGACATTAGGATTGATTTAGGGAGCCAGGTCAACGAGTCATCCACGAGGATAAGCCCAAGGTGGGACGGCCAAAATGGTAGGTGGGTAGGGCAAAGAAATGTTGGTGGGTTGCACGTAACATATTAGGGGAATGGTTCAACATGGAGCTAGGGGAGTGCACATTGGAGATCTGAGTTGAGACACCTAAGCAGATCAAATAGGGTTCGAACGGGCGGTGAAGCTTGAACCAATACTAACATGGAGCTAGAGGAACCCGGTCAACGCAAAGGCAAGCCAAGGTAGGGCTAAAAGGAACGAGTTTGCAGTCCAAATTGGAAAGTCGGCACAAAAGAGTTCCAACGGCTTAAGACTGAGCTAGAATGGCACAAAACAAACACATCACTCAATAGGGAGCCAACAAAAGATGAAAAACAACCAACACAAGCCATTTTACAAGCAAACCCAATGCAAACGACTCGCTAGCAGGGGAAAACACAACCCTGACTCAAAAAACCCAATCTGCAACAAAGAAAGGAAACCCAAATTAAAACAAAACAAGTGCTAAGCCAAGCCACATAAAAATCCCAAACCAACACCCAACAGTTAGCTTGTTGAGCTCAAACAACTCAGCCAACATACAAAGTTAAGACAACTCAACTCATATGAAAAGCAAGCCACATACCCAACTCGGTAGTTTGAGCTAGGAACATAGCTTGTAATGCCCCGTTCAATGTTTCCTAGTCCCTGTCCTGTCGACCCTGTTACTAATCCTGGGAGACTTGTGTGCGTGGGCTCTTGTTGACCATTGTTGACATTGGCATGGTCTCAGTGATGTGTTAGCACCTTTCCTCTCCTTGCTCTCTCGAGTCGTTATTGACACCTTTGTGTGGGGACTGTGTAATGTCCTTTTCGTTGACCTAATTGAGGGAGGACCTTGTTGTCACCTGGTAAAGCTGGGCCGATAGTCATTATCAATGTGAATAGTAATTACGTTTATATATTTATAATATATAGTGATAATAATGTTATTTTAATTTAATTGACGATTGGCCTCTATTTGATAGTATTATTGTTTACCCTTTTGTCGAGCGGGCATGTCAATCTTGTAGTAGGATTAATAATCATCTTAAGTGGTAATAATAATAATAATAAGTAAATAATAATAATAATAATAACAATATTAGTATTTTAACTATCAATGGACGATAACTTCTTCAGTTGATCGTCGATGTGTTACCAATTTCATTGTTGATTATCGATAAGCAATTTTTTATTCATATGAATTGGTTGCCTCGTTCCGTGTGAGAAGACAATCTCTTGTCATGACGCCATGGTCGGTCTGTGTCTTGTGTTCAGTTTCGAACGCCTCTGGGGCAGAAGGGGAGTCTTGTTCGTCTCGCTGTGTGGGTTGTTGTATGCAAAGGAATTTTTTTTAAAAAATAAATAAATAAAATAATAATAATAAAAATAAAATAAAAGAACTAAAATTTAAAATAATCGTGTTTGTGGGGGCGGATTAGGGCAAGTGAAGAAGGGCGGAAAAATCCCCAAAACTTCGCGCTAGGGTTTGGTCGCTGCTTTTGGAATGGGTGGCTGGCTTGGGGCGCAGGTTCTGTGCACACAAAATAAGTTTGTTGAAATGGCCTTGGAAACTTTCATGTAAACACTTTGATTCAGGCAAGTCAGACTCCACAAGCATTCAACATGCGCCTAGGCCGTGCCACTCACACCCGCGTGGAAAATAATACAAAAACAAAAGGGGTTTTGTGTCTGTTCTTTTTGCAACGCAGCTAGCACTCTTCTAACCCGCGTCCAGTCCTGCATGGGCTCCCATCAAGGCCAAAAAACACTTTGGAACCTTTTCAGATGTTGTAGTTGTAAGTGCCATTGTAGATGTGTATGTAAAGCGTGGAAGCATGCGAACTGTTCGACTAAATGCGTGTAAGAAATGCAGTTCCATGGACTGCAATGATTTCGAGATATGCACAAAATGGTTGCAAAAATGTGAGGGCTTACACAACACGTGTGAACTATTTGACAAAATACCTAAAAGATATGTGGCCTCCTGGGCTACAATGATAGCAGGATAAACAAAAAAAATGGGTCTGTTAAGATCTGGTTTTTTTCTTTTGTGAGGCATTGAACTGTTTGATAAAATGCATCAAAGAAATTTTGTCTCATGGAATGCCATGATGGCAACATATGCACAAGATGGATGTGTAAAATGGCCTGTGATCTGTTTGACAGAATGCCTCAAAGAGATGTGGTCTTATGGAACATACCCTGACCATGTAAGCTTCATTTTTTATTTAATTGGCTTTCAGCCATGCATGTTTAGTGCATGATGGTTGTAAATAATTCGTTGGCATGAGTGCCTCTTGTAGAATCATGCCGAAAATTAATCATTATGTTGCTGGTTTTGTTGAGCACACGAGAATGTGCAAAATGTGGAGGCATGCTTAAGGCATGTGAAGTGTTTGACTAAACACCTTCAAAAATATTGGTCTAATGGTTGCAAGATTTGAGGCTACGCACAAAAGGAGGAAGATCTCATCCTATCCAAACAACAACAATAAGAAACCCTTTGATCATGCTCAGCAAGTGGTGGGTCGAATCCAGAAGACATGTATGTTAAATGGTGGATCTAGGGACGCTCGTGGTCTAGTTGGTGAAGTGCCAAGCAAGAGACTGAACCCAAGCCTGCGGCTTCGACTGACTTCGTTCTCCAGGCATGGTTCTTCTTCCCTTACCTCTCATAATTTTCGTGTTTTAGTTCTCCTTTGCAACTAAATAGAATTTTAAAATTATGGCATTTTTTTTGGTAATACAGTTAAATGTTCCTTCAACTCATTGCAAAACAATAAAGTGTCATGTCGCAACTCTCGAAGCCTTTATAACTCACCTACTTTAAACCACAAACTATCACCCTTGCTTCGAGATGATCTAGAAAACTCTTACCGTTTTGATCACTTCAATATCGTTTTATCGACCAGAAAAATTTGACTCTCCATTGATTAAGTTGGCCTTCTTCCTGCTTAAAATAGTTAAATTTTGCTACTTTCGGAGACTCACCAAGTACCCTTCGCAACTCTGGAAACGAGATGTGAAGTTTCATTCATGTACCTTGGTATACAAGGAGTCGCCTTGATTTTTGGTTTGACCTGAAACGATCACACGACATCCTTTTGACGCTCTTATAGGAGCCCTGTTTCATCGATTTACAATAGTAGAGAGTTGTTAAAACTAGAAAGTTGACTTTCGTTTTGGACCACCATCTGAAACCCAGAAAGAGAAATCACGTTCTGTCTTTGCCAACCTCTAGCGTTTTTATTAGACAAATGCATGGAACATTTAACATAGGAAAGGGCATCTTTCAGGATAGTTTGGTGAAGCCGTTTTGTAGGCCTCCGATCGTAGTTGGATGAGGTCAAACTGGTCCAATTTCGTCTTGTTGCTCCAGAAAACTTGTCACCGTTTGAACATGGTTTTCTAGTTCTCAGTTCCATTGACTTTGAGGAATTCTCTTATATATAGGGGAACTAGTAGGAGATGTCTCGTTGCATGTTTCCTCCACTGAATTTCATTTTGGACGCGGTTTTCTGGGCCCTTGAGCTAACTTTTGGCATTTTACAACTGGGTGAACTACGACCAGTGGCCCCGGAGAGCTAACCGCTAAACGCAAACTGTGCGCTCTTTTTCAATTCCGTCAGTTGCTATGAACTCTTGGTATATCTGGGAACATGTAGAAAGTTTATCATGGAGGGCGTTCTCATTGGAAGGTAACTTTTGGAAATAGTTTCTTAGCCTCTGAGCCCGTTTTGTACGTTTTATAGCTAGTGAGAAAATGTAAAAGTAGAAAGCTGCGAACCCTCGTAAGGTTGCCAAATAACCTTGGAAAATTTTAACACACGTAAATAACTGTTTAAAACACTATAATGAAACTTGTTGGGTATTGGAACTTTGACAAAACAATGTTTTCTCTCTCTTCCTTTCTCTTTCTCTCTCCCGGGTTTATAAAATGAAAAAAAATGATTACATGTTTCTAGACCTTTTTTATTTCGATTGCAAATTGTAATAATTGTTAGATGTAAATGGGAAACTGAAAAATGATAATTGTGATTGATTAGGGTGGATGCCATGCTAGCGATTTATCACTGATATCATGCTCACGTGGGTTTTGCAGGATGGAAGAATGACGACAAAAAGGTGATGTGTAATTTAGTTATTATTATTGTAATTTTATTAGGTCATTGTAAAATGACTAACTGTGTAATGTAGTCTCTTGTTACCGAAAAGTTATAATTGAGATTTGTTAACATGCATGATATGCTAGTTTTAGGGATACTTAGGAAATGTGTATCTAATCACCGATTCAATTTGTTTCTTAGTTGTGTATGGCAAAAAGGGTTTGAATTATACATAGTAAATTGAAAATTGAAGTTAATATATTGTAGTACTTTCTCAGTATTCAATAAACGATTAAATTAATCATTGGGTTACCTTCTTACCTTGTAAACGTAATAAAGAGTTTTAATGGGAACACCAAACTCTAATAAAATATTCGTGCTTAATTTGCCTGCATGTGTGATATTTTTACCTTATAAGAAATTTAAATTAGTAGAACGAACTTAACCTTTTCATCCGATGGAGCATCTTGGTTTAGGCAAATAAGATCCCAAGAAGAGGGGTTTATCGTCTTAATAGGTACGTTTAGTGACATCGACATAAACTAGACACATATGAGTAACACAGTCAAATAAATCCTCTACATTGAATGAATTTTTTGTGAGATCCAGATGACATCATGGAGCTAGGGAAATAGTGGTTCTAGCACTTAAAATTTTGCTTATGAATAGATCCTCTTAGCTATAGGTGTCATCTTTGGCTAGTGACAATAGAGTGCTTTGATCTCTTACGGAGGGCTTATAGGGTGAATATGTTTGAAACCTTAATCTAGTCTTTAAGAGAGCGTAGAGCCCTAGGTAAAAAAAAAAATTGGAATGGAAATAAACCCTAGTTGACTAGGATGTTCACTGGTGGTTAGAAAACCATAATCTAATTTCTTGCATATGAAATTGTGTTAAAAGATGTTGTTTTAGGGAACCTTAGAAACTGAATTCTGGTCTCATAATCCCTTGTTATGTCATTCTTTGGCATTAAGGAATAAAGCATATTTCTTATGCAGAAACATGCAATGCAGGGAGGATACGGGATCTTTGTGAACATATATCACTTGTGATTATGTGTAGTTTTTAATGCTCCTAGCCTTGTACTTCCTTATGATGTCAGACAAGTGTTGTTGTAACTCTTTTGTTTTAAGACGATGCTAAGAACGAGACCTTAGTGCGATATAAGAGCGTATCATATGAATGTTGCACACGAGATTGGAGATTAGGATTAAAGTCAATCTTGGAGTCCTTATAACTGAATTAAACTTTATCATGCGTTACAACGAATATAAGTTACCTTGGTGTAACCAAAATTTGAGAAAACAAAAGATAAATACACACACACACACACACACACGCGCACGCACACACACACACACACACACACACACACACACACACACACACACACACACACACACACACACACACACACACACACACACACAAAAGTCTTATAGGAATTCAATAAGTTTTCATATTATAATAACAATGGTAGGGAATTCGCTTGAGTTGTAAGGGTAAAACTGTAGACATCAAATAAACATTGGAGAAGAATATTTTTACATAAGAATAGGATAATTAAGTACTTTGTATGCAATTTGATTTATGCCAAATATGTATGTCAGTTATGGAAATTCATATAAAGTATAAGAAGCCAACTTGAGAAGGTTGAATTGTATTTTCAACCGCGGAACAAACTTAAGAAAATTTAGGTGGACAAACGAAAAAATTTATCCTTGCTCGTAATGTCCTTGGAATGTTAACTTTAACCAAAAATACATTTAAAGTAATGATATGTCGTGGGTTCGCCGTTCCTATAGTCACGTTTCTTGTGGTTGGGTCTTTGCTAGTATTTGTTCGTTGGGAAGAGTGTGGTATTAACATGTCGATGTCACCTGCATGTGTCTATGTGAGTCAATGACTTATGTGATTGTCGCATGTGTGTCGAGTTCTGTACTTGGAGCCCGTACTGTGTTGTGTGTCGTGAGCAATGTAAGTCAAAAAATAAATTATCTTGGTATTTTACTGTTGTATTTGGGTGCGTAAAATGTGGGCACTACAAAGCTCACCAAGCTCTTTAGGAGGTTGACTAAGTAAGGAGGAGGTAGCAAGCCGAGTAGGAGATTAAGAAACAAAGCAGGTAGGGGTGCAGAATAAAGGAAAAAACTAGAATAGAAGAAACACCAAAAACTCAAATTTTAATGGAGAAAATTGATAAAAGAAGAAGATAAATACCTCTAAAAAGTGATTTTCCTCCAAATTTAGCTAAAAATAGCTAGATCTTGTACAGAAAACCCTAAAATTTACACATGGACAAAACCTAAGACAACAAAAAATCCAGAAATGAGACTGTTAAACTAGATTAACAAGATTCTAAAAAATGATTGAAAAACTTGCATGGGAAACACGAAATCTGAAACCAGAATAAACGAGTGATCGTTTACTTAACAACCACTCTGATAACATGTGAAATTATTATGCAAGGATCAATAAAAAACATCATCCACATCGAAGAGGATGCACTCCAACATTGACATGAATGCTCCAAGTAATCAGCAAGAAATCGAACACAAAGGAAAATCAAGCATGAAAGAATAGGTCTACTCATTCTCATAGCTCAAATAGAAAGGGTACATATATATGAGTGTTTTTAAGCTCTCATGCATTTCACGTGGAACCCTAATTACACCTAATGACCTATGATCTCTCTAAGTGAGATGAATCACCATGTGAGGTAGACAAGACACCGAGTGACGATGAGGCAAGTCACACACACCAAAAACACCAACAATACCATTATATCACATCATAACTATGAATGCGTATGTTAAATCATTGAGACCAAGTATAATAATATGGGTAAATTTGTAAATCCATATGATAAATGTTGGGCCATTATGTCATCTATTTCATTACACTATATATGATTTTTTAGGAATAAAGATCCATCATATGAACCATTAAGTGGGATATCATTCTCATCAAACACAATTTGAATAGATTTTTTCTTTGTCTTAATTAAATGAGATACCCATCCACTAAAACCGTGAAGCGTGTGGGATCCACAATATATTTACACGTTATACTTTTATGTTTATATCACATGGATAATTCAGATGTTTCATCAGATTTCTCTTTGTGACTATGTGAAGCTATTGATGTTTGTATTATTACTTGTTTCATCAGATTGATCTTGATTATTGTCAGTTGAGATCTTATATTGGATACTAGATAAAGTGATGCATGTTGGGTACGAGATCCAAATTGGGCGAACCAATGGCAATGTTTCCTTGTATCTTAGAAACACTTGAAAAAATGGACACACAATTAAGCGCACACATATCATATTTTCTGCACCCTTAAAATCAAAACTTTTATCGATCATGTAACATGTTAAATACATTTCACACAAAAACACCCATTTTTATTCACAAACTAACATAAAAGTGGAACACATTATGAAAATATCCTCAAATGGATTCATGCATTCCATACCCTATTATTGGCTTATACACTACCTCATATAAGTTCTTAGCTGAACTATTCTCTCCACAAGCGTGCTTTCTTTTTCTTGCTATCTACCTTCTATCCCCCTTACACAGCTAAACTTATACATTAAATCAACCCCTTCAGATATATATGACATTATTTGAAAATTCTCAATGCATCTTCACATTCCTATGTGCTCTCTTGGAAATTCTAAAAATATGGAAATTCTTGAGTTTTGTATTCTCTTCTAACCTACATTCATATGCTTTATTCTATTTCCGTGGCTATTGCTCTTTTATGTGTGGCTTCTATAGTTTTCCCTAGCTATCTCCACCATTCCTTTACGTCCTTACATATTTCTTTGCAGATTTTCCCTTAGGTGCGGCTTCCTCCAAAAATCCTTACTCCCGCGGCTTTTCCTTTAGATAATCTTACTTCCGCGGACTTACCATCCTTCACTCACGGCTCATCCTTTAGCTTCTTCTTGCTTTGCGGCTTCATTTTTTTACTTGTGGCCTTTACTAAGCATTCTGCGGCATTCTTATAGAGTTCCGCGGCTTCCTATATACTTCAATGGTTCCACTTCAATACTTTGGCGGCTATCTCCTTATGTCCGTGGCTTGCACAAAAGCTGATTAAGTCCCTTAAAACTTATCCTTGATAGTGCCTAAAGCTTCTATGATGTCGACACTACCAATTTCAACCTTCATCTTTCTCGTTTTCAATATACTTACCACATTAATGAAATATACGAACCTCCATAGCATAATAACAGCCATGCTAGATGTCCCTTTCAAATACCTGAGTATCCGAAGGTTAAACTAATTTCTAATGCTCTTTACCATGGATTGGCCAAATATCTACTCACAACTCCCACTGCCTTTGTAATGTATGGTTTGGTACAAACCATAACATACATGAGACTCCCAACTGTTGAAGCATATGGTACTCGCGTCGTGTATTTAACCTCTTCATGTGATGAAGGACACTGATATTTTCTAAATTTGAAGTGTCCAACCATAGGTGTACTAACAGGTTTTACATTATGCATCTAGAACCTTTCTAACACCCTGTAGATATAATCCTCCTGAGACAAATACAATTTCTTGTTCTTCTTGTCTATGTGTATTTGCATGCAAAGGATTCTTTTTTTAGATCATAAATCCTTCATAGAAAATGTGTGAGCTAGCTTTCCCTTAAGCTCACCAATTTCATGCATACTAGGTCCTACAATAAGCATATCATCCACACACTATAACAAATAATATAGCTCCCATTCTCAAGCTTCTTGAAATAAACATAATGGTTAGATTCACATCTCAAGTAACCATGCTCATGCATTAAACTATCAAACCTCATATACCATTGCCTTGGAGCTTGCTTGAGCCCATATAGGCTCTTTTCAATCTGCACACTAATTTCTCCTTACCCTTGACTTTATACCCAAGCAATTGCTGCATATAAATATCTTCATCAAAATCACCATGAAGAAAAGTCATCTTCACATCTAGTTACTCTAAATGCAAATCCTCTACTATCACTAAACTCAATACAATATGAAAAGAATTCATCTTAATAATAGGAGAGAATATTTCACCAAAATCAATACCTGTTTTCTGTACAAATCTCTTTACTACAAGCCTTGCCTTGTACCTTTTCTGTCCACCCTCTTCTTCCTTGATCCTGTAAACCCACTTGTTCTGCAATGTCCTCTTACCTATTAACAACTTAACCAAATCCCAAGTCTCGTTTTGTTCCAAGGAGTCCATCTCCTCATCCATGCCATGCTCCCACTCGACGTGGGTCTCATCATGTATTTCTTCTTCAAAACTCTCTGGTTCACCATTATTAGTCAATAATAAATAAAATAGAGGTGTAAATATTTGTAGAGGTTTACTTACCCTTTGTGACCTTCTCACAGGAGTTTGGGGTACCAGAGGCTCATCCTAGACCTCTTGGACATTTGTATCCAAATCTGATAGTGATCGACGCCGGTCACTAGTAACCAATGTCGGTTTTGCTAACCGATGTCGGTTTGGCTCTTCTGTAACCGATATGGGTTCTGCTGATCGATGTCGGTCAGGGATCAATTGAAACCAGTTACTTTGTAACCCTATCAGTATTACTTTTGAATCTGAGAGTTCATTTTCATTCACAAAATTCTCAACTGGTTCATCCTTGGGTACCAAATTTTGATCCTTGCACATTCTTTTTTCCTTCCATTCAATGTCATGACTCCTAATAATTTTACAAAGTTTTCCTCGGTAAAATTTGGTTATTAATTCCGTCAATGAAGGACCATCTAATTACAACAAGTGTTGTCATCATCAATTTTACTCTTACCTCTTGTAACTTCTCAAAATACTTGTGATTTGGATATCCTTTCTAATTTTTAGTGAAAAACATTATCGTCACAACCAATTCAAAAAAATTTCCTTCTACAATTATTTTTTGGATGCTAAGGTGGCAATGTATATGTTTGCAATGCTTCAAATTCTAATGAAACAAAATGAATCTTTGAGAAGCTACTCGCTACAAAGCTTCTTAAAAGCAATATTTATTCAATTTGCTAATCGTTATGTAGTTTTAAGATTATATGAGGTTTGGCAACTGGTTCTTATTATTCACTCCTTCATAAACGTTTGTTACACAATTTGCTAATTACTACATATTTTTAAGATTATTTGAGGTTTGCGAATGAGCTATTATCATTCACTCCTTTATGAAACTTTGTTGCACAATCACGTACCCATGATAGCCTTTGAAAAACCCTACTAGGATAAAGGAATTTGCATCGACACCTGGTTCCTTCAATTATCACTAAAATAACATTATTAAACAAAAACATTACCTTGATCAATGATAAAATCCTAGAAAACACTAAACAACAATAAAATTAAACAAAAAACTTCGCTAAGTATTTTAAAAAATATAAGGATAATTTATTTTTGTTAGGAACTAATAGAATCTAATGCGGAATAATTCCTTAGAATCGCAATAATAAGAAGTATGAATAGAAATTACAAAAATGAAATATGCAAAACACGAAGACAATATTTAACGTGGTTCACCCAATGTGGGCTACATCCACCAAGAACACTTGCTCAGATTTTATTACAAGCCAACAGTCTTCACAATTACAATAACTAGATCTTGTTTGGAGCTGCGCTCAACAAACCCTCCCAAATTCACACTTGAATTCAAACACACTATTCACCTTCACAAAAACACTCATATCAATCCTATTGTATGTCCATCTATATATAAGTACATCAATAGGTAGCCGAAGAGGCGGTTTTACAAAACAATGGGTACCAAAAAGCCATGGGCACAAAACCAGCCCATAACGGTTACCCATTACCCATGGGTTAATAAACCACCCATGAAAATTTGCTTCGGGGGCTTCGCCCCCGAATCCCCTTGACCCACTCATCAGCGAGTGGGACCGCCGTAAAAATATCCGAGTGTAACACATGGAAGGTGTACCAAACTCTAACATGAAACAGGCTCCACAAACATAACACTTTTTTAAAAGATAACACAAAAAAGGTGCAACTTATTATCACCACAATTCTATTACTTCACCAAAATTCGGCAGAATTTGCCATTCTATTGCCTTGTTTATAAGGGACCAAACACCAAATTTGTAAAATTGAGTATAAACACCAACTCAACAAGTTGACTGAGTAGTCATATCCATATTTAAAATCAAAGATAATTTTGTAGAACTCTGAATACTATGCTTTTTCTTTGGTAACGGTTGCATATAGTAATCCGTACTTTCTATTTTAATTTAAACACACCATAGAAAATATTAAATCAATGCATGGCAAATTTTTTATACAATAGGCAAAATTTTTATAAAATAGGCAAAAATTGACATAAGGGAAAAGATTAAAAATTTGAAATTAAAAGAAAAACAACTCAAAATTTGACCTCTACACATAATAACTGCATAATTTTTTTTATTCACACAACACATTTTTTGTTTTTATTTATGTAGATTTATGGATTCCAAAGGAGATTCCAAAGTGTGTTTATGTAGATTTATGGATTCCAAAGGAGATTCCAAAGTGTGTGTGTATGTATATATATATATATATATATATCGCTTTCATGGCATGCACTTTCTCAATTATCTTTGTCCATCGCTTAAAATTCATATGATTAGGTAGCAAATTATGAAGTATTATTTCAAAAGATTAGGTGGGGTGTGTATGAAAATCATATATAATCCAAACAATCAAGATTTCCCTCCCATTTCATGATATAATATCTAAGTATATAATGTCAATTAACCTTGTATATACAAGTTATCACACTTAATAATTTTTTAAATGGACTTTTGTAATCTAGCAATGATTACTTGACACATTGTACTTTGTTGGTTGTTTTTGAAATCACTTTTTAAATTTTTTTTTGGAAAAAAGTTTGGTTCACGCTAACTATTTTTTTGATTGAATTGCTTTATAATCGTGTCAGAGCATATTTCTATTTGTATGTGGTTTGCTAAACATATTTAGTCATTGTACTTTATTGATTTGTTAATTGTGGAAGTAATTTTTTTAATATCACTAAATGGAAAATAGGAAATTATAAATATCTAATATTTGATAATAAATATTGGGTGGGTTGTAGGACTATAAAATATTATAATGGTTTGGTGTAGATTGCTCATAACAACATATACTTTAATAATTAGTTATTAATTGATGTATAAAATATAATTTAATAATAAGCATTAAAAAATGACACGTGGATTATAAAGGTGATGGAGACAAATAATGATAAATTTTTAAAGTGTAACAAATATCGTTTAACAAACGACGAAAGCACAATTAAAAGAAACGTGTGAACCGACTGTTACGTTCGAATTTCCATGCACATTAATGCCATCAATGGTCCACGTGGTGCATACCAAATGAATTAAAAACAATGTGGTAGGTTTTCGTCCATTATGTCGGCTCGTCACCATCATCGTCACCGCCCTCACGCTTAATGATGGGTAACGCCAATCGTCTAGTCATATTCAACAGCAGGGCCCACATTCAAACAACCACAATGTAGATTAGAGCTAATCATGTTTGTGTATTTCTCTTTGACTCGTCCATGAGAATTATTATATTTGTTTAAATTATTTAAATCAAATATTTTTTTAAATCTATTATGATAATGTTTTCTTGGTGTTTTAATAAGACATTGACAATGCCCTTAATAAGTTAAAACTTGACGATTACAACCTTTGCTGTAAAGAATATATGGATAAACAATTTATAAAATTTTAAAAAATAATAATATTTCATTAATAATATTATAATATGAAAGTTTTAAACAACTATTCAATAATATTATATTATGAACCAAATTAATAAAATGTAAGACTTTTTAACCTACCCTTGAAGTCATTTCTTTAGGATTGTATTCTTGTTTAAAGCCCAAGAGTATAAGAGATAATACTTAGGCCAAAATTCTTTATTTAGATGGTCTTTTAAAAAGAATATGCTTGAAATAATTCACCAGTAGGCATCTACCTTTGAAGATGCTTCTGCTAAAAAGTGTCAAATTCCTGCCACTCCACTATTTTTTTTCTTTCTAGATTTTAGATATTTTACATGTTACCAAATTTTAGATATTTTCTTACAATCTTAGATATTTCCTATCGTAGATATTCATCAATAAATTCTAGATATTTACTATCATAGATATTTTGTTGACCACTTTCGAGCGAGAAGTGTTGATCATCAACATTTTTTTTCACTATGATATTCAACTTGTAACTGTCCATCCCCTTTAATAGACACAAATGTCAGATTTATGAGTAGCATCAATTCACCATGGCCCAATATGAGACCGTAATTTTGCATAGTTGAATTATCTCAATATGAGACCGTGACTTTCCATTGTCCACCACTGAATAAATTATGTTGTACTCCACTGAAAATTAGAAAGGAAGCACCTCTGAGGAGAAAGATATTGAGGAGTCGACTTAGTAGTCCAAGCTTGTTGAAGGTTGTGTGGCTAGACTTATTAAACAAAACATCATACAAAAAATTTAACTTCATCTCCATAATTTGGAACGCTTTCTCACAGAAGAGCATATCTCTCATGCACGTTCGCACAACAGGAAAAAGTATCTTCTGTTGCGTTTGCGTTAGTTTTGACGGAATAGGTAACAACGTAATGTGTTATTACCTATATAGGTAACAACATAATATATTGTTACCTATTTTGTCAAATTACCGTTTTTGGTTTTTTAAAAAGAACATGCACCATATTGTTTCATACGTGAGCATGGAATAGGATGATGGGCACGAGAAATGGGGTGCAGGGGTCACATGTTTGAGGCTGGCCGGGTGTAAGGATTGACCAGGACGATTGATATTTTGTGTAGGTTCAGATTATTGACTATGAACCTGCATGAGAGATATACATAACACTTTCTCATGGTAGATTGCTATGAAAGAAAAAAATTCTGGTTTTTGGCAGGACTCCTTCATGAAAGTAGAGAATCACAAACCTTCTCTTATATAATTTGTGTAAAGCATGAGACATGCATAGGATGGATTTATCCTTATTTGTAGCCCCTCGTGTTCCCACACATCATTAATTGTTACTATATCCTTTCCATTTTTCAACAAATTTATATGGCTGGAAATTGTTTCTCTCTCACTAGAAACTGTTTCACACTTTCAAAATGCATCATAGTTCTAATTGCAGAGGTTGCCACTGTCTCTGCAAAATTGTAAGCGATCAAAACAGGTTTCCTCAGATATGCACTTGAGATTACATATTTGAATGCCCCAAACGCAACCAGAACCACCTGCAACAACATACTTATTAACACCAGAAGCCTAATCAACCATTCTGGAGGAATATGGAGAGGGAATTACATAGCCTCAAACAAACAACAAAGGATTTTTTTAATTTAATAAAAAAGTGTGGTTGGTTTTGAATGCTCAGATTAAATATCAAATAAGTTTGCAAGGTTGATTGGTCAACTAACTAATGATAAATCCACCTCCAAAAAGTGGTAAATAACTCATTCGTTGGTTGACCAATCAATGTTGAAAATGAAAAAATGAGTTGTTTAGCATTTAGGTGGTGGATTTATTATTGGTTGATTGACCAGTCAACCCTTCAAACATATGTGATGTTTAGCCTCAAGGGATAGGACATATAGAAATGAGGCCCTCTATTTTTTTAGATTTAGACATGTGTAAGATACATATTAAAAAAGGAAAAATGCTATGTATTATGTGTTCATATTCTAATTCGCTGGTAGGCATCCATGTTTGAACTTGCCTTTACTAGAAAGTGTCAAAATTTGAAAATATTTTCTGAGAAGATTTTTTCCAACAGTATTATTTTCTCCTATGCTAAAATTAATATATAAATATGTGGATTCTCTCCAGCGTAATTTGTAACTCCAGTGCAATTCAAAGTTATTAGATTATGAGAATATCTATTTTTAGTATTTGTTGTGTTACAATTATTGACATTTATTTTGTGATTGTCCCTTCATTGTCATCACTAAAAAATAAAAGAAAAAGGAAAAAATTGTTTTTGTTTACAAAAGAGGAAAGAGAAGTCCTAATTTGACTCTAAAGGGAAGGACAAATAAGATAAAGTGAAGGTCGTCAGTCTAATGATCAAGCCAAGTTCCAACCCAATTGCAATATTACACATAAACAACCTTAGGAAACAAAGGCATTGGAAACCTCAAAGCTCTCAAAAGAATTTGTATATGCAACTTAAGATATTGAATTTGTGGCAGTGTAGTCCACTGTTGGGGTTAGCACACTGGTTGTACAGATAATATATCAAATCTAAGTATAAATGCAAATAAAAGTGGATATTATACCATAAGAAATATACAAAACAAGAGATATAAATCAACACTAGATTTAACGCGGTTCACCTAGTGTGGGCTACATCCACCAAGAAACAAACCAATCTATTATCCAAAGCTTTCACAAGATATACAATGAATATTTTTAATCTTCCACACCTCTTAGATGTATAATAATTTCTTTCTCACAAGATTTTGATTCTTCTCCAAGAATTCTCTCTCTCACAATTATTCTCACAATAATCATCTAATTTTTCAAGTTCTTCTTAATTCTTACTTCTAAACCCTATCTTTTATGCTTATATAGGCGTATACAAACTTATGACACTTAGCCATGAAATTACAATCAATAGATGTTCTTTAATACTAAAAATAGATCTAATTCCCGTGAATTAATTAAAACACCCACACACAGGTAACCGACACCGGTTAGCCCTAACCAATGCTGGTTCCTCCTTTCCCGACCGATGCCAGTCCCTCCATAACCAATGTCGGTTACTCTGTTTTCCAGCAAGTTTCATATTGCATGCTAATCCGAATTAATTGAGCTCCACAACTCAACAATCTCCCACTTGGAGATTAATTACCGCACCATACCTATACATTTTCATTCTTAGATCCTTTCTTAGCTTTGTTTCTTCCTCTTCAAGTCTCAAAATCGAATACCAATAGAAGTGGAGTGTAGCTCCAACTTCTCCTTTGTTAATGGCTTCATTAGCATATCCGCAGGGTTCTTACTTGTATGAATATTTTCTGGATTCAACTGCCCATCCTCCAATACCTGGTGATACCTCAATTGAATGTGTTTTTTTCTCAAATGAAACAATGAGTTATTCGCCAAATGAATTACACTCTGACTATCACTGAACAATTTGCAATCATCTTACTTCTTTCCCAACTCTTCCATGAACCTACTCATCCATATCATCTCCTTGCTATCCTCTGCAATTGTAACATACTCTGCCTCTGTAGTAGACAAAGCCACAACCTTCTGTAATCTTGAAATCCAACTAACTGCCATCCCACCTACTATGAAAATATATCTAGTAGTGCTCCTCCTACCATCCACACCTCCAGCCATATCCAAATCAACATAGCCACATTAATGAAATATACAAACCTCCATAGAATAATGTCATGCTAGATGTCCCTTTCAAATACCTGAGTATCCATTAGACTAATTTCTAATGCTCTTTACCTAGATTGGCCATATATCTATTGACAACTTCCACTACCTGTGTAATGTATGGTCTGGTACAAACCATAACATACACAAGACTCCCAACTGTTGAAGCATATGGTACTCACGTCGTGTATTTAACCTCTTCATGTGATGAAGGACACTGATCTTTTCTAAATTTGAAGTGTCCAACCGTAGGTGTACTAACAGGTTTTACATTATGCATCTAGAACCTTTCTAACACCCTGTAGATATAATCCTCCTGAGACAAATACAATTTCTTGTTCTTCCTATCTATGTGTATTTACATGCAAATGATTCTTTTTTCAGATCATAAATCCTTCATAGAAAATGGGTGAGCTAGCTTTCCCTTAAGCTCACCAATGTCATGCATACTAGATCCTACAATAAGCATATCATCCACACACTATAACAAATAATATAGCTCCCATTTTCAAGCTTCTTGAAATAAACATAATGGTAAGATTCACATCTCAAGTAACCGTGCTCATGCATTAAACTATAAAACCTCATATACCATTGCCATGGAGCTTGCTTGAGCCCATATAGGCTCTTTTAAACCTGCACACTAATTTCTCCTTACCCTTGACTTTATACCCAAGCAACTGTTGCATATAAATATCTTCATCAAAATCACCATGAAGAAAAGTCATCTTCACATCTAGTTACTCTAAATGCAAATCCTCTACTATCACTAAACTCAATACAATACAAATAGAATTCATCTTAATAATAGGAGAGAATATTTCACCAAAATCAATAACTATTTTCTGTACAAATCCCTTTACTACAAGCCTTGCCTTATACCTTTTTTGTCCACCCTCTGCTTCCTTGATCCTGTAAACCCACTTGTTCTACAATGTCCTCTTACCTGTTAACAACTTAACCAAATCCCAAGTCTCGTTTTGTTCCAATGAGTCCATCTCCTCATCTATGCCATGCTCCCACTCGACGTGGGTCTCATCATGTATTTCTTCATCAAAACTCTCTGGTTCACCATTATTAGTCAATAATAAATAAAATAGAGAAGGTGTAAATATTTGTAGAGGTTTACTTACCCTTTGTGACCTTCTCACAGGAGTTTGGGGTACCAGAGGCTCATCCTAGACCTCTTGGACATTTGTATCCAAAT
Organism: Taxus chinensis; assembly: GCA_019776745.2. NCBI lineage: Eukaryota > Viridiplantae > Streptophyta > Pinopsida > Cupressales > Taxaceae > Taxus > Taxus chinensis. Next base: position 244,871,426 of record CM034146.1, read on the forward strand.
CTGATAGTGATCGACGCCGGTCACTAGTAACCAATGTCAGTTTTGCTAACCGATGCCGGTTTGGCTCTTCTGTAACCGATATGGGTTCTGCTGACCGATGTCGGTCAGGGATCAATTGACACCAGTTACTGTGTAACCATATTGGTATTACTTTTAAATCCGAGAGTTCATTTTCATTCATAAAATTCTCAACTGGTTCATCTTTGGGTACCAAAATTTGATCCATGTACATTCTTTTTTCCTTCCATTCAATGTCATGACTCCTAATAATTTTACAAAGTTTTCCTCGGTAAAATTTGGTTATTAATTCCATCAATGAAGGACCATCTAATTACAACAAGTGTTGTCATCATCAATTTTACTCTTACCTCTTGTAACTTCTCAAAATACTTGTGATTTGGATATCCTTTCTAATTTTTAGTGAAAAACATTATCGTCACAACCAATTCAAAAAAATTTCCTTCTACAATTATTTTTTGGATGCTAAGGTGGCAATGTATATGTTTGCAATGCTTCAAATTATAATGAAACAAAATGAATCTTTGAGAAGCTACTCGCTACAAGGCTTCTTAAAAGCAATATTTATTCAATTTGCTAATTGTTATGTATTTTTAAGATTATATGAGGTTTGGCAACTGGTTCTTATTATTCACTCCTTCATAAACGTTTGTTACACAATTTGCTAATTACTACATATTTTTAAGATTATTTGAGGTTTCCGAATGCGCTGTTATCATTCACTCCTTTATGAAACTTTGTTGTACAATCATGTACCCATGATAGCCATTGAAAAACCCTACTAGGATAAAGGAATTTGCATCGACACCTGGTTCCTTCAATTATCACTAAAATAACATTATTAAACAAAAACATTACCTTGATCAATGATAAAATCCTAGAAAACACTAAACAACAATAAAATTAAACAAAAAACTTTGCTAAGTATTTTACAAAATATAAGGATAATTTATTTTTGTTAGGAACTAATAGAATCTAATGCGGAATAATTCCTCAGAATCGCAATAATAAGAAGTATGAATAGAAATTACAAAAATGAAATATGCAAAACACGAAGACAATATTTAATGTGGTTCACCCAATGTGGGCTACATCCACCAAGAACACTTGCTCAGATTTTATTACAAGCCAACAGTCTTCACAATTACAATAACTAGATCTTGTTTGGAGCTGCGCTCAACAAACCCTCCTAAATTCACACTTGAATTCACACACACTATTCACCTTCACAAAAACACTCATATCAATCCTATTGTATGTCCATCTATATATAAGTACATCAATAGGTAGCCGAAGAGGTGGTTTTACAAAACAATGGGTACCAAAAAGCCATGGGCCCAAAACCAGCCCATAACGGTTACCCATTACCCATGGGTTAATAAACCACCCATGAAAATTTGCTTCGGGGGCTTTGCCCCGAACCCCCTTGACCCACTCACCGGTGAGCGGGACCGCCGTAAAAATATCCGAGTGTAACACATGGAAGGTGTACCAAACTCTAACATGAAACAGGCTCCACAAACATAACACTTTTTTAAAAGATAACACAAAAAAGGTGCAACTTATTATCACCACAATTCTATTACTTCACCAAAATTCGGCAGAATTTGCCATTCTATCGCCTTGTTTATAAGGGACCAAACACCAAATTTGTAAAATTGAGTATAAACACCAACTCAACAAGTTGACCGAGTAGTCATATCCATATTTAAAATCAAAGATAATTTTGTAGAACTCTGAATACTATGCTTTTTCTTTGGTAACGGTTGCATATAGTAATCTGTACTTTCTATTTTAATTTAAACACATCATAGAAAATATTAAATCAATGCATGGCAAATTTTTTATAAAATAGGCAAAAATTGACATAAGAGAAAAGATTAAAAATTTGAAATTAAAAGAAAAACAACTTAAAATTTGACCTCTACACGTAATAACTGCATAATTTTTTTTATTCACACAACACATTTTTTGTCTTTATTTATGTAGATTTATGGATTCCAAAGGAGATTCCAAAGTGTGTAATATATATATATATATATATATATATATATATATATATATATATATATATCACTTTCATGGCATGCACTTTCTCAATTATCTTTGTCCATCGCTTAAAATTCATATGATTAGGTAGCAAATTATGAAGTATTATTTCAAAAGATTAGGTGGGGTGTGTATGAAAATCATATATAATCCAAACAATCAAGATTTCCCTCCCATTTCATGATATAATATCTAAGAATATAATGTCAATTAACCTTTTATATACAATTTATCACACTTAATAATTTTTTAAATGGACTTTTGTAATCTAGCAATGATTACTTAACACATTGTACTTTGTTGGTTGTTTTTGACATCACTTTTTAAATTTTTTTTTGGAAAAAAGTTTGGTTCACGCTAACTATTTTTTTGATTGAATTGCTTTATAATCATGTCAGAGCATATTTCTATTTGTATGTGGTTTGCTAAACATATTTAGTCATTGTACTTTATTGATTTGTTAATTGTGGAAGTAATTTTTTTAATATCACTAAATGGAAAATAGGAAATTATAAATATCTAATATTTGATAATAAATATTGGGTGGGTTGTAGGACTATAAAATATTATAATGGTTTGGTGTAGATTGCTCATAACAACATATACTTTAATAATTAGTTATTAATTGATGTATAAAATATAATTTAATAATAAGCATTAAAAAACGACACGTGGATTATAAAGGTGATGGAGACAAATAATGATAAATTTTTAAAGTGTTTTCCATAACTGATGTTAGTTACTGTGTTTTCCAGCAAGTTTCATATTGCATGCTAATCCGAAGTAATTGAGCTCCACAACTCAACATCCGCATGGGGTATCTTGGCATAAATAATCCCACCTTGCATTATTCAGAGAAGCTTTGAGCTTCTTTTTTTCCTTTTTTTTTGTTTTGTTTTGGTGTCTAGCCGACATTTTCTCTAACTTCTATGCCTTATAGTGTGGAATGCTTTTTGGAATTTGAAACCAACTAACCACATTTTGTCATAGTTATTTATATATTTTATTATGTTTTGTGAATAATAGATTTATTGATAATTTCCAATGAAACATTTATACAGTGTTTGGGTTATGTAACATGCCCAAATGGACTAAATTTAGATTTTCCAATTAAATTAATTCAACCCAAATTAAGTTTATTTTATTTTTTTAAAATGAGAGAAATGAGTTCATCCAAAATTTATATTCATGTGATTAATTAGTGACAGTCATTAAAATGTGCTAGTAGAACTGTAACCCTAGCAGTGACATAAGCCTTTCCCAAAAAACTAACAATAAACATAATAACTTATATAGTGTGGGGGAAACTCTTGATAAGTTCAAATTATAATGGATGCTCTTGGTAGGTGATAAACATGCTTGAAATGAACTAACAACCATGCTCACTTGGTCATGACCTTTTATTCTTTCGTTAATGATTACTACATTGACTTATATTACCAAAAAAACATCTCTCCTCCTCATTTCTCTAGACATAATCTAGATCCTAGAAGTTACATCAGAAAATACTTTAAATGAGAGTTTTTATGGGTACATATGTATCATGTATGGAAGTAATATTGAATAAGATGAATACTAAAAAATGTAATAGAAATGGTACATAAAATTTTATAATTAGTGTGTTCTATACATGACATACTATTTTGAAAGATGTATGGTTGTCTATTTTTCTACTCTATACTTGTTATCAAAGGTTATAAATGTGTGTGCATATCTTATAAACAACAAAGACAAAGAATTGTTATGGACATTGATTTTTGTTGGGCTTCTATGTGCAGATCTTCACCTTCTAACTACTATGTGGCTTGGTTTTCAAGTGCATGGTATATTATCACGTGCTTTGATGGAACATGGGCCTTGGAGGTGTTGTTTGGCATGACACAACATGGTGTGAAATGTGCATGTTGTCAGGTGGGTTTTGGAGGTCCTTTGTATGATTTGGGTTGCACAACATGTATTTGAGGTGCTAGGAGTTTTGCGAGTATTGCAAACATTGTGAGATATTGCAAGGTTTTGAAAAGTAAGGGTAGTACTAGAATACCTACTGGTATAAATATATGATTTTTAAAAATACACAATCATAGTCATGACAATTGTAAGTTTTAACTTTGAATCTAATAGGAAAAGGTTGTTCTGACTGTACAATTTTATCTTGGAATATTTTTGGAATGCATAAATTTTCTCTTGGCAAGGTGTTTGCAACTGATATATATGACTTGGGGTTTGTTAGTGTGACTTTTTCCTTCACTTTTTAATCCTCAATTTATGTATTATGACATTTTGCACTTGTAATCATTAATTTTTGACCTAATAGTAACAAAAATATTTTTTTGGGGCTTCCATTAGGGTTTCAGTGGATGTTTTCCACTAATTAAAGACATATGTAGTTAGACCCCATGTAGTAGAACAACGAAATTTCCAATAACTTTAGAATAAAAAATACTCCTCAACATACAACAAGAACATGATCAATGTTAGATGTCTAATCAATAATGCTTGTGTGTGAAATTAATTACAATACTTATTTATATATAGATGATTTTGAATTAAAATTTGAAAATAAATTAGTGCGTGTGTTGACTAGAAATGAGAAAGGTAAAATGGGGAATGATTCCATTTAGTTAAAATAAAGCATGGAAAAGACAATTTGGATTGTAAAAACTATATCTAGATAGGGGACCATAAGTGAAAAAAGATCATAGAGAGATGATTCTAGGAAGATGATAAGGATGTATCAAGTTTCTTCATTTAAGCAAATTACCAATATTTCTCAATTAAAACCAAATTAGATGCACATCAAAAAATATTTAAAACAAACATATATTTACATAAAATAAAGGTCATGTGGTCATTTAAAGACACTAAGTTATGAAAATAATACATGGACTGAAAAAATTTCACATAAAGAAAAATATCTAAGTGTTTTATTTACAATAATGACATTTAATTCCATTTCTAGACTAAATTAGCCTATATGTGTCATTAATGAGTAGCAAATTTCAAACAATATTTATTTTATCTTTGATTTTTTTGTGTAATGTTCCATTAGAATTTCTTACGATGTTATTACAATATTTCTAAAGTTATATTTTATGTAAATCTTAAGAAGTAAATATTTACGAAGTTTCGTCCTTAAAATCATCATTAATGTGACAATATTTATCTATCTCCTTATTATATGAGCTCTTCATAAGTGCATGATTGTGAAGTACCTCATTACAGATATACAAAGTTATTTTATATTAACATGGCACTACAACTAAACACACACACACACACACACACACACACACACACACACACACACACACACACACACACACACACACACACACACACACACACACACACACACACACACACACACACACACACACACACACACACACACACACACACACACGCACACTCACGCGCACGTGCACACACGCACACGCACGCACAAGAAAATTTTCCTAAAGTAATCAAAATTGACAAAAGGGGCATTAGAATAATATATGTTTTTTCACAATTTCATAGAAAATCATTAGAAACAGACAATACAATGCAAATCCATACAAAAAGTGAAGAAGATCCGAAAAAATTAAACATGAATGACGAAACTTGAGTAAACCATACACTCCTTAGCTATCATGACTAAAATCATCCTAGGGTATGATTATGAAAACTATCAAATATGGAGTCATTTAACACATGACCATGTTTTTCTAATTCAGGGCTACAAAATTGTCACTTTTCCAAAATTTTATGTGGATCTATAAGAAAATAGTATTCTTCCTTGGAACACTCATGTGGTAGCCGCACATTGCAAAAACACAATAAAAATAAGGATACTTTTAGATACATGCATTATCCCTCCATTATTATCACACCCCTTGATGGAAACGTTTATTTGAAGACACCAGACAAATTGCAATGCAAATCAACAAGCAATCTAGTGTAACACAAGTACCCAGCTCTTACCACTTTGAACGACCTAATTAATTTAAAAATAAATGCTAGTTGCTCTTTAAATTTCCTTAAATGCTTGAATGTTGTATTCTATTATTGTAATTTCTTTTGGCATGAGGATGCTTCAATCATATTGATAATTTATTTATTCTTCAATTCTTGCTTAAAATGCACTAATGCATTGATGTATTCAAATACTTCTTGAATCCAAATTAGGATCCTATTGGTGGCACACATCGACATACAACAAGGGAGAATAATTGAAAAAGAAGGGTTAAAAACCATGGGGAACCTAAAATAGGTCAAAGGACCTACACAAAACGTGACCAAAATCGTACAATACACTGTAGCTAAACATTATGGTTATTGTGAAATAGAACTGTACCTACAATCATGGTGAAATAGATATGTACAATAAAATTATGGTGATAAAAAACCATATGATATAGTTTTGGTAATGAACCCATAAAATAAAGAAAACAAGGGTAAGAGAGAAAATAATAGGGGACAAATAGTATAATGAAGCAATAGAAGATTAAAGAAAAACAAGAGAAGACTAGAGGGGAACATGCAAGATGGAGACTAGAGAAAGGAACGTATACCAATACAAATCTAACTTAAAATAATAATTAAGAAAAACGCAAATACACAAAAATAATATACAATTACACATATACATACATACATACATACATACATGTGTGTGTGTGTGCGCGCGCGCGTGCATGGGCGCGTATATATATATATATATGTATGCGCACCCACGCACACACACATGTATGTATGTATGTATGTATATGTGTAATTGTATATTATACATGTGTGTGTGCGTGTGTATATATATATATATATATATATATATATATATATATATATATATATATATATATATATATATATATATATATATATATATGCGTGCCCACGCACACACACATGTATGTATGTATGTATGCATAAATACATACATACATATAATATTAACTTTTTCATTTTATATGAAATAGAAATAAAATTGCATATTCTTTATAATATTATTTCTATACTCAAGTAATTTTTATTCTTGTAAGTTAAAATTTCTCAAGATTAATTCTTTATTTTAAAATGAGAAGAAAGACTATACATTTTTCTATTTTAATTTTATAGATTGGGAATATCATAGTATCTATTTTTTTGAAATATATTGGATAGACGACTTTTTTTAAGCTATCTACTTACAATTGTCTTTGTTATGTTAGTATTTTGTACCCTCCACTACATTTTTAATACAAAAATCTATTAATTAAAAAAGATATAAAAAAAAGATGATTACAATAATAAGATGGCTACTAAATAATTACACTACTATGCCAATATTAACGATAAAAAAGTCAAACATTCCATATTTAATATCAAAGATAATTTTGTAGAACTCTTAATCGTGTGAAAGATCCAAACACTAATCTTAATTTTGATAATCAGATGAACTTGAATCTAAAAAACAACCCCTTTGAGCGATTTCTTGTTCAATTACACCACTATAATATTCCGTACTTTCTATTTTAATTAAAACACATAATAGAAAATATTAAATCAATGCATGACCAAAAACAAGATAGAGGGGGCAATATAAGGCAATTTTTTAATAAACTAGCAATTGCAAATGAGTTGCAAGTTACGCCGGAGAGGGCTTGAATTGTATGTGTATAATATGGTTTGGATTTAAAATATATTCTATGATCTATTATAGATGTTTGAGTGAAGAACATAAGTTGCATTTTGCTAAACAATTCACATGTCTTTATGTAAGGTTCCACATTCTGCATACATGTCTATCAAAACATTTGCAACTATATCTAACAAAATTCCTCTATATTTTGGCACAGGTTGGGAGTACTTTGGCAAATTTAAACTAATTGGGTTGGAGCCATGTTTGTTGCATATGGTGAAACAAGGCGAGGAGTATGCTGGCAAATGTAAACAAGAAACCACTCTCTGTGCCTGAGTGGTGCAAGCGGTTGCAAAAGCTGATGAATATGTACAACAGAAGTAGAATCATATGGATAAGAACACAAAGATGGAAGCCTCGTTTATAAGAAGCGTGTAGATGCTCTTCCGCTACAACATCTTGGGTATCATTGGCAGGTTTCTTAATTTCATCTACCCACCAAACATAAAATTCCCTAGAGATATGTCATCTCATGAAATGAAGTGATTGAAGGATACTGACAAAATGGGATTGTTGTCTACGCTTTGGGAACATTTAAATGCCAAAATATGAACTTTTGTAAATAAACGCCAAGTGTTCAACCAAATGATACAACATGTTATCTTTTAAATGAATATCATAGTTGTATCTTACAAAAGACATGGTCATTGTCAAGAGACATTGTGATTGTTTCATCAAATAAAACAACTGTATATTCACCCCGATCAACTCACCTATACCAACATACGTGTGGCCCATAACAAAATACGAGCTTTATAGCAACGTACGGACATCCATCAAGGCATAGTAGGCAATGTTTTTTTTGTTGGAAGTTACTATATTGTCCTCTCCCCATCACACATTGGATTCTTTAATTGACTTCCAGAGAAAATGCACCATAAGACTAATACAATGAATTTATTTTAAAATAAACACATAAAATCAAAATTAAAAAATAAATACTAAAACGTATTAAACAAATTTAAAACTAAAACTAAACAAAAGAATTATCCCCACGCATTTCACTTTTAAAGGACCTCAAAATTAAACCAAATTCCTAAAAAAAATTATAATTACGTAAGACTTAACATTTAAAAAACAAACTTTAACAAAGACTCCAAAAGATAATTTGACTCTTTATAAGAACAAACTATTTATTTTCCAGGCACACATCGAGGAAATATAATTGCTGGTGATTCCAAAGGAAAAATGTTTGCTAGCAAAGAAAAAATGTGTGTGTATCAAGGAAGAAGTTTTTTTTTAACAAGAACCTAGGTAAATCTGTATGCAACACGTGGTGCATATGTAAGGGAAATGAACTACCGTCTAAATGCCTTAATGAAATGTGGCCTTTTGGATGCTTAGATTTTAGGGAAGACATGGACATCCTCACATAACATTGACACTATTTCACCAAATGCAATCAATAGGTTTCCAACTGGCTCATTTCGTAATGGAGCTTTGACTTTGTATAACACCAACATGTGTCTATTTTGATCATCTCACTTTTGTTAGCATACTACCAACATGTACACGTGAATTGTTTGGAAAAATACCTGAAACCTATATAGTTTCATGGACTACAATGAAACATATGTCGTCTAGTCGACTTCAATGATTAGGGGATATACAAAAAAAAACTATTAAAAAGGCTTTAGAATTTTTCAAGAAAATGTAATTGTTAGGTGTAAAGCCATAAGCTACCAAAAAATTCAGCGTTTTCACACTGAGTTTCGAAATGGGAAATTTATAGCACAATATTTTCCAATTACTCAAGAACCATCATCTGCTTATGTTATGAAATGCATGGAAACATCTAAATATGTTGGAAGTGAAGTGCTTTTCCGATAACCTTTACATTGTCATTCTTTGTGGGGTAGTTTGCAACTCTTGTGCAATTGCTAGTAATATTTCCTTGTACAATTTAGAAACCAACATTTCAAAAGCAAATGATTAATAATAATAATTCAGAAACATGAATATAAGCATTTTTTATTTCACTTTCGAATTAAAAAAAATACTTCCATCAATTGCATGCAACCACAATTTTTCCATTGTGAAACCGATCCATATCCGTAAAAAACCATGGGTCATCGTAGACTCCCAATTCCGATTCAGAGGGAAACAACCCTAAAAAATCCAAAGCAAACTCAAATTTTGCATCTATATGGACCAGAAACAACAAAGATCAAGAACCCCCAGGGAGGAAAAGGGGTCTGCAATTATGTGAGAGAAATATAATAGGAAAAAAATTTAAATGTATCGATTTTACAGGGAGAGACGAATGGCCCGAGTAAGAAAAGGATAGGATAACAAGTGCACTGCCATCCAACACTCGACAACGTATTTGTTCAGGCAACACCTTATAAAGCTTTGAAACTATTGCGAAGTTGAAGGAGGCAGTAATGGCAGTGCCCCGTAACAAATGGCACACATTAAATTTAGTTAGTCGAGTTGCACGTCGGGTGACACAAAAGGAAATATCCCACATACCGTTTGAGAAGCGTCAGGTTGAGGCTCCAAATGTCCCCCGTGTATCCATCGTAGTGGTCGTTCTCTCAGGGCTCATGTATGCGTAAAACCAGGCTGCACAATCACACTGAAAACGTCTCCTCCCAGTGTTATCTCTGAGCTCATCTATTTTCCTTTCATCTGCAATTTACAAAACCAATAAGATCCTTCAATCTGGTAATCTGGTAATTGAGCCCTCCACAAAAATTTCTGCTACAGAAACCCTTCTGGTATCCACAAGAACAGAGCATCTTCTTCCTACCGTAATTTATGTTTTTTGACCGCTTCATTTATCTCCTAAGAAGGCTTTACATGGAGATATGTATCTCTGAGAGCAAGGAGCAGAAATGACATTATGGCCATTGGATCTATTTAACCACCAGGACTGTAAATATCAAATTTATAGCAGGGTTAAGAGATTTGAAATGAATTGAGGATTGTAAATATCTAGAATAGTAAAAATATCTAAGATTGTAGAAAAATATTTTGGATTGTAAAAAAATATCTAAAATCATAAAGTTAATCACCGGAATTTGACACTTTCCAACAATGCCTTCTTCAAAGTAAACACCTCCGGCGAACAAGCAGCTTGAATTTGAAGCCCTGAATGGGAGTTCGTATAGAATCCTGAGCATCAATCCCGAGGCCATGAGAATGGTTATAAAGCCCTTGGATCTGATGAACAATTCGTGCCAGACTCGAGATATGCAGGGCGATGGAGTTCAGCTGAATCAGAGCTTGCCTTTCAATATTACAAGTACCAACACGGTTATGTACTTGAACTGCAATTCTATTCTATTGCGGTCCCCCTTGAACTGCAGCGATAACAGTCCCTGTCATCGATTCATTGACGAAGTGGGGGAGGCCAATGTCTGTAGAAATACTTCTCTGTGTTGCAGTTTTACTGCTGGAGGTTCATCGACTTCGTACAGAATACGAGTATGGAGGGGCAGGTGCAGGGGATATACCAGTGTTTTGAACTATAACCCAGCGTTGCCTCTGAACCAGTGGATGTATGGAGTGGAGATCATGTGGGTTGCGCCGTGTGAGCCTTCTTGTGCAACTCAGGCAGATTGCGACCAAAACTCGTCCTGTTTGCGTGATCCAATGAATTCTGCCATGTCTAGGTGCCTCTGTATTAACGACTATAGTTGGGACCCTGTGCAAGGAGTCTGTGCTAAAAGTATGTCTCTAAAACATAGGTATTTGTGTTTTTCTCTCCCATGGTCTATACTGAATTGTGTTAAATTGACATCACTTTTGATGTACAGATGTGCCTATCTGCACCGATCCAGACGGTTGTGGAGGAAGTAATGGTCAAGGCGCATTAATCGGAGGTCGGTATTAAACACAAGTTACAACCCTTAAGCTCCTCTCTCAATACTCCTTCCATAGATCAAATAATTCCTTTTTGTTTTTACACATTGTTTGAATGGCTGAAATAACAATGTTGGCATTGAAATCGCAGGGATTGTTGCAGGAGCATGCGTAGTATTCATAGTAGCAATATTGGCGGTGGTGTTCTACAGAAGAAAAAGGTTGCAGATGGAGATTCAGGCCAGATTGGCGAGGGAGAGGGCAGAAATTCTAGCAGTCAACAGCGGGGGAAAGTCTGCCAAACTGTTCACCATCAAAGAGATCCACAAGGCAACAAACGGCTTTGCAGGGGATCGATTGCTGGGAGTCGGGGGCTTCGGCGAAGTATACAAAGGAATACTCAAAGACGGAACTACTGTGGCAGTGAAGATGGCCAAAGTGGGGAACATTAAAGGAACAGAACAGGTCTTAAACGAGGTAAGAATTCTGTCGCAAGTAAACCACAAGAGCTTGGTGAGATTGCTGGGGTGTTGTGTGGATGCAGAGGAACCCCTAATGATCTATGAATATATCCCAAACGGCACCTTATTCGAACACCTTCATCAAGGTCCCTTTCTCGATTGGAAAAAGCGTCTCAACATTGCATTTCAGACGGCAGAAGCCTTGGCCTACCTTCACTCCGCAGCAGTTCCCCCAATTTATCACAGAGACGTCAAATCAACCAATATTCTCCTCGATGAAAAAATGAATGCAAAAGTTTCAGACTTCGGCGTCTCCCGTCTTGCAGAGACGGATTTGTTTCACATTTCTACGTGCGCTCAGGGGACCCTGGGCTACTTGGATCCCGAATATTACAGAAACTATCAGCTCACTGATAAGAGCGATGTGTACAGTTTTGGCATTGTGCTGCTCGAACTTGTGACATCGCAAAAGGCAATCGATTTTGCGAGGGAGCCTGATTTTGTGAACCTGGCAGTGTATGTTGTTCATAAATCGGGGGAAGGAAATGTGATGGACACCGTGGATCGTCGATTGGGGGAAAATGCGTCCCAGATGGTGGTGGATACCATAAACGCTGTGGCATTGTTGGCGGTTGGTTGTTTGCAGGAGAAGAGGCAGGATAGGCCAGGTATGAAGGAAGTTGCAGAGGAAATACAGTATATTATCAGTATCAACGAAGCCGTAGCGATTATGGGTGATAATGAGTATGCCACCCCTCTAGAAGATCGTCCACTTCTCGGCGCCCGTCAGCGGAAATAAATATACTGTATTTCCTCTGCGTCAATATACTGTATTTTATGTGGAAAGTAATTTTACTGTAGCAAAAAATCTAAAACTTTATGTGGAAAGTAATTTTACAAAAAATCTAAAACTTTATGTGGAAAGTAATTTTACTGTAGCGGAAAATCTAAAAAAAATCTAAATTCCGGCAACCTGTAAAGTTAAGCCACCGGAATTTGACACTTTCCAGCAATGCCTTCTTCAAAGTAAACGCCTCCGGCGAAATAAGCATAAACTTACAAAAACGGACATAAGACAAAATGATTAAAAATTAAAAAGAAACAACTCAAAATTTTACCTTTACAGGTCATAACTACATAAACTATTTTATTCACACAATACAATTTTTTGTATTGTGGCTTACTCAAATGAAAGATATGGAAGTATTTATTTATAAGACGAGAATTCCGAATAATTACCTAAGCCTCCGTGTCCACGATGAATCTGTTGAATAATTTAATATTATTTTAACTTGCTATTGTCATGTGCCAATCCATATTAATATTTTCAACTTGCTAACGTCATGCATTTCGTCACGTAACCTTTTTTTCTTTTAAGGTAATGTTTTAAAAGAAATTATCTAAATATTGTAGAAATTTAAAACCAATTTTGTACTAAAATGAGAGCTTGCTTTCTATTTGCATGCACTTTCTATTACACCAATTTAGTTTTCCGTACTTTCTATTTTAATTTAGATACATCATAGAAAATATTAAATCAACTCATGACCAAAAACAAGATAGAGGAGATAATATAAGGCAAATTTTTATGATTAAACAACTCGAAATTTTACATTTACATGTCATAACTACATAAACTATTTTATTCACACACTACATTTTTTGCTTTTATTTATGTAGATTTATGGATTACAAGGGAGATTCCAGAGTATATCTTAGTGCAATCATGGTATGCACTTTTTATTTAGTGCTTTCATGGTATGCACTTTCTCAATTAGGTAGCAAATTATGAAGTATTATTTCAAAAGATTAGGTGGGGTGTGTATGAAAATCATATATAATCCAAACATTCAAGATTTCCATCTTCCATTTCATGATATAATATGTGAGAAGATAATGTCAATTAACTTTTTATATGCAATTAATCACACTTAATAATTTTTTAAATGGACTTTTGGAATCTAGCAATGATTACTTGACACTTTGTACTTTGTTGGTTGTTTTTGACATCACTTTTTTATTTTTTATTTGTTTAAAGTTTGGTTCTTAAAAAATTATATTATTAGATGGTGACCTTAGCATATAATGGTAACAACGATTTTTGATTGAATTGCTTTATATTTGTGTCATAGGGTATTTCTGTTTCTATGTGGTTTGGTAAACTTATTTAGTCAATGTATTTTATTGATTTTTAATTATGGAAGTAATTTATTTTAATATCACTAAATGGAAAATAGGAAATTATAAATCTGTGATATTTGATAATAATTATTAGAGTAGGTGGGTTGTAGGATTGTAAAATATTATAATGGTTTGGTGTAGATTGCTCACATCACATATAAGTTAACAATAAGTAGTTGTTAATTAATGTATAAAACTCAACTTATTCTTGGTTAGAGTGGGAGTTTCTTTATCAAACTTTTAAAAATTATTCTTGATAAGTATATATATTTTGGATCTGTATCTAATATGGTTGTTAAAGGATTTATATTGGTTTTATTCTATGGTTTTCTTTTATTTGTTGTGGTGGAGGTTGTTGGACCTTGCAAGACTTATCATCATTGTTGATTTTACAAAGAAGTGTAAGTTTCTTTATTTTTCATGTAAAGTGCTAAGCGATGGCCTATTGTTACATGTTTTTTGTGTTTTTTTGAATTTTATGCAAAGACACGTTTCCTACTTGTGCATACTTCTTTATATAGCGTACTTTGACACATTGTTGCTTTTGTGTTGACGAATTGAGTTAGTTTTATATAATTTGTTATGGTTAATGTTTGTTGTACTTTTGAAAGTTCTACGAGAAATGATTCTTGAAATCTATTTTCCTAGTGTCCTAAAACTTGACTGATGGTATTTGACAATCATCAGTTTGCATTCATCCTAGCATATTCCTATTTCTATAATTAATTGAATCATTCCTACATGCATCTTGCTCAATGCAGTACTACATAGCCACTATGTCACATTTGTTACTCATCTTCTTCTCATCAAGAACATTCATGTTGTATATGAGAACACATATTTGGACTTCTAGTCACATTTCTCCACTCTCAAATCATGTCTTGCACTAAGTAGGTGTAGAATCACTTGATAGAGGGCGAAAATGGTAGACATTTCTAACCCTAGGTACCATTTTTGTCTTAAACACTTCCGACAACCAATTTTTCAAATGCACAACTTACCCAAGTCTAATTAGGATCAATTGAGCAAGAATTTTTTTTGCAAAATTATGATATAAAAGCATAATCAACCTAGTCATCATAAGGGCCTCATCTCTCACATATTCAACTATCTAAAGGATCAAACATAAAAAAAATCCAAGAGGATTATCACTTCCCTATTACTTCGTGAAGCAAACCAACAACATATTAAGTCTAAATGCATATTTCTTGGGTGCCCTAGATCATTATCACATGCTACAACCTACACCAAATATCATTGCCAAGTTTTCAAAGGCCTTATTAGGATCTTACTAACACATTATTTATTGTAATTTCACATGGATTTACTGAAAGGGGGAACTATGTGAGGCTTTATCCCTTTTCAAAGTATTGGTACATAGTGCAATGCTCATCACACCATTAGGGGTGGGTGAGGTCAGTTATACACAATTAGACTAACTCATTTTTCACATCTCAAGAAAGGAGAGGTAGGTTTTGTGTAAATAGGAGGTCATTTGTTGTTATAGACATGAGATCACAAACATATAAACATAGATATAAAACCCATAGGAAAATATTTTAGGTGCTAGAACTTGGATCCATATCATAATAATAAAGGGAAAAATCAACCAAAAAGGATAAAATCGTCTAAACATATTTGCCCTCAATTAGAAAACCTTCCATGCATTTAGTTTCAACTCCTCATATTACAAAAACACATTTACAAGATTTTGCACACCATATTCCTCCATATTTAAATCATTTTCACTTTGTATTATTATGATTTGGGTGAATATGTGCCTAAACCATAACCCTAACTTTGAATCTAGCTTATCTTGAGCTTGTTTATATCCAATTATGATCAACACATGTTTCTAGGATTTGAATATTTGTTGTATTTTTATTATAGATCATATTTACACATAATATATATCATAATTAGTTAAAAACCCTATTTTTATTTTACATTTTTGTGAACTCGCTTATTTATTTTTAAACACAACCTAAGGCTTAGTGCATCACCTTTATGGATTCATACTTCCAATTTTGATTAGTAGTGACATAGTGCTTTTGGTTTTTTTTTCTATAAATTATAATTTTATTTTTGAATCCTTTACATCATCACAATGGTTGATACTGTCACAATGACAATGACATAACTTTTAGTAAAAAGGTGAGCTCGATAAGGAATTAAAATACTTATCGTCCTTAATCCTAATAGTATGTTGTGTGACTATATGCTAAATTTATTAGGCCATATTACTACTATAGACCTCACTATAAAGTCATCAATTGTACCCATGCCTCCACCACAAATTTATCCTCAACTCGAGACACCTCATAAGAGGAAATTACACTACCTATCGATATATCATCAATTATTTATATCATGTCTCCTTCAATAAAATATGATTTAGCTACCCATACCCTTGCAAGTTGACATGACCAAGCCCCATAGTCCATATTTTAACCTTAAGGGATCTTGAACTTATGACCAATATCTTGGATATGCTACTAACTATTGGTTTACATTACACAATAAGATCCACAATCTTATCGATAAGCACATTTTTTCCTTCACTATTAATCCATGTACTACAAACATGTTGCCAAAACTGCCATAATTCAAACCTATTCACACATTCTCTACACATGACAAGCTTACTCTATAACTTCCACCTATCCTCGCTAAAATACCACAACACTTGACCAAGATATCAATTCAACCTAAGTATCAAGAAATAATATTGATCTTATAGAGAGGTATTTTTTTCGTGCAAAATAACTAACATGAAATTGAAAATTTTGGCCATGAATACCAAACCCACACTTGAGATTTCCCTTCTTGGTCAATGTAACTTTTCCTACAACCAACATTTCAACCATGTCATCCTCATTATGGTCGAGAGGAATGTGATAATATGATTTTTAAGTGTGTTTCATGTGCAGAGAAGTGTACTTGGCTTGATTCATGAAGTTACTATGATATATTAAAGAACAATGCCCTCAAAGGCTTCAGAAGATATATTTTGTGTGGTCTTCTTAACATAGGTGAACATCCCTAAGAAGCTAACTGCATGGACACAACCCATATGGAGGTTGTGTGGGAGAGTATTAATATGATTAAAGGTAGTTTAGGAAGATTCTTTGGAGGCACGAGAGGTCAAGAAAATTTCAAGTAAAATTGGGTCTTTTGGGGTAAAGCATTGGGAAAACATGTTTCAAATGAGCTAGTCACCTTGCTCGAGGGGTTTCAAACACCTTGGGAAAATTTATAATCCTAAAAAAATGTCAAAGTGGATTACATTGGACTTTTCTCATCGTAAATTTGTTATATTACTAGTTCATACACACTCTGGAATCAGGTGGTAACTCTACTCATTGGCGCACACTTGTGGTGGAAAGTGTAAATGGACAAATAAGTCAAATCGTGAGTCTAATAAACTCTTGAAAATTATGGGAATGAACTCAGTGGGTCCTTTTTGGATTCAAAATAATATAAGGTTATGTCCCCTAACTCCATTTTTGGGTCAAAGCGGAATTTCTTGGAACCAAAGGAATTGTTCCGCCATTCCTTTGGTTCTCCGCTTTGCTTCTTTTTATGCCTTGAGACATAACTCAAATTGTAAGTTGAATCAGCTCTTTAAAATTATGGGAATGAACTCATTATGTTACTTAAAGTAAAAATCATATAAGGTTCAGCCCTTGAACTTCATTTTTGGGTCAAAGAAGACTTTCGTGGAACAAAAGGAATTGTTTTGTCATTCCTCTGGTTCTCCGCTTTTCCAAATTTGCCACTTGGGCCATTAATCAAATTGTAAGTTAAATCAGCTCTTTAAAATGGTGGAAATAAACTCAATGGGTCCTTTGAAGTCAAAATCATACAAGTTTTTCCCCCGAACTCCATTTTTAGGTCAAAGTGGACTTTTGTGGAATAAAAGGAATTGTCCGTCATTCCTTTGATTCTCTGCTTTGCCACTTTTTCCACCTTGGGAAATAAATAAAATTTTAATTCGAATAAACTATTTAAAATGGTTGGAATGAACTTAGTGTGTCCTTTGGATTCAAAATCATATATGGTTTGGCCCCTAAACTCCATTTTAGGGTCAAAATAGACTTTCATGGAACAAAAGGAACTGTAATGTCGTTCCTCCGGTTCTCCACTTCGACGATTTTTCCACCTTGTACCATAAATAAAATTTTAATTTAAATCAGATCTTTAAAATTGTTGTAATGAAATCATTGGGTCATTTGGAGTCAAAATCATATAAGGTTGGGCCCCCGAACTCCATTTTTGGGTCAAAACATACTTTCTTAGATTAGAAGGAATTGTTCTGCCATTCCTCCAGTTTTCTACTTTATCGCTTTGAGTATTGAATAGGGTACATGATGGAGCTAATGATATCTCATTGGAGCATTTTAACAATGTTCATCAAGTTCATGATCTTCTTCATCCATGGGCAGATCTCTTATTGTCTCTCTTCTTCCCTCTCTCTACATTCTAATTCTTCATTGGGAATTGTACCTTTTGACTTTTTCGTCTTATTGACCTTTTAATTTTTCATTGTAAAATATCATTTTCATTAATAATAAAAGGAAATTATTTTTCATTCCTAATGGAATATGAAAGGTCACAAGTGGTAGGAATATGAAAAGTCAAGTGGTAGGAATATGAAAAGTCAAGTGGTAAGAATATGGAAAGTCATGTGGGGGGAAATTAAGTCATATTGTATAAATTGGGAAGGCTTATCCTTTCCAAAGGGTTATAAATTGTTGATTTATTTTCTATTTTTTAGATTTACCACTACTACATTAAGCAATAAAAGCCAAATTTCTTCTATTTTTGATGCTTATGTTCTTCTACTCTCTCTATCTTCTTTCCAACTTTGTAAAGATGGTAATCATGAAAAACAAATAAAGGTGTTTATGCCTTTGATGAATGAATCAATATAATTTTTTTTGTCTATGATTTGTTTGTCTTATCATCGTTAGCATTGTTGTGTTCTTTTAATTAAATGTGGACGTACTCAGATTGATGTATGTGATTTTTTGAAGCCTAATCACAATATTAACCCCCCCCCCCCCTCTCTCTCTCTCTTTATTTTCCTAAATTCCCTTTACCTCTCCTCACATAAAATTCCTCCCTTATACATAGTACAATAATTTTGCCACAAGTTTAGTTGACTATTCCTATATGATCCTTGCCCTAACAAGCTTCCCCACATATTTAGGTGGTTTACATTCAATAATAGGTGCCTCCCTATACACAAGGATGGGCTTAGTCCCGTGACCATTGGTAGAAAACCATAATTTATACACGAAAAAATATTTCACCAACATTTTTTGGTGACTTTGCTGGGGATGATCTACCCTTTTTTACATCCTTAAAAGATCTCTGAAAATCCTAAAAAAACTAGATATTCAAAAATCCATAAAAATAAAAAAACAGAAAAAAAACAAAAATACCATTTGAATGTTCAAGAGCCTTGTTGTGACCCTATTGAAAAATATGCATTTTCTAAGTCTCATTTCTCTCTAATGATATGAGAAAAACTTGTAGAAAGAAGATTTAATAGAGAAAATCAAGTGGGTGGAATTTCAATATTTCACAATCTTATGTTCGAGCCACAAGAACAAGAAGATTTCATACTTGCTCCCATAAGAATCCCCAAACAAGTTCCTAAACTTACTTTTGAAGGTCATACTGAAGAGCCAATTGTTGAAACACTAGTCCTCATTCCTTCAAAATAAGAAAGAAAAGAAGAAGCATAGGAAGAAGGAGAAAGGATGGTTGCGCCTCTGCCATGGGGACAAAATAGTAGTCTGTTGGTCTTAACTCCACCATTTCGTGAATTTCCAAAAATATCAAGAAATAAATTTCCTAAATTCTATGGAGATAGAAAGAAGTGACTAGATGATCATATTACAATTTTCATTGTAGCATGTGGCATTCTTAGAGTATAACATGAAGATGTTTCCATGTGTTTATTCATGGATTCATTATAGGATGCCGCTGTGGACTAGTTCTACTACTTGGAATCACACTCAATTACTGATTGGGATGATATACAACATAAGTTTAAAGCAATATTCAAGACGGTGAAAGATGAGCATGCCCTCCTTTCCCAATTAACAAAGATGAAGAAAGAACCACAATATTCCATGAAAGGTTTTGTAGAAAAATTCAATAAGTTGATCAACAAGATTCCCACTTCTTCTCATCCTACAATGGATAATCTAAAAATGTTCTTCATGAATGCACAATTTCCTAAAGTTAGTTTCATACTATGGAGAACTCAATTGAATAATTTCGACAATGCTCAATAAATTTCCATTGATGTGGAAGTTGATCTCATCATGCCAGACAAGATTAATAACTATTCAATAAAGGATAAGGCCCAAAATTCCAAAGATGAAAAAGTTTTCTAATGATTTGACTTCATTAAAGAAGGAAATTACCCACCATGCATCATACAAAAAACCAAAATAGAAATAATATTGCAGGAGAACCCAAAATAATTTCCTTAGAAGCTCCACCTGTTCATTCAACATGTGGAACCAATGAAGATGAAGGAGAAGAAAATTTTGAATCGAAAGATGAAAAAGAAGAGAAAGATGGATGTGTTAGGATAGGGTATTTTGAATACTTACCGGATGAGGAATTTCAAGAATCCATGGATAGCTACTCCTATGCAGTGTTCGCATGATCAAAAATGGGGAAAGGAACCTCATATTTTTCTACCAAAGCTAAGTATTTATATCCTCAAATGGAAAACCTACGAAAAAAACCAAAAAAAGGAGGTTCTTTTTAATCCGCTTCCATAGGGACAACCAAGAAGAATCCCGAGACTACCTTAGTCAATAATCCTTCCACCTCTTTAGATAAGTCTCATTCACCTCCTTTTGAAAAATCAGTTCATGTTTCTGTTGATCTAAGTACACAAATCCTACTCATGTCAATGCTTCTATAATCCTTGCTGTGCCTATAAATTCTCTACCTTTTAACATCATTGACCACTGTAAGAAATCCAAAATTCAGATTTTCAAGTATTAGCACTTGAAGACTTACCCCAAGCTATTTGATAGCCTGGTGTAATTTATCAAAAGAAATAGTTCAGTTTCATGTTCCAAAAATGCTACTTCCTAAGAACTACCTCCTTCCCCTCATACCACTCTTGAGAATCTTCTTGCTTCCACACCCTCCACCTTTGGGAAAGTAGAACCTTAATATCTAGCCTTTTTGGTCAATGGATATAAATTGAATAATTACATTATTGAATTTTACGCCTATGATAATGTCATGCCTACAAAAGTTTCTAAAGCTCTGGGTCTCTCTCTCACTCATGCTAATGGCCATTACTATTCCATGGAAATGAAATAAGTCTCTCTTGTTGGCCAGGAAATATATTCTCAAGTAACATTTTACATATTTTCCTAACAAGAATATCATGATGAAGATACTTGTAGAAGAAATGCTAGCCTTATATGGTATGTTGTTAAGATGAAGCTTTTATAGGGATGTGGGTAGAGATATACAGATGGATTGGTCACATGCCACCATTCTGCTCAATTGTAAGATGAGGAATATCCTTCCCATCAAGAAAATGAATGACCCAAGAATGGATATCTTGTTTCAAGATTCAAGGCCTTATAAATTTTTCATAAATTTTTCAGAAGAAGATGTTGATCTACCCATGTTGATGGAAGAGTATCCAAGTGTCATGGATCCAGTTGAAAAGAGTCATGGTGAATGATGAAATCAAAATTTGAAAGCATGTACTTCCCAATGTATGTTAACATGAACACAATTTCTCCACTAAGTGTTGATGATGGTCATAAAATTCTTGACTTACAACAAAAAAATCCTGAGGTGATGAACAATGTGGGTCATGAATTAAAAACTATGAAAAACAACTTCTTGAGAGGTGAGCCCTTTTTTTCCAATCATATTCTTAAAATTCATCATAAATATTTATTTAATAAGGATGATTGTGAATACAAATTTTTCTCTTTCCTATCGGGAGAGAATGGATCTTACAATGAGAAATGCATGAACAAAAAAATTCTTCTTCTTATTGAAGTTGAATCTACTCAATAATATGATGAGTTCATCATTGAAATGGACTCCCTAGTTCATGGTGTTCAAGATTGGGAAAATGACAATATAAATATTTCAGCCCCAATCCTGTGCTCATTCCCCTTTCATGAAGATGGACACCTCAACGAAGAGTGGATAGGTGGATATGGTGTTGATCCTCCCAAGGTTGATTTCATTCAAAATAAAATCCCTCTCAATAAGGGATGTATGAAGAAGAATGTTCTTAAATCTCTTAACGTTGACTCCCCTCAAGGAAAGGATGCTTTCATCATGATTGTGGATTTTGAAGATCAAAATGGAAAATATGGAGAAGATGATGATTTCTATTTTGCATGCCTAACCTTGTGCTCATTCTCTTTGCAATATAATGAACCAATATCCACACCACACCATATCGAGCAACCAATCAAGAAAGAGTTGATGTGCTTAAAATAAGGTTGTCCAAACCAATTGAGAAACATAGGGCATCAAGAGGCTTGTGATTGTGTTGAAACCCCTAAAACATTTGTTAATAATCAACTCATGAAAATAGTGGCCATGAAGTAGATGACAAACAAATTTCAAATGCCTGTAAAATATCGTAAGCCTCAGTGTGAGAATAACAGGCATAGTATAATCAAAACTAATTTTCATATCAGTGAAGGAAAATAAAAATTGGGATGACATTGGGAGTCAATAAGTAGAAGGAAACAATGTGTCCAAATGAAGAAGGTAATGGAATGACTAAATGGATCCTCACTCACTAAAACCAACATGCAAGATTTCACAATAAATTGAGAAATAGGACATATTTCAGTGAGCCCATCAATGGATTTATGGAAGAAATGTGTTCGATGATACCCTTGTATGAGTAAGTATTTAGTAAGAATTGGTACTTCAATGAAATCATGTTGTCCCCCTCATGTAACATATGTGATTCAATATATTATATCATGTTTCCATTCCCATTTTGTGTTTCATTTCCCTGTTGTGTGTTTACTTTCCTTGTTGTGTGTTGGTCATGTTCCTCTATTGTGTGTGTCTATTGCTTATGTTAGTAGTGAAGAAATAACTTCCTAACTCAATGCACAAAGAACTGGTCTACTATACCATGACATGTATTAGGTTCTCTATTTACCCTTATAGTCTAATGTCCCCAAGCTAGAGCCATATATTGTCATACAAAATAAATAACATGAAAATTGAAATTTTGGTCATGACAACCAAGCCCACACTTGAGATTCCCCTTCCCGGTCAATGTAAACCTTTCCTTTGGCATGTATTTCAACTGTGTCATCCTCATTATGGTCAAGCGGACTTTGCTAACATTATTTTAATTGTGTTTCATGTGTAGATAAGTGTACTTGTCTTGATTCATGAAGTTACTAAGATCTATTGAAGAACAATGCCCTCAGAGGCTTCAAAAGGGACGTTTTTTTGGTCTTCTTGTCATAGGTGAACACCCCCGGAAGATAACTGCAAGGAAAATACCTATCTAGAGGTCTTGAAAGAGATTATTAAGATTATTCAAATAATTTTAGGAATATTTCGTGGAGCCACAAGAGGTTGGGAAATTTTCAAGCAAAATTGGGTCTTTTTGGGAAAAGCATCAGGAAAAGCATGTTTCAAAGGAGCTAGTCAACTTGCTTGAGGGGTTTTAAAAACCTCAAGAAAATTTATAATCCTAAACAAAGGTAAAATTTTAGTACATTGAATTCTCATCATGTTACATATGTTATATTGGTTCATACTCATTCTGGAATCAGGGGCAACTCTACTCATTGGTTCTTACTCGTGGTAAAAAGTGGAAATGGAATGATAACTCAAATTATAAGTTGAATCCACTCTTGAAAATGGTGGGAAAGAAATTATTGTGTCATTTTGAGTAAAAATGATATAATTTTCATCCCCCTAACTCCATTTTTGGGTCAAATAGAACTTTTTTGGAATAGAAGAAACTGTTATGATGTTCCTTTGGTTCTACGCTTTGTCAATTTTTTTGTGTTAGGATAGAAATAAAATTGTAAGTTGAATCATCTCTTTAAAATTATGGGATTTAAATTAGTGGGTCATTTGGATTAAAAATCATATAAGGTTCGGCCCCCAAACTCCATTTTTTGGTCAAAGAGGACTTTCGTGGAACAAAAGGAACTATTTCGTTGTTCCTTTGGTTCTCCACTTTGCCGCTTTTACCTCCTTGGGCCATAAATAAAATTCTAAGTTGAATAAGATCTTGAAAATGGTGGGAATTAACTCATTGGGTCATTTTGAATCAAAATCATATAATGTTTGGCCTCTGAACTCTATTTTTAGATAAAAGCAGACTTTTGTAGAACAAAAGGAATTGTTCCGCTGTTCCTCTTATTCTCTACTTTTCTGCTTTTGCTTCCTTGGGAGATAAACCAAATTTAAAGTTGAATCAGCTCTTGAACATATTTGTAATTAACTTATTGGGTCCTTTGGAGTTCAAAATCATATAAGTTTCAACACCAGAACTCCATTTTTTGGTCAAAGCAACCTTTCATGGAACAAAAGGAACTATTCTGTTATTCCTACGGTTCTCTGCTTTTCCACTTTTTTTGCCTTGTGATATAATTCAAATTGTAACTTTGTAAGTGGAATCAGCTCTTGAAAATTGTGTTAATGAACTCAGTGGGTCCTTTGGAGTCATTATCATATAATGTTCGGCTGTCGAACTCCATTTTTGGTTTAAAACATAATTTCATGGAACAGAAGGAACCATTCCACCATTCCACCGGTTCTCTGATTTTCCGATTTGAGTATTGAGTAGGGAAATTGATGGAGCTGATGAGGTATCTATTATCAAATTTCCTCTACCACCTGCTGAAATTAGATAACAAGAAAATTCCAACTGGTTAAATCAAGACGGCTCTAAGAGTCTCATAGAAAATGTTAAAAGAGTCAAGCCCTCAATGCAATATAAGAGAATACTTATCCAAATCATGATGAAAAGGTGATGCCCAGAATGAGTCACATTATAAACTCAAAGAAAGTAGATGAACCACAGAGAGTTCCACATGTTGGCCTGACGTAATTTCAAAAACCGAAAGGGAGGAAGCAAATCGCAAGACCTCACAAAAATTCAATGTGGAGTCAATAATAAAGGGCCTGCCAAGAAAAATATCCTCATATTAATATAAAAAATTTCCATTATAGGAGAGATCAAGAAATTACATATGGGCCATAGAAAGTGCACACATGTTGGCTTGATCCCGTCACAATTTTAAAAGAGGTAAGGAAAAAAGGGACCCTAGAATGCACCTAACCTCTACAAAAATCACAACATGAATGGGCCTCAAACCCAAAGTAGGTTAAAAAGAATAGAAATAGGTTAAGGCCACATACAGATTGTAATGGAAATCATCCAGAACTTTTAAATGATCATAACTTTCAAAAGTGGACGGTGAAGAAGTTATTAACTTGTCACTTCAGTGAAAGAGTTAATGCACAGTTCCATGTAAAGGAAGATAACCTGTACAAACTCAAAAGGTTCACTTGCACTCAGGAGGCCATTTCTAAATAGAATATCACAAAAATAGGCTTCATTCAAACCATGACCCATAATCCAATACACGACAATTGAGAAATTTAGATATGTAATAAAGATATGAGGGTGCATTCCTTAAGAGGTGAGTCCACTTCAATAAAGGCGATTACAAAGTAGTTGAGAATGTGATAAATGTAAGTATGGCTCTCATTCCTTAACTGACAGATCATGCGATAGTGTGATAAAGATTTGGCCAATATATTTCTGTCACTTCATCTCATTTATTACAAGGGGTAGGTGATTGAAAAGCCTAGTTCTAGAATTTATCTCTTCTCTTCCTCTCGTTCTATATATTGTAATCTGTGGGGTTCATAAAACACATTTATCTTCGAGGATTTAGTCCCATTTTCTTTCGGGCCCCTGTTTCTTCTCCTCTTAGGGTAGGAACATGGAACTCAAGCCTTCTTCCAGGAGCTTTGTAATGGCATTTTTCTTGCCTCTTACCTACTTTTGTTGTAATGTGCATAATTTTGGAGCAATATAATATGCCATGTGATGCATTTTGTCCATCATTTGTGTGTTTTTTATTGTCTCTAATAGCCTTTATTCATTATTGGTACACTGTGCATATATATAATGTTCACTACATGTTCTGGAAGATGTGCTTAATGAGTTTGAAGTGGTGTTATTTGTGAATCTATCTCTGGCCTATGGTGCATTTTGTCCACCCTTTTCATTGCTCACCTTTTCCCCATTTCAGGAAGTTGGGTCCCTAATTAACTCCTTTTTTGGCGCATCACTTATTTTAGTTTTGTGCTATGTTTAATTTATCTTCAACCCTCATCTCACACCACAGAGAAGAGGAAACTTCTTTAAAATCTAGAGGTTACCTTAGGGCGCACATCCCACTAACCTAAGGTATCCAACAACTCTGATGGTTCATCCGCAAAGATAATCGTCAACAATTTTCTTGGTGTGCCCGGTGGGACTCGAAGCATCCTATCATTCAACTTCATCAAGTTTTTGTGTTCTTGGTGAGATTCATCCATTGGAGGCACACACAAGGCACATCTGACAATTCCATAGGGTCCAAACGACATGTTCTAAAATGTTTTAGACCTTTCTTCCATGCATTTCCATTCATCTTTCTTTCCATATCTCTCATTTTCTTTCACTCTATGAAGTTGTGTAATCATGACTTCATCCCCACAATGGAATTCACATTTTCAACAGTATCATCAGCCTCTAAAGAGCTTCACAACTTCTCCACATCAACAGTATAACTAGGATCAAAGCCTCTATGCTTACCCATTTGAACAAAGCAAAGACCAGTTTGGCTATGAGACCTATCAAGGATACGGGTATGCATACAATGACTACAGTCAATTGGAGGATGCTGATCTACTAGAGAATATCTAAAGAATGGAGGCAGGCATGGTCCAATCTTGGGATACAACAAAAATGAAGGCATTAGCGATAGGATGTAGGGCACCTTGTCCATGGGAAGGCCCTATTTCTAGACACTATAGCCCCCAGGAGAAGCTTGAATTCTTAGAAGAAGTGTTGCCCCCACTTATGCAGTGGATTGAGGGTATTGAAACATATGAGTGAAGTACGAGACAACCTTGTCAATGGGTAAGTCATACAACTAATCTTTGTGCATCTAACACCATTTTCCAAGCTCTATCATGTCATACCAATCCAAGGGATGAGTTCCTTTCTCCATCTCCTAGCCTTCCATCCCACCCCATCTCTTATGTCCCTTTTTCTCCCAAACAATCATCCCTTCAATATGAACAAAAAGTAACTCCAAATATAAAAGAAGAGGAGTACATATAGATGATTGAAATAAATTTAGAGGATTCAAATTATGATTCAGGTGCCCAATAAATTACAGTTATCTCCACTATCCATTCTCTCTAGAAATTTTATTTTTTGGAAGAGTTTGATCTCATAAGATTCATGTTTGAAAATGAAGCTATACATGATGAAAAATTTGCAGACTAAAAGACCATCATGCAAAAGGGATAAACCTTGGCACAGTAGGATGAAGATGAGCTTGATTACTTATCTGACTTGGAGGAATGTCTCAATGAGGAGGAGCCCATAGAAATCATGACCTTTACGGCTTCATCATTAATTCTCTAACACCAAGATCCCGCTACTTATGATAGTCCCCTTGAATCAAGTTCAGAAGCTCTTAATGAAGATAAAGTCAATGAATGTTTTTTCTTTCAATCAAAGAGTCTGGATTCATTGATGAAACTGCTAAGGTGGAGGAGGAAAAGGAAGACAAGGATGACACCACTCCTATACTAGTCATCAAGATAGAAGATTGACTATTTGCAGGAGCACAAGAAAGTACAAGTCAATATGTAAACAAATCCATCTAGGATATTATGTAGAAAGGCCTCATCTTTGAGGTCAAAATATAGAGTGAAGGGAAAACACAAAAAATATCAAAACCCAGCCCCATCAAGAGTTTGGCCTCATCAGAGCCAAAGGAGAGGCCAAAAACAATCACGCTTACTTTAGAGCATGAGGATAATCTTCAGAGCCCCAAGGGTCAGCCACAACACCTCCAACCAAATGATAAGAATCTTAAGGAGGTATTCATTTTTTTTGTTGATACCGTGGGTAGAAGAGTGGGAGGTAATTTTTCACTCTTATCACAAGCCATATCTATTCCTAAATTAATTGCACGGCTACAATTTATAAGGAAGGGAAATTATTTCTCTCTTCCTATTTCAGATTTTGTTTAGATTTTACTAGCCTGGTTAGTGTAGGAGTAGGAGTAGATTTGTTTTTAGCAGAAAAGTTCTTTTGCACACTCTGCATGTCTTACTTGAGGCATGCATGATTTAATCTTTATATATAGCTCTTGTTTTTGTTTCTCCAATGGCACAATACACCCGGCCCCTCAATATTTTCAGTAGGGAAATCCTTAGTTGACTATGATAGTTGAAAACTTTGAAACAAATGCAGAGAAACTAAAATAGGCTAAGGAGGAAATCCTGTCGAATCTCTCCAGAATAAATTGTGGCAAAGCCTTTAAACCTCTGCAGGGATCAACTTGTGTATCCAAATAGAATCCACTCCATCCTTCAGTCTCCGAAGCTCATGATATGAGGATGGGTGAAACTGCATATCAAAAAAAATTCTACTCTCACAAATAAAAAAATTTAGAGTCTCCTTATGAGAATCAAAAGGTGTAAAGGATCAGCTAGCAGCTGCAGAAGGAGGCGGTGGCATTTCAGAAACTCTGGTACCAGGTTCAGATCAACTCATGATACAAACTCCATACCCAAATGAATAGATGTAGAGAGTGGGTTCGTCACAGTTAGTAGGCTAATGACCCCCCATGAGTCACCAGAACTGTTATCAAATTTCCTCCATCGCCCGCTAAAATTAGATAACAAGAATATTATTGCTGATTAAATCAAGATAGTTATGAGAATCTTAGAGAAAATGTAAAAAGAGTCAACCCTTCAAAAATATAAGAGAAGACTTAGCAAAATCACAGTGAAAGAAAACTCA
Organism: Taxus chinensis; assembly: GCA_019776745.2. Taxonomy (NCBI): domain Eukaryota; kingdom Viridiplantae; phylum Streptophyta; class Pinopsida; order Cupressales; family Taxaceae; genus Taxus; species Taxus chinensis. The sequence goes on from CM034146.1 coordinate 244,900,704, forward strand.
AGAAATTAGAAGAGCCGTGGAAGGTACCACGTGTCATCCCAACGCAGTTTCAAAAACTGAAAGGGAGGAAACAAATCCTATAACCCCATGGGACTTCCACATGAATTCAATAATAAGGGGATAACCAAGGAAAGGCTCCTTGTATTAATATACAGTGAGTCCCATTATAAACTCAAGAAAGTAGAAGGGCCATAAAAAGTGCCACGTGTCGGCCTGACACAATTTCAAAAGAGGTGAGGCAAATAGAGACCCTAGAGATGTGCTTGGCCTCTAACAAAATCTTGGCATGAATGGGCCCCAAACTTGAAGCAGGTTGTAAATAATGGTGGTAGGTTAATGCCACGTACAGGCGGTAATAGAACTCATCCAAAACTTTAAAAAGATCAGACCTTTAGAAAGTGGAGGGCGAAGAAGTTATTAACTTGTCACTTCAGTGGAGAATTTAATAAACAATTATGTGTAAAGGAAGCTAACTCGAAAAAAATCAAAAGGTTTACCTACACTCAAGAGACCATTTCTAAAAAAATAGCAAAAAAATAAGTGTTGTCGGAACCATAACCCAGAACTTGATGTGTAGAAATCAAGAAATTTGGATATGTAATAAAGATTTGAGGGTGCATTCCTTAAAAGGCGAGCCCACTTCAAGGGAGGTAATTACAAGGTAGTTGAGAATGTGATAAATGAGTATGGATCTCATTCCTTAAATGATAGATCATGGGGCAAGGCGAGAAATATTTTGCCAATCTATTTCCATCACTTCATCTCATTTATTACAAGGGGCAGGTGATTGAAAAGCCTAGTTCTAGAATTTATCTCTTATTTTATTCTCGTTTTATATATTGTAATCTGTGGGGTTCATAAAACACATATATCTCTAAGGAGTTAGTCCCATTTTCTTTCAGGCCCCAATTTCTTCTCCTCTTAGGGTAGGAACATGGAAGTCAAGCCTTCTTCCAGGAGCTTTGTAATGGCATTTTTCTTTCCTCTTACCTGTTGTTTTTTTACTATGCACAATTTTGGAGTAATATAATATGCCATGTGATGCATTTTGTCTATCCTTTGCATGTTTTTATCGTCTCTAATAGCCTTTATTCACTATTGGTATAGTGTGCATATTTCCAATATTCACTACAGGTTATGGAAGTTGTGCTTAATGAGTTTGAAGTGGTGTTCTGTGTGAATCTATCTCTGGCCTGTGCTGCATTTCGTCCACCCTTTTCATTGCTCACCTTTTCCCCATTTCAGGCAGTTAGGTCCTTGATTATCTTCTTATTTTTTGGCACATCGCTTATGTTATTTTTTAGCTATGTTTTATTTCTCTTCAACCCTCATCTCACACCACAAAGAAGAGCCAACTTCTTTAAAATTTTGAGGTTACCTTAGGGTACACGTCCCACTAACCTAAGGTATCCAATGACTCTGAAGGTTCATCTACAAATATAATCATCAATAGTATCATTGAAGCATTTTCAAAGTGTTCATCAAGTGCATGATCTTCTTCATTCATATGTGGGTCTCTTCTTCTCTCTCTTTTCCCCTCTCTCTCTACATTCTAATTCTTCATTGGGAAATGTACCTTTTGACTTTTTGATCTTATTCACCTAAGTGACATTTTAATTTCAATTTGTAAAATATACTTTTCATTACTAAGAAAAGGGAATTATTTTTCATTCCTAATGGAATATGAAAGGTCATAAGTGGTAGGAATATAAAAATTCAAGTGGTAGGAATATGAAAATTCATGTGGGGGGAGATAACGAATCATATTGTATAAATTGGGAAGGCTTCTCATTTCCAAAGGGTTGAATTTTTTTGATTGATTGTATGTTGTTGATATTTACCACTACTACATCAATAAATAAAATATGCATTTTTTCTAATTTCTATGTTTATGTTCCTCTATTCTCTCTCTACTTTCCATCTTTGTAAACATGGTAATCTTACAAAACTAAGAAAGGTTTCTGTGCCTTTGATGGATGAATCAATAAAATTATTTGTTTATGATTGGTTGGTCTTATCATTGTTGTGTTATTATAATTGAATTTGGACCAAATCCAGTTGATGTATGTGAATTTTGTAAGTCTACTCACAATATTAACCCCCCCTCTCTCTCTCTCTTTATTTTCTTAACTCCCCTTTACCTCTCCTCACAACAAATTCCTCCCTTATACGTAGTACTAGAATTTTTCCACAAGTCTAGTGGAGTATTCATGTGTGATCCCTAACCTAACAAGCCACTCCACATATTTAGGTATTTTAAATTCAATAATAGGATCCTCCCCATACCCAAGGAGGGGATTAGCCCCGTGACCATTGGTGGAAACCAATAATTTGTACACGATAAATTATTTCACCAACAAGTCTATACCATATCTCATCATTCGTATTATGCATGATCCATTAATAGTCATTGAAGCTATTCATTCTATAGAAGTAGATATTACATCACATGATATAATTTTTAAATCTCTTGACACCCACCATCTTTGTTGTCATGCATTTTTGCAAGCCCAAAAAAATTAATTTTTCAAGCATGACAAATAAGCCCACAGTGCCAATTTCACTCCTGAGTCTTCCCAAAACCCCTCTCTAAGGAATTTTGGCTTATGTATCATGTATATACAGGCCTTATAATTCATCTAATTTTGTTTAATAATATTGTGTATGTGTTTTAATTAAAGTGGCAAGGTCATTCATCTCATTCAGTGAAGAACAACTGAAGACTATTTCTCTAGCATGCTTAGAAAGACCCATTTTGGTCATTTTAAGGTAGGTGTGCATCCTCTGGGAGGGTTTCAAGAGCTCATAATAATCCAGAGGTGGTATTGGATAAAAAATAACATGTTGGAAATTTTTTAATAAAATTTAGGGAATATGTGGAGGTTTAGGGACAATCTGTGTAACAATGGGTTTTTTCAGGTATAAGGAGTGTAGAGCTAATTTTTGAACCTACACTTCATTGGATGATTTCAGGAGCTCCATAAGGAGTCAGGAGGAAATTAAATAGGAATTTTAAATCTAGATTAATTATATATATTGTGGAATCATCACATTTTTCACAAGACACATTTTTAGACACACCCTCTTGTCTCAAAGAAAAAGAGGAAATGTTTTGGATTTGTAGGAAGAATTGAAGTATAAAACCTCTCCAATTATTATTGAAATATCCTTGGGAGTAAAAATATCATAAAAATTCATGATAAAAGACAATATGGAGCTCCAGGAGTTGCATCATCAAGTTCTCTCTTGTGAAGATAAGCTGCTCGTACTTAGTCATTTTTTAAAGTGACACATGTCACCTTCTCCTTGAGGCGCAATATTATTTCCCTCTTTTCCATTTCCCAAGGGGTTAGAGGGGAAAAAAAAAATCACCCACATTATCCCTTCCCTTTGGTCCCTCATGTGACCTAGGTTAGCTTGGCGGAGTTCTAGTCAGGTCAATCTCATCTCCCCCATCTTGCACCTATGAATGACATTTGACACCATCTTGTGAGGGAAAATTTTCTTGTCCTAATTAATAATAGGATAGAGGGGAGACAAAAAATTTCTGCACTCTATCTCCTCTTTAGGTTCTTTATTTGATAGGATGATAGCTCTTAGGTGATAGGGAAAGTTTTCTTCATCTCTCCATTCTCTCACCACAAAACACCACTTGTCCTCATCTGGTGAGGGTATATTTTTCTATCCCCCTTGTCCCCATTCCAAAGGGGAAAAAGGGGACATAAAAAATTCACCCCATCCCCATGCTTCAAAATCCCTAGCTTGAAATTATAAGTTACTTCCTCACCCATGAAGAAAATTTACTGTCAGGTAGCTAAAAACCCTGAATAACTAACTCCCAAGGTTATTTCTTCACCGAGTTCAACCTTGATGCAATTTTTTAAGCCATGAAATCTGAAAATACATCAGATAACACTATATCATAATACTCAAATCATTATAGACTAGAAATGATTGCTCAAACGAAGCTTTTTCCATGAATCTTCATCCAAAAAGCTAATTGTACCAAGTTTTCAACTGATTTTCTGCTCACAAGATTCCTATAATAATTGAAACTCCAAGCATCCATTAATATATGCCATCAAAATGCAATAGGACTCAAAAAATTATACCAAAATTTACCTTTTTGATTTTCAATAATTCTAGAAGGCGGAATGTGGCAAAAATTGGAGCACGAGATTGCATTGCAGAGCCAAATTCTGATGATGACTTCATTAGAAATAGAAAATGCTAAGTTAATCAAGAGGAAATTTTTTTTCCTAAACCTTCCAGGATCTCTATAGCGAAAAATAAGACTCTGAGATATTTCTGTTGACTACAAGAATGCGGAAAACGAAGCCCATACGTGAAAGTTATGGCTGGTCAAAGTTTTGTCATAGTTCAGACTTGATAGATTCAATTGTCCAATCAAAAATGACAAGTGGAAAAAGTGGAATTGTCTAAAAGATGAAAATTTTGTGTTTTAGACATCCAGTCTTTGACGCTTGATCATCAGTTTCATTAAAAAAATGAAAAATATTTCCAACGTGGTGGGTCCTCAGGCCACCACGTGGCCTGCCACCATAATGATACATCATACCAAGCCAAGTGGTGAGTTACACTTTCAACTCGGTGAGTTGGATATGAGCTCGATCAATGAGCTAGACTAGATATTTCATGGATGAGTTAGGTGAGTCATATTGGCAAGCAGACCGAGTTATACACCATGAGACAAGCCAACTCAGTGATTCATGCAAATGAGTCACCCCAATGCCATGGAGATTTGTGTGATTGAACTATGGTCGAGCCATATACTTTTGTAGAAAAATCAGAGAGGATGTGGTTGAAGCCACGGGTAATATATCATCCCCTAGATATATTAATCCCACCTAATCCCCTAACCCAAAGAATGTGGGATAAAATTTCCCTCCACCCAAAAATGATGCAGTGGATTAGACGAGGTGGGAGTGATGGGCGGTGCCAACTCGACGGGGTCAACTTGACAATGGACTCGGCAGGGAAATGTGACATGACATAATGGATAGCTTGGTAGGGACACAATGTTACATGGAGGGGCTTGACGTAGGGGGACAACACATGGCTTGGCGATCTAACTACATAGTGGTGGGTGTGAAATGAATAGTGGGGGTGGGGAAGTCGAACCCGAGACCTCCCCAAATATAGCATACCCGCCCAAAAAAATTAGCCAATGAGTTGGTTGGGATATGAGTTGGGTGATAAGTCCTATAAATAGTAAAAGTGGGATGCTTAGCCTATATAAAGGCTCCCACACTTTATTCAACACAACAAGCTCCTCAAGAGCTTTGAGGAAGTAAAGACAAGAATAGTATGAAGGCCTAAAGAATTATGAAGGCCAATATTTTCCCTATTTATTTTAATAGGAAATAATTGAAGATGCAGGATTATGGTGAAATATAAAGGCCCCTATTAAGATTCCTAAAGGCCTATATTATTTGTTATAGGAAATATTTGAGAAGTGAGTCCTATATTATTTTTATAGGCACATGATAAACAACCAATATTATTGTTATCGACATCATGATGAAAATAAGTCCTATTGTTTAATAGAAACATTGTAAAAATTTGGGAGTTTTTTTTTTGACTTGCTGATGTTATAAAGGCTAAATTGATGCCTTATTCTCGTGATAGAGCTCAAAGATGCCGTTGGAGCCGAGGGATGTGACAAAGTACTAGAGAAGTATATACTCATAATGGAACTCAGATCCTTAGTATGTTGGATGTACACAAATCATTTGTTGTAGAGGAGGGTCATAATCACTATTGAGTTCGTTGATGACATTGGATCAACTTAACTCTATGTAGAGGCTTATGTTTGTCGTGCAATAGAGTGAAATGAGGTCATCGTCAACACCAGGAATTGGGTCAGTATTAGCTTTGCATAAAGGCATATTCTTTCCGTGCAACAGAGTGAAGGAGGGTCATTGTTTTCTGTTGACATTTGGAGACTTAACAATGTGTGCAGAGGTTAGTTTACCATGTAGTGGAGGTGTTGAGGTCTTCTTAAGGTATCAAATCTAGAATGTTGTGTGTGATTACTTAGTTTTCCAATACCAGTGGGTTTAGAGGATTAACTGGCACACGAGGTGTGGTAAAAACTTCCATTATGGTAATGTAATTTCATTATTTACTTATATTTTAACCGTTATAATGGATTGGTTCAACTAGTTTACAAACTCGGAGAGTAATGTAAGTTTATTATGTACTTATATTTTAACTGTTATAATGGATTGGCTCAACTAGTTTACAAAACTCAGAGATGTAGGTGTGAGCTAGGAAAAATATGTTATTAACAAGAAAGTAAAATACTAACAATAATACCTCCTCCTTCACGATTCCGTAGCAAACCTCAGAATGGGCATGAAAACATGGATGAGCCCTTATTGCATGATATGTAGGTGCTTTTCTTGAAACGAAGCAAGGCCTTCCTGCAACAATGATCTACTTACTTTGCACCAAATGGATAAAATGATTATGGATATGGGGTGCTTCAATATAAGGTTATTTGGGCATTAGGACGAGGTGTAGGGATGTTATTTTCTCAAAGGATGTAAGCACTTAGACATGACATTCAAGATTATTCTCCATGTCTTAGAGGGGAGGGGTAAGGCTGTATTTATAACATGGGAAAGTGATGAACTTAGAGTAATTTAAGTAATCATGGTTTGAAAATGTGGGAAAGATTAGGTGAGTAGGGACCATGAAGAATGGGTGAGGATTTGAATTAGATTTTTAAATTCATGAGTGGAGGATTGTAGGTGAGTGGGGACCATGAAGAGTGGGTGAGGATTTGATTTTGAATTTTTAATTCAATAGTAGAAAAACATGGAGAATAATGACATGTGGTGAAGATTAGGTTATTTTTAGATTTGAAAGGGATAATTAACCAAATTATATTTGATTAATTTGGAGTGCATGTTTGTGGGAAATGAGGCAAGGGAATTATTTGGTTTAAGACATATATGAAATTAGGGTGTCTGCATTTTCCCCTCTTTGGAAGGGTACTATGAAAGTAGTGTCCTTTCAAATAAAGTATACGAGATGGAGTGAATATGCCTCAGGTGTCAGGATTTGAATATTTTTGAAGAGATTCTTCTTGAACTAGGTGTTCCCTCGATAAGAAGTTTTCAGAGGAAGAAAAGAGAAAGCTTTCTCTAAGAAGTAGAACAAATTTTTTCTTTTGAGAATGGGGGAAGAATTCAATCTAATTTTAATAAGTAGAGCGAATGTTTGATGGAGAGAATAGAAGGTGGTGAATGATGGATGTCATAGTATCCTCCAAGACAAAAATTTCACGAGAAGATGTGATTATGGATAGTTGTGATGATGCACCCTCGAGAAGGTTGACGAGAATGGAATATATGACAGAGATTGAGAATGGAATAAATGAGGAGAGTTTAATTGTATAAAGAGGAGGATGATAATGGGGTGTAAGATAATGGAATGACCGCATGAAGAAAATGGAGAAAGGATTCAATTGTCCTTGAATGCTAGGTGTGAGGGTGTGTAGAATTATGTAATGGGAAAGAGAAAAGGGAATGGATATGATTGGTGGTTGATTATGAGAAGAGCAAGAAAGGTGAAGGGTTATGAAGATAGAGGAGGGGAAAAGGAATGAAAGAGGTAGAAGAGAATAAGAGAGAGGGATGATATGGGAAGAAGGTAATGATGAAGGAAAAAATCAGAAGAAGACAAGAAAATGACAGAGAAGAGGGTGGAATTATGAAATAGAGAGATGTGCCATATGAAGGAAGAAAAAATATAATAAAGAGGGATGCAGGAAAGCAAAAGAAATTATAGAGCTGAGAAAAACAAGAAATGGGGAAAGACAAATAAGAAGGAGAAGACGAGGTGGGAGTAGGGGGTGAAATCGATGAAAAATTGAAAGAAGACAAAAGAAGAGGTAGAACAAAGAAAAAAAGAAACTATGAGGGGCCAAGAAAGTGTGAAAAATATGAGAGAAAAGAAGACAAACGGGTACAAAATAAACGAAAAGGTAGGGGTGATAGAGAAAAGGAGGTGTGGTAAGAAGAAATGTGAAAATTATGGGGGAGGAAAGGAGGAAAAAGTGAATACAGGGAGAATATTGAAGGAACCGGGTCTTTGCGAGGAAGGCCAAGGAAAATAATATGGAACAAACCATATGGAGATGCATGTGGAGGGTGGAATGATAAAAAATACGGGACAACGTTGAAGAGCCAGGTTATCGATGGGGAAGTAAGGAGGGAACATGAGGTAAAAAGGGGAAGAAGATGATACAGAGGAAGTGAAACAAGATGAGGGGTGGGAGAGAGAAGAGGATAATAGAGAAAATGATATAGAAGGAAGGGAATACAGAATGGGGATAATAATTGTCGAGTGAGTAGTATGAGGAATGTAAAGAGAAGAAAGAGGGGAGGAATGACACAGAATGGAAAAGATGCGTAGATGCATGAAATGAGGATACTAGGATTGTGAGACAATAGACAAATGATGTGTGATGAATACAATAAAGATATATAAGAGGGTGAAGGGAAGATTGAGAGGTGGGGAAGAAGTGACAAGAAAGGATGGGAGTGGGGGAAAATAATGGGAGATGAAAGAGAATGGGGGATAGAAGAGGTAATGTCAGTGAGGGGACGTCAGGGAAATTCCACTAAAAATGATTGGTGGGGAAGGATGAGAGAAAAAATGAAGAAAGGGAGAAAGGTAACAAGGAATGGAAAGGGTAATGCCAATGAAGGGATGTTAGGGAAAGCCCACTAACAATGAGTGGTGGGTCCAAAGGAAGGAATGAAGGGAAAATGAAGAAGGTCCAAGGGAGTGAACGAGGTCATGTGGAAGGAGGATTGATGATATTTATGGAAATTCCACTTATAATTATTAGCGCGGGAATGCAAGATGATTATGAAAGAATGTTAGAGGAATGTTAACAATAATGATAAGTAAGCGAGGGGTTAGATATGAGGGAGAATTCGAGAAGATGAAGTGAAAGGAGTAAATAAAATGTGAGGGATGAGTTGTGATTAGGTGAAAGAGAGGAGAGGATGCTGATAATGAGGACGAATGAGGTGAGGATGAAGAAACATGACATGAAAATAATGGGAAGAAATGATATGAAGGATGATGGATCAAGAAGGAAAAAATGGGAGAAAGGTACATGGTTATAGGAAGAAGATAGTAAACATACATTGTGAGATGATAGGTGGAAAAAGGATAATGGTAGGAGGAAAATGTGGTTGGTAGAAGAGACCAAGTGGAAGAAGCAATCAATGAAGTAAACGAATAATGAGTTGAGGGAGAAGTTCCGAATGATGAGTTTAGCGTAAGGAGGACCCTGACATAAGACTGTCATGCGACAAAAGGGGTTAAATAAGATTACCAAGTGAGGGATGATGGAGATGAAAAGTGGGATAGTGTGAAGGGGTGTTTGCAAGAATGGAAGAGGAGGTGAGAGTATGTGATAATGGGGAATTCCAAAAAAGAGTGAAAGGTGAAGATTTGTAGTGATGGGGAAAGGTAAGAAGACAGATCATCCTTAAGAGGGACTCTTAAGTGAGATCACCATGCCGAGCGAGTGGTTAAGTAATATTGCCAAGCTGAGGATGGTGATAGTGGTGGTAAGAAGATATGATGATGGAGAATGAAGAGAAAATATGGATGGTGAGAATGTAGAGTGATGGGTGGGTGTAAGATGATAGGTTATCCTTAAGAGAGATTATTAAGTAAGATCATCATGCTACCGGAGTGGTTAAGTAAGATTGCCAAACTGTCAGGGATGATATGCAAGGAGAAAGATAAAATTATATTATGTACATGGGTGAAGTGGTTAGTTGAAGAAGATGATCGCGACGAGAGGTAGGAGAAATAAGATGGGGGAAATATAATGGGAGGGGGGAAGGCCATAGGGAAGATAAACCTTAAGAGGGACTCTTAAGTAATATTGCCATGTGATAGGGATGGTTAAGTAGGAGTGATAAGCTGAAGAAGAAGAATGATGATGATAGAGTTGGTGGGAATAGGGTATGAAAAAATGGACTAAAGAGGAACCCTCAAGTGAATTTTCCATACTATGAGAGCGTGTAATTAGGATGACCAGGAAGAAGACGGATTAGGGGAAGGATGAGAAACGAGTGAGTGATGTATGCTAGAGTGGAAGAGGAGGTGAGATGAGATAATAATGAGGAAGAAAGGAAACAAAGGAGTGTGACATGAATGGATGGAGGAATATATGCGGTGAAGGGCGGGGAGTGTAAGGGGAATCCTTAATTGGGATGCCCACATGGTGAGAGTAATGATGCACGAATGAGAAGAAGAAGAGGTGGAATGGAAATATGTGTGTGGTGGTGATTGTTGTTTGATTAGAGGGGAGATGGTGGAGAAGATTCTACAGCAAGAAGATCTTAGGGAGAGGGTATACCTCCACCGAGGATCCCATATAGAAGGGGTTATTAAGTAAGATTGTCAAGCGGAAAACATAAGAGTGAAAGGAAAGAATACAAATGGGTGAGAAGGGACATGAATGGTGAGAAGGGTAATATGGGGATAAGTGGCGGGGGAGTAGAGATGAAGAGCAAGGATGAAAGGATCAAATACATGGTGATCATAGTGGGGGAGGAGGAGCTGCTAGATAGTGAATGCTACTTGAGAAAGATCTTCAAGTAGGATTCACAAATTGAAATGGTGATCAATTAGGATTCCCAAACTAGGGAATGTATTAGTACAGGTGAATGGATGGGGTGCAAAGTAATATTTCAATCATGTAGGAAGATATTCATGTGACAAAAATCATCTTAATTTCAATATAACACATAATAGGATGTATCATGATATAAAAGATTAGGATGAATAGACTGTAAAATGTGTGATAGCATAGACATGGGACATCAAAAAGGTTTGATGCCCCAATACGATATACAAGTGGAAGAGAGCATAGACAAAGGCCATTAAGAAAGTATGATGCCCCAATATGATATGCAATCAGATAACATAAGTATATTAGAGAGAACACTAGGATACATAAAATCAAGATGCCCCATGTAATATATCAAGATACAAGAAAGAAATTAATAACTTGTAACTAATAATGCAACACAAGAACCAATAAACATGCCCATAACATGTTCCACAGTGAGGATTGATCAGATGTGCCCCCAAGAAAGGGTACAAGGACATAAAAAAGGATTGGGTCATTTTCCTCAAAGAAGGAAACAATGAGAGCTGAATTTTTCCCAAGCAAGGATTCATGCAAAGATAAGTGGTTTGAATTTGATAGTCATAAGGTGATTGGATCATTCGTTTGGGATAATAGTTCAAAGGATGAATTGTGTTGATTGTTTTAGAGTTTTTGCGATTTTTTTATGTTTTTGAGATTTTGAATTTTTTTAAAGATTTGTGAGATTTTCTAATGTTTTGTAAGGATTTTTAAATTTTCTAATGTTTTTGGATTTTTGAAGATTTTTTATTGTTTTTGGATTTTGGGGATTTTTTAATGTTTTTTAGATTTTGGGGATTTTAAAATTTTCTAATGTTTTTGGATTTTTGAAGATTTTTTAATTTTTTTGGATTTTGGGGATTTTTAATTTTTCTAATGTGTTTAGAGATTTTGTTTTAGAAATTTATGGACTAGAACGTAATCTTTTTTTGAGAGGTGATAAACTAGGATATAGTCTATATGTACCGCATTCCCTGCGGTAACTCATGCTTCGAATAATAAAGAATTATCACTCCATTGGAAGGATATGTTGGTGATGATATGATGGAAAGAAGTCCAACTCCATTCTTGACTGCACGCAACTAGTAAGATGTAAGGGCTCATCATTGAGAATAAAGGACACAAGATGTAGATAATGAATACAAAGATAAGTGTTAACAAAAATCCCTTGGGGAAATTCCATTCTTCTTAAGGTTACTTAACCATTTTCAAAATGACTTTCGCTTTATGGGTCACATGCTAGACTTAGACAGTTATGTGGCCTACTGATTAGTAAGATATGAGGTGAAGGGATAGTTCTCTCTTCACTTCGGCATCTAAATTACTTCTTCAGAGATTTTATAATTGTAAGCAGTTTCAGATTGATAAGATGTTGTATTTATTGTAATGAATCCCTGTGCCTTGCCCCATGCCACTAGTAAGAAGCAAGGGCTCATCACCAAATATAAAACATAGGCGAGTACATTTAACAAGATGTTTTTAATTTTTTTTTTACTTTTGTGAATTACACTCTACGCTTTTCCCCATGCCACCTATAAGAGGCAAGGGTTTATCACTGAAGACATGACGTAGATGAGTAAGTGCACCTCCCTCCATTCCCAGTCTCACACTACCAATAAAAAGTGTGGGCTCAACACCAGAAACTATGAAGGACAAAATGTGTGACAACAAATTATTCATAATTTATTGAATTGATTAAATTTTACATTCGTGCTTTGTATTTAGGAAGGAAATTTCACCCCAATCTCAGCCTCACACGACTAGGACACAAGGGTTCAATACCGAAGAATGATATGGACGATCAAATGAACTGGGTATAGAATTTTAGAGCTTCATTATGAAAGAGATAATTTATTTGAAGGGAATATATTACTATCAGTAAGCTTCTAGGTATGACCATAGGTGAAAGCGACTAAAAATTGGAGATATAATAAGAAGTATGATGCTCACAAATTTAATAGGATCTATATTAGCACATGTTTCATGATGATAAATATGAAGATGTGATTTTGATAATGAAAATATTTGCCAATGGAAATGAATAACTTTAAGTGATTCAGAGATAAGTTAGACAAAAGGAACAATGTGCACGTCATTGTTTCTTGGAATAGTGAACACCTCAAAGATAAAATTTCTTTAAATGAACTGCATTCATTGGTTCATCAAGTTCTTGACCATCTTCACTGGCCAAATTATAGGCTCCAGAGCCAAATTTGGCTATAATTACATAGGGTCATAACCAATTAGGCTCAATTTTTCCTTGTTTTTCTCACTCTTTAGTGGTATTATTTTGATTTTATTTTAAAATGAGGTCGCCAATTTTGAATTCTCTAGGTGTTACCTTTTTATGATAACTGTGTTGCAGTCGGTTTCGATAGAATTGAAGATGATTGAGGGCATTAAGTCATTTTTCATCGAGAAGCTCAAGCTCGTGAAGCTGTGACTGTCAGCATTCATCCTCATTATTTACATATTCAAGGGATATTCTCAAGGATGGGAGTTCTATCTCAATAGGTAAAATGGCTTCACAACCATAAACGAGGGAAAATGGGGTGGATCTAGTAGGCATGCAGTAAGATGTATGGTAAACCCAAAGAGCGGGGTAAATTTGAGTATGCCAATTAAATCCATGGGTGTTGACGAATTTTTCCCTGATGGATTGTAAAGTCTTGTTGGTTTCTTCTGCTTGACCATTACCTTGAGGGTACTATGTATTAGACCACTTAAGTTTGATGTGGAAATGTTTGGCGAGGTCTTTTACATCCTGGTTTTAAAATGATTTGCCATTATCTATGACAAGAGCAGATGGAATACAAAATCAATAGATGATATTATTAAAAATGAATTTCGATATTTGGCTACCAGTGACATAGGTGAGAGGTATAATTTCCACCCGTTTAGTGAAGTAATCAGTAGCGGTAATGATGAACTTATGTCCATCGGATGATGTTGGTCATATTTTACCAATGAGGTCAAGTCCCCATTGAGAGAAGGGCCATGGTGTGGTTATCGATTGCAATGCTTGGGAAGGTGCATGGATAATATTGCCATGCTTTTGACATGCTTGAATGACATACGTCACTTTCCATAATGGGCCAATAATATCCAACTTGCAGGATTTTCTTGGCTAAAGCTATACCATTCGTGTACGATCCACAGATACCAGAATGGAATTCAGTTAGGACACTCAAGGCTTCTTCCTGATTTAGACATTAGAGTAGGGTGCTATCATATCCCTGTTTATAAAGAGTTTATGCTAAAATCATGTAACAAGAGGCACGTTGTGCTAAAGCACGTTTATGCATCGGTTTCATGTCAGTAGGAAATATTTTATAATGGATGAAGGTGTAAAGATCATGGTACCAAGGGTTATTTAGATCCATGATTTCATAGATCATAGTGTTTTTAGGAAGATCATAGGTAGGCATTAAGAGATGTTCTATGAGAAAATGCGCTTGGGAGATGCGATGTCTAACAGGGATCCAATAGTTGCCATAACGTCGACAGATTTATTACAAATTCTAGGGATTTGATCAAAGCTGATTAATCAAAAATAGCTTCGAATGTTATCCACCATGTGCTTATATGGGATAATTTTTTCATCCTTGACCTGGTATTCATCAGTAACTTGTTTGATGATAAGTAAATAATCACTAAATACACCTAACTCTGTAATATTCCAAGATATAGATAATTTTAATCCTGTGATTAGAGCTTCATATTTTTCTATAGTATTAGTACATGGGAATGCTAATTGAAATGATTTGGGGATGACGTGTCTACTAGGTGTGATAAGAAAAATACCAACTCCTGAGCCATGGAGATTACAAGATCCATCAAAAATAAGAGTCCAAGATGGCGCGATGTCTATGTGCAGAAGATCTTCATCAGGAAATGTAAAATGGATTGGTTCTGTGTCAGGAAGGGGTGGCTCAGAAAGTTGGTTTGCTAGGGCATGTCCTTTAATTACTCTATATGGAACAAACTCGATGTCAAATTCACTAAGTAGTACAACCCAACTAGACATTCTTCTTGTGAGAATGGGTCGGGACAAGAGATACTTGAGGGGATCAATCTTGGTAATACACTTAGTTGTGTGATTGAGAAAGTAATGACATAACTTATGGAATGCAAAGGTGACCGCCAAGCATACTTTTTCAATTTGGGAATATCATACTTCATGCTCGATAAGTGTTCAACTAAGGTAGTATACATCATGTTCTTTTGCTTGATCATTGTGTTGTGCTAACAGAGCTCCTATGACATGTTTAGTGATAGATGTATAAAGCAACATGGGTTTATCTGCAACTGGTGACATAAGAACATGTGGGCTAAAGAGGTATTCTTTTAGCTTAGCAAAAGAGTCTTAAAAATCGTGGTTTCAGTGGAATTGTGCATCTTTCTTGAGTAATTGGTTGAAGTGATGGCACTTATCGGCCAATTTTGATATGAAACATCGAATAGATTAGATTTTTCCCTAAAGACTACGTAATTGTTTTAGGTTTTGAGAAGGAGGCATTTCCATACGGGCTTTGAATTTTACAGGATCCACTTATATGCCTCTCAATGAGACAATAAACCCTAACAATTTACCAGAGGTCACCCCAAACACACATTTCTTTGGGTTAAGATGAACCTTATACTCATGTAATCTATCAAAAATGTGTCTCAACACACCTGGATGTCCCATTCATGTTTTTTATTTTGCTGATATATCATCAACATAATCTTCCATGATATCATGTAACATATCATGGAAGATGACATTAATTTCTCGTTGATAGGTGGCACCGACATTTTTCAAGCCAAAAGGCATAACCTTATAACAGAAGGTGCCCCACGGTGTATTAAATGTCATTTTATGTTGATTCCCTTCAACAATACGTATTTTATTGTAACCATAAAATCCATCCATTAAGGAGAGCATTTCATGGCCTATCATAGAATCAACAATCATGTCTATGTTTAGAAGGGAAAGTCATCTTTGGGAGAAGCCTTGTTAATGTCTCAAAAGTTTGTGCATATCCTGATGCTGAGGGTTTTCTTGGCCACGGGAACTATGTTAGATATCCATGCCAAATAATCAATATGTTGGATAAAGTTGGCTTCCAAGAGTTTCTCGAGTTTGGCTTTGACAAACAATGCTACTTGGGGATGTATTTTGCGTAGTTTTTATTTCACAAGCTTTGCATCTGAATGCACCACAAGGTGGTGTACTAAAAGAGATGGATCTAGGCCTGACATGTCCTTATAGGTCCATGCAAAGATATCTTAGAATTCAATAAGGCATGTTGTGAATTCTATGCATTCTTGGTCAGACAGACTAATGCCAAGTTGTAATTTTTTTGTCTGTTCTATGGTTCCAATGTTTATGTCTTTAGTTTATTCTAAAATAATTTTAGATGTATCCTTTTCAGAGAATGATTCTAATGGTTGATGTAAGTCATCGGTGTTGGGTGATTTGGGGGATTTGGCATAAGAGTTTTGTGTGTGATGTTGAGACTTTTTATTGGCATGTTTGTTTGATGGGGGTGATGATGAGATTTTGACTATGGGAAATTTTATATTTGCGCTTTTGATCCAAAATTTCCAAAGGTAAAGGATCCAAATATTATATTTCTTTACAAAATTAGGCTGATTGATCTAGATTGATTTTAAATCCTTTTCTATGTTCAGGAGTAGGTATTTGATCGCGAGTTCCAAGGAATTATTCTATGGATTCATCATTTTGGAACATGTCCATGGCCACATGATGTGATTAGCCATGGTATATGAGATTCAGATGCGTAGGCTCAAAATCAATGATGTTAATGGATAAATGTTCAAAGTAAATATGTGTTTCAGTGAGGTCTTCTAAAATGCTATGTGTAGACCTGGTGTCACCATCAGAGTTGGTGTCATCATTATCACTTGAAATTAATACAGGAGCAACATCGAATACCTTGAGAGCCAGACCATGTTTACTATGATGTTGTGTGTAATTGATTGGGTCTAAATGACCTTGTTCATTTGGAATGAGATATTTACAATTCCATCACTTGTTTTTCATTATTCGATGAGATTTGGTAAAGTGAGGGGACTCATAATAGGGAACAAAGTTGTCATTATATAACCAAGATCCTAAAGAACTTGGAATATGTTCATTGTCAAGATAGCCAATTTTTTTCCAAACTGACTGTCCCATTTGGTAAGCGGGATGGATTATCAGATGTGGAGTATTGGGTTTGCCATAGTTGTGTGGGGGTTTGTTGATGTAAAAGGAGTCTACCACCTTTTGAAATTAATATTCACTATATCCTTTGTATATTATTTTGAATGTGTGGGATGGGGGACCAATAGGTATGTCATATGGCAGGGAAGTTAGTTTGGTAGTTTTTAAAGATGAAGAAAATGAGTTATAAGAAGAGGGGGGTGGATTAGAGGATGAAGTTTGGTTAGTGGAAGGAGAAGGTATCTTAATAGAAGAGGTATGGTTGGATGAAGAAGGTTGAATAGGAGAGGAAGAAGATGGTGTGGTGGAAGAGTAATTGTTGTTGGAAGAAGAAAATTTATTAGTAGAAGAAAATTGATTAGTGGAAGAAGATGATTGATTATTGGGAGGAGGACAGGTTGAAGATTTTTGATTATTGGAAGAGAATGGATTGGAAAATGTGGTTTGGTTAGAAGGTGATGGTTTCAGATCATATTTAGGGAGTGTATCCAGATCAACGTGTGTTTCATTAGGGATTAAGTGAGGTGGAGTGTACTTATATATTGATGGAAAATAGTGATAATGTTTATACCATACTTTGAGGAATCTACAATACTCAAAGGATTAAGGATCCGCACGCAGTGTAAATTACTTGTCCAAATGAGGAAATTTAATACATTGGTGGAACATTGATGGGATGGATTTCATGGCATGAATCCATGGTCTACCGATGAGAATGTTATATGAAACTTCTACATCCACCACATGACATATTGTTTCTAAGGTGATGGGTCCAACTTGGAGAGGTAACGTGATTGTTCCTTCAGACTTTCTTTTGCTATTATCATACCCACGAATGGTTATGATGTTTTTTTGTAAATCATTTTTGGTGTAACCTAGGCAACGTAATAGTTTCATGGAACAAATATTCAATGCGGATCCATTATCGATTAATACATGTTTGATTTTACGATGAGTTATATAACCCTCGACATATAAATAATGATTATTAGTGATGTTGGGATTAAGTAGGTCAAAATGACCAAAGGATAAAATAGGATTGGGGACTGTAAGATGTGAAATTAAATCCTGGAATTGCTTTGAATTGATGTCCTCAGGGACACGAGCATTATTCCATGCATTGTAGTGCTGGAGAAGAATTAAGTAATTCAATGATGGAAATATTTGTTGTAGTCTATTCCAATTGTTTGACAATATTGAATGATGGCGCAGGTTTTGGAGTGGAATTGGTGACAGAATTAGATGGTTGATTAGGAGCTGGTGCAGGAGATGAAGTAGTAGATTTTTTTGTAGGGACCCACATTTTTTTCTGTCTAGTGGTGATCACACAGTTAGTTCTGATCTTTATAGTTACCACTAAGTCTTGGTGATAGTCTATGGTTGAGATGACTCAGTTATACACGATGTTGTTTGATGATTGACCCTTATATTTTGAATTATCATCATGGTTAGGGAAGGGGTTTTTGAACATGTTAAGTTTTTCATTGGGTGTTTTTGTCTACAAGTATTTTCAACTTCTATATCTCTGCATTCAATCAAGTCTTGGACGTAATGGAGGAGTTACATGCATCGATCTATAGAGTACCATTTTATATGATGGTAATTAAAATATTCATTGTCCTTATACCAATTTGGTTTGGGTTGTCCTTCTTCAAAGGGTTTGATGATGGGATACGTAATCATGTTGGAATTTCCCAAGTGACGAAAGACACTAGAAAGGATTTCTCTAAGAGCAGTGAACTGTCTTCACCTGTCCTCAGAAGGAGATTCCTTTCTAGAGATTATGATTGGTTGTTTGGATTTGAATGTGTTGATAAAATTGTTTCGAATGTTTCAGACATGATGAAAATCAGTAATGCCATCATTGACTATATTTTAGTTTTGGTTAAATAATTTGGATTTTTCCTGGTTCTGAGGGGTGTCTCTATGAGGTTGGTCCCTAAAGGATGTTTTAAGTAAGCCCTTAGAAATGAGGCATTTTTCGACCTGTGTTACCTTTTCAATGAATTCTTCAAAATTACTTAGACAATACATTTACATGTGGAATGATAATTCGGCATTGAGATTTGGAAAAAAAATGCTAACCAATTGTCTTTCAGGTATTGAGTAGGGAAATCTTCTTACAATTCCCCGCCATCATTGTAAAAAGGAGGTGAATTTTTAATTGGGACTTTGTCTAATGTTACAAATATTGAGCATGATTATTTCTGAGTCTAAGTTGAAGGAAAAATGTTTAAAATTTTTTTCCAATAAGTTTGCGAATGTTGTGATTGACCCTTTGGGAAGATGGAGAAAGCATTCTAAAGCTTGTCCTCCTAAAATTTGAGGGCATAATCGTAAAATATATGTGTCATGGTAAGAAACCTCTTGACATTGCATGTAAAATTCCTTGACATGTTCACAGGGGTCACCTTTACTTTTGTATTTATCAAATTTTTGGATTTTGAAGGATGACGCAAATGGTAAGCATAATATTTCCGTATCAAATGGATAAGGACAAGTTATTCAAAGTTGAATTGTTTCAATTGTTTTTGTAGTCCCTGAATGGTGTCTTTAATATGTTTCCATTCTTGTGTGAATGGAGAGGTGGAAGACATTTTATCAAGAATTTTGTGAGTATTGGGGTCTAGATTGGAGTCTTTTAACCTTTCAGCTCTAGTAGTTCCTTCCTTAAGTTTCTTTGTTAAGTCTTGGATTTTAGTGAATAACTCGTCAGCCAAAGAACTATTTAGATTTTTTGGTATTTCATTGTGATAACTCAATTCACCATTGTCGATAAGTTTGTTTAAATTTTTAGTCCTGAAGTCAGGGGTAATTTTTCTCCCATGGCTAGGATGCGTAATAGATATTCGTTCTTGTTTTGTTCTATCACCCTATTTACTTGTTCTTGTTCTTCATTGGTGATTTCTAGTTGTGTGAATTCTTCATCGTCATTTTCATGATTGTGACTACGTGTGAATAACATGATGAGATAGGTATGTTCCTGATTAAACTGTAAAAAGTGGTTATGAATTTTGAGCAGACATGATTAAATGAGAACTTAATTGCTTTGGATTTTGTCTTGAATAAGATCGTTATTACTGATAAGGAGAGTAACTCAAACAATTTATCTCAATTTTATTTTGATATAAATCAAGATGAGTTATTAGGGAATTTTTGTCACATTGTGTAGATTTGGCTTGAACAAGCTCTAGATTGTTGACAGAGAGAGTAACTCAAACAAATTAATCTCAATATGATTGTGATATAACTCAAAACAAGTTATGAAGGGATTTGTATCGCATTATGTGGATTTGGCTTGAACAAGCTCTGGATTTTTGATGGAGAGAGTTACTCTAACAAGTTAATCTCAATATGATCATAATATAACTCAAAATGATTTATGAAGGGATTTGTGTCACGTTGTGTGGATTTGGATTGAACAAGCTCTGGATTGTTGATGGAGAGAGTCACTTAGACAAGTTAATCTCAATATGATCATGATATAACTTGAAACGAGTTATGAAGGGATTTGTGTCCCATTGTGTGGATTTGTCTTGAATAAGCTCTGGATTTTTAATGTGGAGAGTTACTCAAACAAGTTAATCTCAATATGGTTGTGATATAACTAGAAACAAGTTATGAAAGGATTTGTGTCAAATGTGATTTGGATAAACTCGATAGTTGACAAAATAAGGAGTGAACTCAAACAAGTCTCCTAATCTTAGTTTGATATAGCTTGAAAACATGCTATGGAGGATTGGATGAAGTAAGCTAATGAAATTGGTGCGATGTTTTGGTCTTCATTGTTGGATTTCTTGAGCATTTTTCTTGGCATTGAATTGGTCAAGAAATGGTTTTTTGTGGAACACAACTAGGATTTGAATTTTTACAATGAACACATTGATATCAACCAAGTTTGATGAGAAAAATAATGCTAAACTATTTTGTTGAAAAACAACAAGAAGTCATGTGTATCAAACTATTTTGGCTCAAGAGGTAAATTCTTGGGGAATGATCATTGTTTCATGTAGTCATACAAGTATGCTATGGAATGATGGATGCAGGATTTATCACTCAAAAAAGGTGTGTCCTCCGATATACTCTAGTCTTGATATACCTAATTCTGTATGGGAACATAATTGGTACGAGGAACCATTAGAGCACTAGAGGAGACTCATCAATTCTTACTTGCCTACTTGGGAGTGAATCACCATGTCCAAGGCAGGTTTTTTGAAAAGGTTGAAGGTAATGGGGGGATGAATGTTTATGTTGTCCTTATAACTCCCTGAAATATTTATAGGGACGATGCCTAGGCTTCGTTGTTACAATTATTTAGGTGCAAATTACATGCTTGTGCATGACAACATTACCTGTAAGTGAAGATTAGGAGCGAGGTAGATACTGAATGATGTGATGGGATAATGTCTCAAAGTGCAATGCAGATGAAATATTGTTGGTGTGTGGTAGTCAAGTCCACGTCACCGGTGTAGCGTCAATGGTGATGAAATCCACCTCTACTACGTGCAAAAATAAGAATGTTGATGTGATTATACGCAAGTTTCTTTCCAATTTGAAAAAATTTACTAGCGGAAAATGACAACATACCTTTTATTTTTTTTTTGTTTCAACAGTTTTCTTTGAAATGGTGGTACTTTTGCAGGATGTTTTTTTTGTTTTTTTTTTTTGACAATATTCCAGTGACGCGGTCCTACAGAAAACAAATTAGTAGTTATCCTATAGACAAAATGTTAGGAAAAAAAATGATTGTGGTTGTTTTTTATTTTCTAGATCACTTGAAAGCGCAAGAAAAGAGCATACAAATCCAACAATCAATCAAATTATGAAGAAGCAACAAAATTGAAGTGACAAGTTAGTTAATGATGAAAAATATATCTAATTTAAATTAGTTTAATTAAGCTATAAAAGGCCCCACTAGTATAAAATGTTGATTTAAATTTGTTGATTTGATTGGGGATCCTACAATGTTAGAACAAGAAATAAACAATCACGACTGAATCTAATTTTCTAGATCACTCTAAGGGCACAGGAAAATAAGCATACATGGATACAATTGAGATTATTATTGGAAAAAATGTTAATAATTATTGTAATTAATCATGATTGCGAAATAACGAGGATGATTATCTTCATAGAAAAGAAAAAATGACGAAAGAAGAGCATTAAAATGTTACCAAAAGTGTTGTCATGGAAAATTGGAAAAAAATTTGTTTTATGAAGCCCAGGCAACCTCCAATGTGTAAAAGACAATGGGGAACGCGAATTTGATAAGTTTGGCAAGATAGGTGTGAATAGGTCATGTATTGTCGAAAAAGGTCCTACAAGAAAATGATTAGTAGTTTGTACTTGCGAACAATGTTAGATTACTAAAATTAATCAAGTAAAATCTTGAAGTGTTAAAAAAAAAAGAGGATGATAAAATAAAATGTGGAAATTAGTACTTAAAAGTTACAAGGAATAAGTGGGAAAAACGAATCAGGAAAATTGATAAATATAAGTCATAAAATGGGTTTCAAAAAAGTAATTAACTTTATGTGTATGTGACTGTGAATAACCACACAAGAGAGGTACAAATTTGAAAAACAATTAATGATTTGGTACCAAGCAATCAAAAGCAACGAAAAATTAGTAATGAGAAAAGACCTAATTAAATAATGTTTAATTAAAATCCTAGTAAAGAGAAAATAATAAAATAACTTGAATCTATAAGTTGACGGGAGCACGAATGTGTGTGGTTTGAATAATTTCTTTTATGACTTTTGAGACAAAAATGTGGACCCATACGATGACTTTTAAGACAAAAATGTGGATTTATATGACAAAAAGGTGGAACAATATGGTGAGGAGGTGGAAATTAGACAAATACAATGGTAAGACGTAATGGGAACAAGTCAAAAAAAAGGTTAGGTGAAATATATAAAGGAAGAGGCTAGGTGATAAAGGGATGATGAATGGAGAGATGTCGATGAATTACAATTTGATAAGTAAAAGTAACTAGTAAAATCTATATTCAGTGGGTAATTTTTTAGTTTATGTTTGGAAGAAGAATTTGGGCAGAAGATTGTAAATAATGATCAAAGCTTTATTCAAAGTACCTATTCGAATTATATAATTGTGATTAATAGTTAGTTTGTGTGGTAGTGATTGTTGGTCAAATGGGATGGGAGCTTGAGGGCTTGTGGATGGTCGTGGGGTGAGGTTGGGCCTGAACTGTAGTGGTGAGAGGACTATGATGTGTGGAGGTGATGTGCAGGGCCGAGGGTCGAAGGTAAGAGCTTGGGTGAAGTGCAAGGGATGGACGAGAAGGGAATGGATTTCGGAGTTGGGAGGAAGGATTGTGAGACAAGGGCGATGTGAAGGTTGGGGAGGGATTTGTTGAGAGTTTGGAGATTGGGGGAGAATATTAGTATGGGATTGGGAGATAAGATACGGGGAGTGGGGAGGGCTTGTAGCAGGATGGTTGAGTTGGCCAAGGTCAGGGAAAGTAGGTGACGTGTCTAGTGCGTGAGTGTAGGGATGTGGGAATGGTGGGTAGATGAGTGATGAGGTGAAGTGTAGGGAAGGAGTCAGAACTATGTGGGAGGCAAAAATAAATGAGCGGTTGGGAGTTGAGATAAGAGTTCGTGTAAGGGTCAGGGATGTGAATGAAGAGTTGGGAGATGTGAGTGGGGGGATATGGGTTGACGTGGAGGGTAATAGGGAGGGGTTGACGTGGGTAGTCACGTTTAGGGGGGTGCGTGGAGATTAGGGAACGAATGCTTGGAAGTTGGGAGTGGGATATGGGTCAGAGACATTTAAATCCTTAGCAAGTTAAATCCAAATATGTATGGATAGGAGTTGGGTTTGTAGGATATATATATTTTTTATTTTATTTTTTATTTATCTAAATAAATATTCCTGTATAGAAAATTGAGATCAATGTATTCAAGAGCTAAAGTTTAAAGAAAATAGTAACAAAATGTTTAAATAAAATAAGAGATATATAGATTTTTTTAATTTTTTTAAAAGCATGATGTACATTTACCTTAAAAAATGAGATTTTAAAATTAAATAGAAACAATGAGAGTTTCAAATTTAATATCTAGATATAGTTGAAAAGGAAGATCGAAAGATATATATATATATATATATATATATATATATATATATATATATATATTTGGTTTTAAACAAAGATCGAAAAGTAGGATTTTGAGGAAAACAAGATATATAGTGATTTAAAACTAAGATTTAAAAATTGATTAATAAAGAAGATCGATTTCCTAGAAAGCAATAAAAGTAAATAAATAAATGCATTTTCTGGATTGGTTTCCCATGCCAGTAAGATGATAAGCTCATGAATTGTTCATGTGATATTGTAGATTACCATTGAATAGCCAAAAGTGGTGTAAAACAACAAAAGAATGTTTATTGACAAAGATTACTAACCCAATCAAAATGATGAGATCGTAGTCCGCACAGAAATGACGAGAAAATGAAAAAAGTGCCTTCCAAAACTAGAACTAGGAAACTATTTGAAATGTAACCTCTGTGACAACAATAGGATTGAATATTTTTGCGGAGATCCATAAGTATTTAGATCAGGTGATGGATGTCCTTATGCGAAAAACCAAGTGCTAAGGAGATCAAAGACATGATGGGCATTGTAGGTTCATTAGTAATATAACCTACAGATGTGGCACAAGATACCAAATAACAAAAGCAATTCCCATAACGTGAAGGTTAACCAAATAAGGTCATAAGGCCATAGAAAAGGAAATAAAAAGAAATAATAATAAACAAATAACGTATAAAACCACTAATTGGGAAATCAATGGTAGCAGATCAAAAGTAACCGAGCATGCCAGAATGTGAGCTAGTAAAAATACATTGATAAACAAGAAAGTAAAATACTAACAATAATACCTCCTCCTTCATGATTCCTTATCAAACCTCAGAATGGGCAAGGAAACATGGACGATCCCTGATTGTGTGATATGTAGGTGCCTTTCTCAAAATGGAGCAAGGCCTTCCTGTAACAAGATATACTTACTTTACACCAAATGGATAAAAGGATTATGGATTTTGGGTGCTTCAAGATGAGGCTATTTGGGAATTAGAATGAGGTGCATAGATGTTCTTTTCTCAAAGGATGTAAAAAATTAGACAAGGCATTCAAGCTTATTATCTATCTCTTAGAGGGGAGGGGTAAGGTTGTATTTATAGCCTAGAGAAGTGATTAACTCAGAGTAATTTAAGTAATCATGGTTTGAAAATGTGGGCAAGATTAGGTGAATGAGGACCAAAAAGAATGGGTGAGGATTTGAATTAGATTTTTAATTCATGAGTGGAGGATTTTAGGTGAGTGGGGACCACGAAGAGTGGGTGAGGATTTGATTTTGAATTTTTAATTCAATAGTAGAAAAACATGGACAATAATGACATGTGGTAAGGATTAGGTTATATTTAGATTTGAAAGGGATAATTAATCAAATTATATTTGATTAATTCAGAGTAAATTTTTGTGGGAAATGAAATAGGGGAATTATTTGGTTTAAGGTAGATGTGAAATCAGGGTGTCTACAGTAGGCATTCTATCAAACTCTATTATCAACCCTTTTGCATTGTGGTTTTAATGCTTGCATTACATTTGATTAAATTCAATTTATAACAGGGTGAATTTGGTTAAAGAATTAATTTCCTATAAGTGTCTGTGGTAAAAAAAAGAAAAATATTTGGCTGGTTTACTGATCATGTTTGGTATTAGAGGGGGTATTATGCTAGTAAGCTTGTAAACTCTGAGCAAGTTTGATATCGAGAATTGGATTGTCACATGTGGTAGCAGTGAGACGGACTTGTACTGATTCATACTATGGCCTGTTATACTCATGATACTGGGTACTACAGTGCACATGGTTAATATACATCAATGAGATAAGGCAAGTCAGATTGTTAAACTAAAATAGAGCATGGAACTCCTACATTCTGTGATGCTAGAAGAATGTCATCACCAATGGACTGAAGGAGAACAAGATGGTCCTCAAATATGTGCCATTTCTCTATGACGGGGAATGAAAAGGTACAATGTTGGTATTTGTTCCCAGAACGAGCACCAAGGTGGTTGTAACATCAAATCGTGGAATGAAAAAGGCACCGATAAAGACCAATAGAAATCAACCTAATGTAGCCTCAACACAATAAACAAAAAATGATTCTCAATTGAGGAAACATCTACAACTCGTGGAAGCAGAGAAGTAAGAGCTACAAGACAATTTCAAGACTTAGGTAGAATTCTTTAGAGGAGAATACTAAGAACCAGAGCCACCATGTAAGTACACACTACATGACAGGTTTATCATGCTTAATGTTTTCTTGGAACATTGGTAATCAATGCTCTGTATGAAGTCCTCATGAAGACCAGATGGATATATTCACCTTGATTTGGCATCAAAGTGGCACAATAGAAGGTAGTGAGCTCAAGTGCCATAGGTCCCACAGATCAAATTGATTGTTTCATTGGTGAAGGATGAGTTCAAAGGCCATTGTGTCAGCTATGAAATCTCTACGACACGACATCACATTTTTAGATCTAGGAGTGGGAAATAGAAGCTTTTTGGGAAAAAAATTCCCTAGTGGGGAGGTGTGATCTTAGGAAAAATTTGAAGGAAAAAATTTCCCTAAACCTCCCAGTATCACTAGAGTGAGAAAGAATACTCTGTGAGCTTTCCGTTGAATACAAAATGCAGAAAACGAATCCCATATGCGAAAGTTGTGGATGGTTAAAGTTTGGTCATAGTTTAGACTCAAGAGAGTCAACTAGCCAATTGGACAATGACAAGTGAAAAAAGATGAATTGGGAAAAATATGAAAATTTCATGTTTTGGACATCCAATCTTTGACACTCGATCATCAGATTTGTCAAAACAATGAAAAAATATTGCCAATGTGGTGGGTCCTTAGGCCACCATGTGGCTTGCCACCATAGTGCCACATTATACCGAGCCAAGTGGCGAGTTACACTTCGAAGTCAATGAGTTAGATACGAGCTTGATCAACGAGCTAGAATGGCAAGTTCATGTATGAGTTGGGTGAGTCCATTGGCAAGTAGACCGAATTATACACCATGAGCAAAGCCAACTTGATGAGTCATGCAAGCGAACCATC
Organism: Taxus chinensis; assembly: GCA_019776745.2. Taxonomy (NCBI): domain Eukaryota; kingdom Viridiplantae; phylum Streptophyta; class Pinopsida; order Cupressales; family Taxaceae; genus Taxus; species Taxus chinensis. The sequence goes on from CM034146.1 coordinate 244,927,769, forward strand.
CCAATATCATGGTGAGTTACATGATCAAACTATGGCCGAGCCATATACTTGGGCGACAAAATTTGAGGGGATGTGGCCGAAACCACAGGTAATATATCGGCCTTAGGCTATAATAAGCCCACCTAATCCCCTAACCCTATGAATGTGGGATAAAAATTCCCTCCACCCAAAAATGATGAAGAAGATTCAAGGAGGTGGGAGTGATGGATGGTGCAAACTTGGTGAGGTGAGCTATGTGATGGATTGGTGGGGTGAACTGACATAACATAGCAGAAAAATCGACAGAGACACAACGTGGTGCAATAGGACTCAACACAGTAGGTAAAACACATGGCTTGATGAGAAAACTACACACCAATGGGTACAAAATAAATGGTGGGGGTGGCGGAGTCAACCCTGCGACCTCCCTGGATATAGCATACCGACCCAACCAACTCGGCTAGAAAATTGGCTAGGATATGAGTTGGGTGATAAGCCCTATAAATAGAAAAAGCAGGGCACTTAGCTTATATAAAGGATCCCCCACACTCTATTTAACACAAAAATATCCTCAAGAGCTTTGACGAAGAAAAGAGGAGAATAATATGAAGGCCTAAGGAATTATGAAGGAAAATATTTTCCCTATTTACTTTTATAGGAAATAATTGTAGATGAAGGGTTAGGGTGAAATATAAAGGCCCATATTAAAATGCCTAAAGGCCTATATTATTTTTTATAGAAAATAATTGAAAATTAACTCCTATATTATTTGAATAGGCACGTGAAAAATGACTAATATTATTGTTATCAACATCATGATGAAAATAAGTCCTATTATTTAATAGGAACATTGTTAAAAATTTGAGAGTTATTATTTGTTAACTCACTGATATTGTAAAGGCCAAATTGACACATTATTCTTGTGTGAGAGCCAAGAGATGTGGTTGGAGCTGAGGGACATGAAGAAGCACCAGAGAAGCATATAATCATACTAGACCTCAAATCCTTAGTACATTAGATGTATCGCTAAGATTGTTTGCTGCAAAGGAGGGTCATAATCACTATCAAGCTTGTTGGCGACACTGGATCAACTTAACTCTTTGTAGAGGGTTATGCCATGTAATAAAGTGAAAGGAGGTCATCGTCAACACTAGACATAGGGTCAGTCTTAGCTTTGCGTAGAGGATTATTCTTTCTGTATAACAGACTGAATGAGGATCATTGTTTTCTTTTGATATTTGGATACTTAGCACCCTGCAGAGGTTAGTTTTCCATGCAACAGAGGCATTAAGGTATTCTTAAGGTATCAAATTCAGAAATTTGTGTGTGAGCACATAGTTTTCCAAGACTAGTGGGTTTAGAGGATTGAATAGCACATGAGGTTTAGTTGAACTTCCATTAGGGTAATGTAATCTTATTATGTACTTATAATTTGACCATTGTAAGGATTGGTTCAACTAGTTTGCAAACCCAGAGACATAGGCATTCTTCCAAACTCCGTTATCAACCCTTGCACACTATGGTTTTTATGCTTGTATTACATTTTATTAAATTTGATTTATAACGTGGTGAATTTGGTAAAATAGTTAATTGCCTATAAGGGTCTGTGTTAAAAAAAAAGAAAAAAAATTGGCTGGCTAACGGATCATGTTTGGTATCAAAGCAAGTATTGTTCTTGTAAGCTTGTAATATTTGAGTAAGTTTTATATTGAGAACTGTATTGTCACATGTGGTAGTAGTGAAATGGAATTTTTCCAGTTCATACTATGGCCCGTTGTACTCATTATACTATGTACTATGCTACACATGGTGAATCTACATTGACCAAACTAGGCACGTCAGCTTGTTGAACTGAAATGAAGCATGGAACTCCTACATTATGTGCTACTAGAATAACGTTATCGCCAAGGGACTGAAGAAGAACAGGATGGTCCTCAAGTATGTGCACATTGCTCAATGATGGGGCACGAAAAGGAATAATTTTGGTTTTTTTTCCAGACCGAGTACCAAGGTGGTTCCAATGTCGAATGGTGGAATGTAAAAAGGCACTGAGAAAGACTAGTAGTAGTCAACATATTATAGCCAAAACTTGAAAAAAGGAAAGGATTCTAAATTAAGGAAACATCTATAGCTCACAAAAGAATAGAAGAAAGACTTGCAAGATAAGTTTGAGACTTAGGTACAATTCCTTATAGGAGAAGACCCAAGACCACAACCACCAAGTAAGTCCACACTATGCAATAGGTTTATCATGCTTAGTTTTTTCTTGTAACATTGGTAATCAAAGCTCTATATACATTCGTCATGAATACTAGATGGAGATATTCATCCCAATTTGGCATCAAAGTGAAACTGTAGAAGGTAGTGAGCCCAAGTGCCACATGTCCTAGAGATCAAACCAATTGTTTGATTGGAGGAGAAATTTGAAGGCCTTTGTGTTACGTGTGAAATATCTACTAGATAACATCAAGGTTTTAGATCTAAGAGTGGAAAAAATAAGCTTTTTTGGACAAACATCCTCCTTAGTTGGGAGTTGTGATCCCAAGGACAATTAATAGGAAAAAATTTCCCTAAAACTATCTGGATCACTATAGTGTAAAAGAAGACTCTGAGAGCTTTCTGTCAACTATCAGAATGCCGAATATGGAGTTTGTACGCAAAAGTTGTGGCTGCTCAAAGTTTGGTTATAGTTCAAACTCGACTGAGTCAATTGGCCAATCAAATATCGACAAGTGGAATTTAGGTGAAAGTTGACAAGCTTGTGTTTTAGAAATCTTGTCTTGATGCTCGATCATTGGCTTCATCAAAACGAAAAAAATATTGCCAACACTGTGGATCCTCAAGCCACCACATGGCCTGTCACCATAGTGCCACATCATACTAAGCCAAGTGGCAAGTTATACTTTCACCTCAATGAGTTGGATACGATCTTGATCAACAAGCTAGAATGATGAGTTCATGGATGATTTGGGCGAGTCACATTGGCAAGTGGACCGAGATATACACCACAAGCTGAGCCAAATCAGTGAGTCATGCAAGAGAGCCACACCAATGTTATGGCAAGTTGGATGATCGAACTATGACTGAGCCATATACTTAGTAAGTAAAATTAGTGAGGATGTGGTCGAAGCAACGGGTAATATATAATCCCTGGGATATTTTAAGCCCACGATATCCCCTAACCCCACGAATTTGGGATAAAACTTACCTTTTTCCAAAAATGACGTAGTGGATTTGACGAGGCATGATTGATGGGTGGTGCCAAATCGGAAGGGTCAGCTCAATGATGGACTCAGTGAGGAGACGTGACATGTTGCAGTGGAAAAATCGTCGTGGATGCAACATGACATGCTGGGACTCAACACAGTAGGGACAACACATGGCTTGGTGAGCTAACTACACAACGGTAGTAGAAAAATGAATGACAAGGGTGGGGGAGTTGACCCTAAAACCTCCCTAGATATAGCACACCAACCCAACTAACTTGGCCAATGAGTTGATTTGGATATGAGTTGGGAGATAAGCCCTATAAATAGTAAAAATGGGCTACTTAATCTATATAAAGGATCCCCACACTCTATTCAACATAATAATATGAAGGCCAGATACGAAAAGAGGAGAATGATACAAAGGCCTGAGGAATTATGAAGGCCAATATTTTCCCTAATTATTTTTATAGGAAATAATTGAAGATGAAGGCTTAGGGTGAAATATAAAGGCCCCTATTAAGATGCCTAAAGGGCCTATATTATTTATTATAAGAAATATTTGAGAAGTAAGTCCTATATTATTTTTATAGGCACATGATAAATGACCGATATTATTGTTATCGACATCATGATGTAAATAAGTCCTATTATTTAATAGGTACATTGTAAAAATTGGGGAGTTATTATTTGTTGACTCAATGATATTGTAAAGGCAAAATTGATGCCTTATTCTTGTGTGATATCCTAGATATGTCATTAGAGCCGAGGGACATGATGAAGCACTAGAGAATCATATACTCATATTGGATCTCAAATCCTTAGTATGTTAGATGTATCGCCAAGATCGTTTTCTATAGAGGAAGGTCATCATCACTATTGATCTCATTGGTGACATTGGATAAAATTAACTCTATGTAAAGGCTTATATTTGTCATGTAACAAAGTGAAAAGAGGTCATTTTCAATAATTTAGACAAAAAATCATGCACTTTAGACATTATTTATTCCCAGTCTCATACTACTATTAATATGGTTTTTGAGTGAAGAAAGTACTAATTAACCCCCATCTTTTTGCTATTTTTATTGCTTTCTATTGTAATTCTTGACCTTCACTACATACATGTATAGTCTATTTTTAGCATTTTCTATCAATCTATCCTTGATTGGGGCACCGGGGCTAGTACTGGGGCACCCACAGGTGCTCTGGTCCTAGTCGAGGCACCTTAATCCTTTTTACACTTTCCCGTCACTTTTTGGCCACTTTCTAGCCATTTGAGGTTCTTATATTTTTGGTGGTCATCCTTTTCAGAGTTAATTACAAAATTAGAACAAGAGAACCTATAAATCTCAAGTGATGAGACCATAATGAGGGTCCAAGCACTAGGCACCACTATCATAATCTAAGGTTGCATCCATATAAATCTCATTTGCATCCATGTAGCTCCATCACAAGGCATAAGGTTGGTTCATCTGCATCACAATGCATAGAAGGGAAGTTTATTGTATTCCATCCACCATTCTATTAAATTCTCTACACATAGTTATTGCTTACTACTAGCACAAGAGAAACCTAGGGCATGATCACACACACAAAAAAATACATTGGGTCTGAGATGTAGTACAATGCTCACTTAGTAAGTCCACCATTGTGGCCGCTGAGGATAGTATGAACCCTTCATTTGTATTTTTTATTTTTTAGGGTTTGATGCTTGTTTTGGGGGTCTTACAGGTCTATCTTTCATCATTGATAATTGGTGACATCCAACACAAAATAATGAGTTACACACGACAGATAGTGAGGGGTTTTCATCATCATCCGACCCTATAAATATGGTTTCTAGACCTTCTACACATACCAAGGCACCCAAAACTCAGGATAGGGTGCTCACAGGTGCCCTGATCCTCTCCTAGGCACCCAGTCCAACCAAACATCCCATATCTATCATTTTTGGGACCTCTGCATGTTTGTTCTTGCTTCTAGAATATTTAGTTTATTTTATGACACATTCTGGATAATCCTACGAACTAGCTAAGCTCCTTCCAACCCTATTTGTCAATTAATTTTTCACATTTTCATTAGTTTAGTTGCTTGGGCCACTTTCTATATTTATTTACTACTTCTATTTACTGTTATTTATTGTTGTTCCTAGTTAGATTAACTTACTAAAACCCACATTTTAGTTAATAATTTTGGTTAACCCGAATCCACTTATACGCTCCTAGAATCCTCATTCTTCTTAGGGTTCTTTCATCATGGCTATCTCCATTCATGAATTTATACTTATTCATCATAAATTATGAGCCAAAATCATCAACATTATCCTCACAACTCATATTACTAAAAAAATCATGCAGATGTACTCTATAATACCTTTACAGACACATTTTGTCAACATATTGCTTTTATGTGTACTCCTCATGCTGACCTTGCTACTTTTGACAACGACACACCTTTGCATATCATATGTCATATTCGAAATGTGGGTGTCAAGTGCACTTTAATTGATAATGGATTTTAACTTGACTTGTGTCCCATGTCATTCCTTAAATTCATAGGTCTTTCAGCTCACGACGTTAGTCCATCTTATCTTCCACTACATGCTTATGATGGTTCTATTCATTCATGTGTTGGTCACATTACACTACCTATCACTGTAGGACCCAAAACTATCCCCACCATGTTTTTCGTCATTGATTTCCTAGTATCCTATAACTTCTTACTTGGTAGACCATGGCTTCATGCCATGCAAGCCATAACATTTATTGTACATCATTGTGTCAAATTCCTACATGAGGGTACTAAGAATAATGTTTTTGTGATCGTAATCCATTCCAATATTGTGACCACACTCCTAATACTAGTCTTCCTATTCCATGCACTAATACTATATATGATCCTCATCATATGGAAGAACCACCTCACTTGCCACCACTTGAGGGTACTGTTTGTGCGATAGATGCAGTTTCTTCTATGCCACCTGCTACTACTACCACTACTACTATGATCCCTTATCATGTGTTTGTCTAGTCTATGGACGTCACTCTATCACCTACACCTTCACATGTACCACCTACATTAGAACACTCAACATTCACTTGCACATTCTTCATGATTGATTCATACTGGGAACATATTCCATTTGATCCTACTTTTGATGACACTATTTGTACACATGAGGGTTTGGATCGACTAGGTTTTGATTTCGAGGACATCTATCCTACACCATACACTTCTCATCTCTATTATGGCTTCATCATACTACCACTATTTATGGTTTACATTTATTTCATCTTATGGTCCATCTATCATGCACTCCTCACTCTTCTCCACTTACATTATGAAAATCATGGCTTGATTGTATTAGGGGAACTCTAGATCATGATCACATAGACATCTCTTTCCCCATGACTTTTGGACATATCTTAATTTATAATAGCTATTTTCTAGGTCATACACAAAATATCACTTGTTGGTATGCGCACGGTTGTCCATTTCCTTCATTTACTGATGAGGAATATGCCATGGGTATGTACAACTTATGCCTCAATGGCTCATTATGTGATCAACCAAACACTATTGCTTATGAAGTCACATATGCTTATCCGTTTGACTATAATCCTGAGAGCGATGATATTCTAGATGACATTACATGATTTACATCCTTCATATTACATACTTGGGGGCATAGTATTTACAAATTCCCTGCACCTCATATTAGCATCAATACTTCTCTCATCTTGGCATTTTCATACGTTAATATCCTCACATAGGCATACTCATCACGTGTGTTAGCTTCGTCACTACCCGATGACACACTCTTGTGATTTGGTTCACACTTGAATGTTGAGGGCATACCACACATGAAACCCACACACTACATACTAGTTACTACACACTTCATCTATTCACACATTGTGTATCTTACATCACACATTCTATAGTCAGTTTATATTATTTTAACATTTACACATCTACACGACATACATCATACTAGTCCTTATCATACATGAGTCACACTTGCATCTAGCATCACATATTACTCATATTACACATCACATAACACACATTTCACACTATTATTCTATCTATACATTTTTGCAATACATCCTATACATTTCATATCACACATCATACTCATCATATGGTTGTCTATTATCAGCCCACATACTACATTGTCTTCTCTGCATTTCACTCATTACCCTATGACACACTTAAATTCCTCATTCCATACTTGACTGCCAAGGGTTTACTAATCAAATGGAACTTGTCATACTTATAAATTCATCATTCATTCTTTCTTCATGCGACATTCCTATGTTAGTGACATATCCTATAGGCTAAATGGTCACCTATTCTCATCATCTTGTAGTGGTCTACGCTTTAGGCTACATCACCACTCCCTCTATTCATCTTATAGTGATATATGATTTAGGCTAGATCATCACTCACTCGATCAAATTATCGTGATATATGATTTTTCTATAAGGGTCACACACACATCATCTCTAGGTCGTATATCATCAATATACATACATATTCCTCACAACACACACTTCGACCATTTCTCGATGACACACTCTAGTTTGTGGTTCATTCTTTATTGTTGAGGGGAAAAACCAAGTGAACCTCATTACATACATTTCCATTCACTCAGGGGGCATGTGGATCCTATAATCCATCCTGCATTCCACTCCATCCATCCACAACATACTGCACATCATGGTTGCTTTTACTCTTGCTTTCATTTATTTGGTCACTTTATTACACATGCTAGATAGATCTCTTGTACGTAATTTATCTATACCCTATAAACATGCGCCTTCATGCCTTTTTTATAGTTGAGATTGTAGATACAAGTCTTTTACATGCAACATGGATGCTTGCCTTCTACCCTTCTTACACTGGTCATTGGGGGAATCCACATTCATCTCTCATAGGTGCTATTGTTTCATTTTGTACTTAGTACTTTTTATTCATTGTTTATACACACTTTTGACATATTGGTTATATTTCTAGCATGCTAATGGGTGCTTCATGTGCAACATTTATTATGTAGGGATATTTTCTTCCATATTTCTTTGTTACATTGTATGTTATTATTTTTCCTTGTTTGTGGGCTTTTCCTTATGATTTTTATACACACTTGTTTTTTATATTCGAACATTATGGCTATGCACTTCTTACAACATCATGAGTTGTGTACCATGTTTTCAACCCGCTTTTTTGTCTACATTTTCTTCTTATGTGTTTACATTACTATATTTCTTGGTAGCTTACACAATGTATTAAACATGCATGTTTGTTCATACTAATACTTGTCTTTGGCTAGCCTCTTGTTTATGTGTGCCTTATATTATACCAAGCATTTTCCCTTCCCTATGCAGAGAAGAGTTACAAAGTTTATGTGGTTAGTCCTATGTCGGGGCTGAATTCTCCTATCAACAATGTTGTATGAACCCCTAAAGAGGGGGACATCATTTAGGATTTTTACATACTACACAATGCTTCTACACTGGTTCAGTTCAGTCAGTTTCCGCCCTTGGAATTATGGGTTATATAACGAGTGGGTTCAAACCAGTCTATGAACCCTGTACATAATGGATTTTACAAGACATGGTTCTCCTTAACATTCTGAGGAGAAATTGTAGGTTAGATGATACAATAGAATTCCTCTCTACACTGCTTCAACCAGTGGCATCAAATCACCCAAAAAACTAGGGTATAGAGATATCTTCACACATATTCAGGGAAGCAGTTACATGTTAGAGGATACAACAGAATTTCTCCCTAATTTTTTTTGTCCTATGGCATCGAATCACCCAAAAAACCCAGGGCAATATATCCTCTTTATACACCCTTTCTCTCATCACGGATCAGGTGTACATTTTCATACTTTTATTACATATACATGTATATTTTACATGCATTTTTACATATATACACGCGTATTTGACTACTTGATCATCTTATCCTTACATGTCTGACCGTATGAGAAACAAGAAGTCAACATCAATAACTACAATAGATGGGGGTAACAACAACAATATTTTGCGGCAGCACACACGATACTAACCATGCAGGTATATCACACACATCGGAAACTACACACACATTTATACTCCAGGTTTACTCTCATATTTTTTTATGCTTTTACATCTTTATTTTCCATGCTCCATCATCTTTTTTTCACTCCACGCTTTTTCTAGTCCTTCAACATGCTTTCTACATCACTCTACATGGACATCAGGTACACATCTCTATATACTTTATGTTACCAAGCTTCCGCTCACCAACGTAAAGCTGGGACAAATATAGACACAAAATCATGCACTTTAGACATTATTTCCCGGTCTCATACTACTATTCATATGGTTTTTGAATGAAGAAAGTACTAATTAAGCCCCATATTTTGGCTATTTTATTTTATTTCTGTCATAATTCTTGACATTCATTACATACATGCCTAGTCTATTTTTAGCATTTCTGTCATTCTAGTCTTGACCGGGGCTCCTGGGCTAGTATTGGGGCACCCATAAGTGCCTTGGTCCTAGTTGGGGTGCCCTAATCCTTTTTACAATTTCCCATCACTTTTTGGGCACTTTCTAGCCATTTGAGCTTTTTATCATTTTGGTGGTTAGCCCTTTTGGGGTTAATTACAAAATTAGAACAATATAACCATATAAATATAAAGTTATGCGACCATAACGAGGGACCAAGAACTAGGCACTACTATCATCATCTAAGTCTGTATCCATTTAAATCTCATTTGCATCCATCTAGCTCCATCACAAGGTACAATGATGGTTCATCTGCATCACACTACATAAGAGGGAAGTTTATTCTATTCCATCCACCATTTTATTTAATTTTTTACACATAGTTATTGCTCGCTACTTTCACAAAGTGCGACTGGCACACGAGAAACTTAGGACATGATCACACACACATAGAACTACATTGGGTCTGAGATGTAGTGTGACACTCACTTAGTAAGTACACCATTTTGGCTGTTGAGGACAGTCCAACCCCTTCATTTGAATTTTTCTTTTTAGGTTTTGATGCTTGTTTTTAGGGTATTGCATGTCTATCTTTCATCATTGATCATTGGTGACATCCAACGCAAAAAAATGAGTTACACGAGACATATAGCTATGGTTTCACATCATCATTGACCTTGGAAATTTGGTTTCTAGACCTTCTACATAGACCAAGGCACCCAGAACATAGAATAGGGCACCCATAGGCACCCTGATCCTCTCCTAGGTGTACTAGTCCATAAAAAAAATTAGATATGTCCTTTTCATGACCTTTGCATATTCATTCCTTCTTCTAGAATATTTAGTTTATTTTATGACACAACCCAGATTATCTTACGAGCCAGCTAAGTTCCTTTTAACCCTATTTGTCAGGTTTCAAATTTTCATTAGTTTATTTTCTTGAGTCAATTTCTATATTTATTTGCTACTTCTATTTACTACTATTCCTAGTTATATTAACTTAATAAAACCTACCTTTTATTTAATGAAGTACCAGACATCGGGTCAGTCTTAGCTCTATGTAGAGGCTTATTCTTGCAGTGCAACAGAGCGAAGGAGGATCATTGTTGATTACTGATATTTGGAGACTTAGCACTATGTAGAGGTTAGTTTACCATGTATAGGATGCATTGAGGTATTATAAAGGTATCAAATCTAGAAATTTATGTGTTAGCACTTAGTTTTCCAAGACCAGTGGGTTTAGACGATCGACTGGCACACCAGGTTTGGTTGAAATTCCATTATGGTAATGTAATTTTACTATGTACTTATATTCTGACCGTTATAATGGATTAGTTTAACTAGTTTATGAACCCATAGATGGAGACATTATTCTAAACTCTGTTATCAACCCTTGTGCACTGTGGTTTTTATGTTTGCATTGCATTTGATTAAAGTTGATTTATAATGGGGTGAATTTGGTAAAAAATTAATTACTTATAAGAGTTCGTGGTAAAAAGAATATATAAAAAAATGACCACTTTACGGATCATAAGTTCACATTCTAAAAATAACAATTTTTTAGTGTTGTCAGTTACAAAAAATAACAACACTGAAAAATTTCAAGCTTCGATCACTCAACATACTTGGAAACAATGCAAAATGACAAGCAGACAAAATTGACAAATTTCCCAAAATAACAGGTTCTCAAAAAATAACTTACTAAAAAGGGTTAAGAATCATCAACATAGTTTAATTTACTATTTCATGGGATTCAAAATATAAAATTTGAGCAAAAAGGCAAAATATCCCAAAATAACAGCTCCTAATCCCACCTGCCAAAAATAGAAAGTTTTATTTTTTAGTGCAAAAATTTATAGTTGGATCCATTTTCACTCATCTTGCTACTTTTTTACATCATCACATGGTTGTAATGTTTTCTCATAGCTAAAACAAGATAATTCATTCTTCACAAGGATCTTGAAGCACAGTTTTGATCACAATTGTGTTAAGGACCAAGACAGAATCTATCAGGGTGCAACAAGTGAAAGTCAGAGACATTGTGCAATTGAAAAAGGATTTGGAAGGTGTCAAGATATCCATTGAAATACAATGTCATCAAAATAGGTCATCATAGTCATAAGTGAATGAGGAACTCATCAGATCATTTGAGCATAAAGGTATGAAAACATCCTAGGTCTGATATCATTCAAGTACTATGAAGCATAAAAGGATAAACATGTGATCTTCATGTGTGGCATCATGAATATAAGAATAAGGAATCATCCTAATCTCATTTTATGGCATAATGTTCTTAAACACTCAATAAAACACATGGTATCATGATCAATCCATTAAAGGAGATCATTTTGACTCATCAGGCAAGTTGGAAACATTGTGTCTCAAACCCATCATCTTCTCTATGAAAAGTAAATCAAGTGTGCATCTTGAGTCAAACAAAGGTGATCCAATGTAGCCTCCTTATCTTCAAGAGTGCACCATTCTCATTAGAATCATCTAAGTGTGTCTTCCCAAATGGAAAATATTTCCCATAATGAATAAGAAGTGATCATACATGAAACTTATGAAGGTGATCCAACAACCAACATATCATCAACTGCTAAGAAGAATGCTCATGGATTCAAGAAGTGCTTTAAAGTGATCCAGGGACAACATAGAAAGCTATCATGCATGACCTTAAAGATATCACAAAAAATTTGAGATCTAAGTGGGGGAAGAAGGCCCAGACAAATTCCCAATTATTCAGTGGTGTCTTAGGAAACTAGTATGTAGAAGTTTGTAGGCCTAAGAATGTAAATCTTGCTAAAAAGAAGACTCAATTGGAATATGAATTTATTCGTATCTCATTGGTTCAAGATTCACATGAGGGTGACTCTCATTTGTTTAAGGAATCCTCTTCCTACCTTCTCACTTGAAATGAATAGTATAAATGAACAATTGAGCAATTGGAGGAACATGTGAAAACTCTCAGTGCTTACATTTAACCTTTCATGGAGCCCAATTTAACATCTTTTCTTCCTATAGAGGACATTCCTCTGATTAACAAATTTTACCTCAAGATGATCAAGAAATCACAAAGCTATATGATGCGACGGAGGGATAATGAGAGGTGGATTGAGAGGATCATCGAGAAAGGTAAGACATTGTTGCCATAAGTTATCTCTCTAATCAAGTATATTCTTGTCACTTTGAAAAAAGTAAAGAAAGAAAGGGAGGAGATGGTAAAAGATAAGATCCACTGGGATGGGGTGTTGCTTCTTGTGTCCGAGATGAAATATCTTGACTCTCACTCTCTCATGATCAAAAACGTGTTTGCATTAGCTACTGAAATTTTTTATCTAGTTTGGGTCTACTTCATGAATGAAATATATGGTATGATAGTAGATGCCATCTCCAAACCTGACTCTGCAAAACAAGAGGCTTATGATATTTTGAATGAGGTCTAAAATTTTGAACAAATACTTGTATTTCCTATACTTGACAAGAATTCATCATCAAAAGAACTCATTTTCTCCTTCTAGGAGTTGGTCAAGGAAGAGGTTGGTGATTCTCTTTCCTTCAATGAAGATAATTTAGAGTCCCTGGCCAACATCAAAGATTAAATTTCTAAAATTACAAAAGATCAAAAAATATGGCTTAGTCAATGTAAGAAGATCAATGATGTTCCTTGGGCATGGATCAAAGTGTTGACATGTGTTTGCATTTCAGAAGTAGATAAGGTGGCACATGTGGTTGCTTAGTTTAGTAAATATTTCAAAGGACATGAACCTATTCCGAAGACTCTCTCTCATGGATCATGTATCAACAATTTCCTCATCAACAATAGATCAATCAATCCCTTCCATTTATCTCTTCTCTCTCTCTCTCTCCACATTCTATTTTTCAATTGAGAATGTACTTTTTGCTATTTTTTCCTATTCACTTAAGTGAACTTTTGCTAAACATTGTAAGATTCATTTTTTAAATAATAAGAAAAAGATTCATTTCCTAGGAATATGAATGATCAAAAGTGATGAAGATAGGTGAAGAGTCATGTGGGGGTAAATGACAAGAAAGATTATAATGCTATAATTGGAATGGATTATCCATTCCAAAAGGGGTTGGAAATTTTTAATTGAATGTATGTTTTTGAGAGTTCCACTTCTACATAAAGCAATAAAAGTTGTAATTCTTCTATTTCTTGTTTCATGTTCCTCTACTCTCTCTTTCAAACTTTGGATATATGATAATCTTATAAAACCAAGAAATGTGTATATGCCTTTGATGAATGAATCAATGGAAGTTTGTGTCTATGGTTTATTATGTTTTATCATGGTTTTATTTTTTATGTTCTGAATGTGGAATTACTTTGGTTATTATGTGTAAACTATGTTAGTACCTACTCAAAAAATTAAACCTTTCTCTCATAATTTCTCCAACTCCCCTTTACCTCTCTTCACTGCAATTTCCTCCCTTCTGCTTCATGAAAGCACTTTTCCACATGTTCATTGAAGTGTTATTATGTGATCCACAGCCTAATGACCACTCCACAACATTAAATTAGTTTAAATTCAATAATGGGAGCCTCCCCATACACAAGAAGGAGGAGCTTATCCCCATACTATTGGTGAAAAACCAATAATTTTACACACGACAAATTATTTTGCCTACAATTTTTGACAACTTCGTTTGGGAAAGATCTTCCCTCATGCACTCATAAATATATCTGGAAAATAAAAAAAAAGTACATATTCCAAAAAAAAAAAATCATATTTCAAAGAAAATTAAGATTTTGAAGGTGAATATATCAAGGAACAAATCTATATCATGTTCATTTACTACACAGCAATGATGAAAAGTCAAGATTGGTGTTCAACATTAATGAGTGACAACAACAATGAAGAAGAAGATGACCACCCAAATTTACAATTTTTCGATCAACAATCATTTTGGACCAGCTCTTACAAAAGAAAATATTTTGCTACAGCGAGGAGGTATCTTTTTCCAAAAAAAAAAATCAGATAAGGTCAACACTTTTTTACAAAATCCATGAAAAGAATGTCTAGAATGGATAATGTTATTTCTTGTCAAGATCCTATCTTCAAATCCTTATGACTCCTATTTAAGTGGAATGCTGCAAGAGGAAATAAAATGGGACTTTCACCTATCGATGATCAACAATCCAAGAACTTGATGAGGAAGATTCTAAAGGGATATGAAATGTTGTATGAAGGGCATGATGGTGAAGATTCTATTGAAGGTAATATTTTCAACTTCATGCAGTGAACTAGAAACTCAAAGCCTTGTCTTTTCTATCTCTTTGTGCAAAGGATTTTGAGTGTGGAAGAAGGAGATTATGTTCCCAAAACCTACCTCAAAAATTTGAATTCTTCCTTGGCTATGCAAATAAGGTATGAACATCTTGAAACACTTCGTAACAATGAGGAAAAAAATTTTCATTCTTTGGAAGAAGATTTTGATTATTGCCCGTATTATGAAGTGTTTGTTCCTGAAAGTCTCTTATGTCCTTCTCATGAATGCTTTGTCCTTAAACCTTATGATGAAAGTCAAATCAGCCCATTGGAGAATGATGAATAAAACACGATAGTTGAACCCCCATTCATTAATTAATTTTGGCTTTATGAATAGTCCTTTGGAGGAGCGATGGATATGAGAGATGAAGACTCTTGTTCCATGATAGATGATCCAATGATTTCCAAACACACCACAAACCATGAGGATGTTCAAGAAATCAGTCCTCCATCCTAAAATTAGATTCTTCAAGAGGATGAATTTGAGGTAATCATTGATGAATTTCTCTCTCATTCTGGTTCTTTAATAGATGCACATATGTTGAATGATGAAATATAGCAAGTTAAAAAGTCCAAATTCCTTCTTGACACAATAATGGATGCAAAAATGTAGAATGATGAAATGGAACAA
This sequence comes from Taxus chinensis, assembly GCA_019776745.2. Taxonomy (NCBI): domain Eukaryota; kingdom Viridiplantae; phylum Streptophyta; class Pinopsida; order Cupressales; family Taxaceae; genus Taxus; species Taxus chinensis. The sequence goes on from CM034146.1 coordinate 244,943,376, forward strand.
ATTAAATAATACAATTCCTTTCTGGATACAACCATGGATGAACAAAATTGAATAATCCAACTTCCTTCTTGACACAACCATGGATGAAAAAATTCACAATAATGAAATGGAGAAAATAGGAGAATATAGGTTTCTTTTTAAATAAATTATGGATGATAAAATGGAAGAGTATAATTCCCTTCTCAAAGCCAATGTGAATGAGAAAATTGAACATGAATTCTCCGAGGAGCTGATTTCACCATCCTCACTAAAGGAGAATAATTCTAATCATCATGGTGAGTATGGAGTCATTCCTCTTCCTTACAAAGAAGAAGACTCTATTAGAGATGATCAAGATGGAGAAGAATATTTTCCTCATAGTGTTTCTCCAACATTGTATTTTCCTTCCTACTATGAAGATAATCTGATGGATCTTGAATTGAAAGGTGTGCCATTCCTATGTAACATGGATCTCTTCTCGCTATCTAAAAGTGATAAAAACCAAGTATGCCCTGTCTTACAGGAAGGTGATTTCTAGATGAAAGGAAATGTAGAGAAAGAGAATCGGTATTTTCCAAATGAATTCTAGCCATATGAAGATTCGATTTCAAACGAAATATTTGAGGAAAAGTGTGAGAATTTTTCAAATGAAGGATAAAATGAGTATATGGTAGATTTGAAAGAGAATTCAGTGTAAAACATCTTGAGGATTTCGGAAGAAATTGAATACCCTCAACCCAGTCTCGAGATCTTGACACATGTCATGAATTTATAAGATAAGTGTGATTTCAGATTTGATTCTCCTTTTGATGCACAAATAATCAATGATGATATGGAGCAAATTATGAGCTTAATTTCCTTCTTGAGGCCTCGGCAGATGAGTATGAAAGTGAAGGTAAGTTTCACCTTTCTCATTTTGTGAATAAGAATGCTTCCATGATAAACCAAAGAAGAAGTAAAGTCTATAATCCCTTGTGGATATTTTCAATCATGAAGAGAACACCTTTTCCATGGAAAATGATATCAAGAAAAATGTTGAGGTGGTTTGTATTGAAGGTAATTATTGAGAAAAAAGTGAAAATGTGTAGGAGTCTTGTAAATGGATTTGAGGTCAACTTGTTGTCACCACCTTTGGATGCCCTACTAATTTTTAACAAGAGTCCATGTTGTAACATTCACTCAAGGTTGATGAATAATTCCATGAAAAAATCAAGGATTGTTATTTTGAGAATATGGAGGAATGGAATCTTACGGTTGCAAAGCATCAGGTGGAGGTTATAAAAGATAGGACTCTTAAGAAAATTGTGAAATGGTCACTGGATGCAAATTTTTTCTTCATGAAATATAAGTATGAATATGGAATATTGGTTTCTATGCTTCTTATCAAACTATGTAAAGACATCACGAGAGCAACACATGATCAGATAATTATCTTTGAGATTCAGAGGTTTAAATTTGTCCCATTGTTCCATTATGGTAAATACATCTCTCAACCCTTTTCTATGTGTGTACATTATTTCCATTTCTCAGTGAATTTCCCCCTATAACATAGTTTCCCTTTCCATTCTATGTTTACTTTCAACTTTTGTGTGTTTCACTTCTATTTGTGTTTTTGTTTGGTTTTTCCTCATATGTGATCATTTGTAGTATCTTTTTACCACTTGCTTTAACAACTAACCCCAGACGCACTGACATATCATTCAGATTGGTCTGTAAGCTCACCTGAGGTGCACACAGTTGCTGAGCCCCTCCTTTATGTGAGCTTTGTGAGAATGATCACCCTTGGTAAGGGAGTGCTTGCATAAACATGGAATGAACATACCCATTCTAGGAATTGAGATAAAGAATTATTCCTAGTCTAATGCATCAGAGCATGGTATAACATGATCAACTAAATGAAAGTAAAATCAAACCATGAATAATATCAAGAAAACTCATAACATGCACATGAACATAAGGGAAATGTAAAGATCAAGATCCATCGTATGAGTTCTTTAGAAACCCTTCATTATATTCATTAATCAAATATAATAGCCAAGATTACATCAAAAAGGGTTCCATCTCTGGGAACGTTCATAGTAGCAAAGCCTTTATACATTATAGAGCTCACCATTACACATTACACAATACCTTTATATTTCTCTTGCTCTCTTTCTTTTGCATACCTCTAAACACATACTAACTTATCTCCCTTCTTAACCCATCCATATGAAGAATAATAAGGAATCTCCTCTTAACTTCTCATCGTTACCTGCCAAATATTTAAGGAATACTTGCATGATTCATCTACCACTACCCATGAATATGCCAGATGTCATCATCAATCAAGTTCCTTTAGCATGCATTTTATAGCTAATACTTAACAACCTTGACTCCTTATCCTTTCATGATAACCGTATTGATGCCCTGGAATATCCTTTCCTTTATCCGCATGTCTCCATAGCTTATCCACATCTGTATCTGGTCACTTTTTTATTCACTCCCTATGCACATATTTTCAAATTATAAAAAACTCACTAAGTCCTAAATCCATCCTGCCTAGGTACGAGCCTTCGTGCCTCTCTAGGAACTACTTTTTCACGTTCCTTTTTTCCCTTATTCCACACGCCAAAAGGCTTCATGCCTTAGGTACTTAGTTATTTTAGGCGTCTAATATCACCCCACACTACACTGGTTTCTACCTCGGAAATCCTTCACGCTCCTTGAACAAAAACTTGTCGACCCAAATTTGTTAAGGAAGGAATGCTACTCAAAAGAATAAAGAATAGTGGTTGGGAAAGAATCTGAACAAATAATTGAAGGATGGAGGAATATGTTATGCAACCAATTGGAGGAGTTCAGGGAAATTTTCATCTATCTCATCCGTCAAATTTTCCCAAGCCCTCAATTATGATAGGGCCTTTCCTAGAGCTTCTTCTACGATGCTAGGCACCTGGTCTAGGAGGGTCTCTTCCACCTTCCTCTTCAATGCATTGATAACCACCCCAAACTATGTGTAGACACCTTCAAAATCATCCATCTGTTCAGTGATGGAGTCGTGGAGTTCGCTGATTTTGAAGTCTAGTTTCTCGCACTTTGTCTTGATTTCCTCCTTCTTGGCCATGGTGTTAACGACTAAATGTGTGTGTTCGACCTTGTTAGTAGGGACAGTCTCTTGAAAAATCTTGAGGGATTCCTCCTCCTCTGTCACCCACATGTCAATAATTGGCTCGCACTTTGTACAACTGTTGAAGCCCCTATCTACTAGTATATTTTCTTCCTTGAGTTGGGAGAGAAAGTCTTCCAACTCAGTGATCTAGGCTTCAACAACAACCTTGTTATCTTATTTTTTGGTTACAAGCTCTACAGCTATGGGTTCCACGCCATCCTTGATGTTAATGAGTAACATCCCGATGAGGTCCTCGAGGTACTCAATTTCATCCCTGTAATTGGTCCTGACCTAGCTTATGAATGTCAGACATTCTCCAAAATGATTTTTACTAGGGAACCAGCTCGATCATATACCCCCTTGGTTTTCACTTGTTCACCCTTTAGTCCTTAACACAGTTTGTCTACTTCATTTTCCTTCCCTTTCTTTTCCATGACCAATGTCTGAATAGTGGCTCTAGCATCCAAGCTGTGCTGAATCACCTCTGCAGACATCTTCTGTAAAACATTGTATGCTTGCTTGTTTGTTAGATGGTTAGGATCCACCACCTTATATATATATATATATATATATATCTCATCCATTCTTCTTCAAATGAATGGTTCAGATCGCGTGATTGTTAACCTTGAACTTAGGTTCCTCAGAGTGGCAGTGCATGTTCCAGCAGAGCATCTTCCTGGTCCTGAGCACACCCCCATCTTTGTCCATCAAATCCCAACCATGTAAATTTTTTGGTGGGAGGGTGGCCTGGAATCTCATGCATAACACCTTCATTGGTTCATCCATGAACTCCATATGTGGGGTCATGAGGGTCCACTTAGTCCTCATTTCCTTGCACTTGGTCCTTTACTTATTTAATCATGGGGTAAATCCTTTATGCTCCTATATAGTGAAGGAGTCCCCTTTATCTCCTCCTCCTGGGATGGTGGTATGTATTGGGGAGGCCTCACGTGCTAGAATTTTCTTTGGTTCTAAAGATTTATCCTTCCCGATCTCACGTGCCTTTCCCTTAACCCTGGCTCCAACTTTGGCTTCTTTTTCCTCAATTTTGACTCTAATTTTGTCTTGAAGGTGGCATTGTGACCCTCTTCTCCTTACTATGAGCCTGGAGTGGGGCTTGATGCATCTTGTTTTTTCTACTTCTTTTCTTCAGGATCCTCCTCTTCCTTCCATTCCTCCCACCCTAGAAATGAGGTCTCGGTGCTACCTTGCGAAGTGCTGGCTCCCTTGCTCCCATTTCAATGTATGTATTACTTCCTCTTCCTGGAAGTATCTAACTTTCCCTTGTCTTGTTTCTATTCTTCTCCCTCTTCTTCTTGCAGTGCTTTCATAGGTGGGATTTATGTCTCCCTTGGCTTTGGAAAGGAAGAGTCTGTAACCTCCACCTTAATCCCCCCTTTTGTTTTAGGGTGTAGCTATAAGAATACTCGATGGAAATACCCCTTGATGGTAATGCTGACTTGAGGGTGTAAGTTCAGAAACTATGGATCCAAAACTTCGACGTAAGCAGGTCAAGTGCCAAATTTGTATGTTGTGTGCAATGTGTGGACATTAACATCTACTTTTTCCACATTGAAAACCAAATTTTTCATGTCCTTTATCCAGTTGATGACACATTTCAAATATTTGGTAGTAAATGCAAAGGGGAGTTTGCACCATGGCCCCATCTCTCCCTTGGCCATTATAAATTTTTCTAGACAAAAATTTTGTGTAACAAAAAAATTTACTTGGTCCCCAACAACTTGTGGTAACTCATGGGGGATGCATCACTTGTTCTTAAAAACTTCGTGCAATCACTCAAACCACCTATTCATCCAAGCCTTGTAAGAATTTGAGATGGTCCCATGGCAGGTGAACTTTGAAAATTAGATTACAGGGGATGTGTTTGTGAGTGGGTGAACCCAAATGTTCCTAACTGGTCCCTCTGGGACACCAATCTCCCATAACATAATCAATAGTAGGATGGAGCCCCATGTGATCTTTGCTCCTGCCTCACTTTTCACTTTTGTTTCCTCAATAATGCCCTTTGCAATAAACTTTACAAAGTTATAATGTTACCACTTGGACACTTTGTAGGCCACATATAAGAACCTGCTGTTAATGTCCGTCCATCTCTGTGATGCACCCAATTTGTAGCTAATGAACCGAGAGGAGAATCTTAATGCTAGGTCTAGGAGATCTACAATTACCTGTGCCTTACTTCCCTTCTCATAGTTAAATTTCTTCTCTAGCTCCTCAATCTTGGTAGTGACACATAAATCAAGTGCCATGTCCTTGCTGCTGTTTGTCAAGCCTATAACTATCATAATCAAGTGGCATGTTATCCTCATCCTTTTACCTGAAAAATAAAGGAAGTCTTCGTATACTAGCGACATGAACCCCCCTAATAACGGGGTGAGTTTTGTAAAGAAAGGAAACTCCCACAGCTGCAAGACTCTGTTCTTCTGCAATTCCTTCTGTATTGAGTCATCAACCCTAGGGTTTTCAAGATCATCTACCATTAGAGTGTCCAAAACCAAGTCTACCCTCATCAGCTTCTCATTGTCACTTTTCCTATTGTTATACTTACTGATATTGCATTCGTATAACTTTGAGCTCCACTTTTCTATCTTGTTAACTCTAGGAGGGTACTACATTTCTGAGTAAAATTCCATGAGATCGTCCTTTTCCACCATTAGTATATTTGTACAGGCCTTCTTTAGTGCCATCTTCCTCCTCCTTTCCTTCATTCCCTAGGTTCTATTAATGTCTCATGTGTCTACCTAAACTCAGTAAATTCCACGGTTCTCTCTCACGCAACCCCTTCCTACCATGTTGTCTCCTTTCTCCTCTTGTTTCCACCACAAGATTACTCCAAAAATTCACACAATCGCACTGGTTCATGAAAATTTCTTCACTCTCCTTTGAAAAACCCATGTCCCACTTCAAGCTCGTCAGCACACAAATTAATTATTTAAGGAAAAGTAGTCGAAATGACTATCCTTGCCCTTCAATTTTTTTTCTTTCAGCAACTTAAATTTCTTCCACCACATGTTTCAATGTATCTTTTTAATAGATTACTCTATTTTACTCAACTTAAATTTTGTGACTTTCCTTCACGCATCACAACTATAACCTTCTCGCTGTAACACTACTTAACTGCCACAAACCTCCTTCGCGCGCATCACCATGTTGGAGTACATAATCTCTGCACTGACTACCAAGTAGTTTCCCATGGTGCTACCTACCTTATGTTATACTGCACGATATTTATCCTCTTTGTGGTATTCAAACTTCTCTCAACACACCTTTATAACCACCCAAATCTAATCAACTCAATACCATGTACCACCCATTCTTCTATATTCAGGGTGAGTTTCCCAAAAGTCCCTTATCAAAGTAATTTTTTTAAACATATCCAAGCATATCTACCAATCCATCCCACAAAAACATGCATGTATGGTCCTTTGCATATATAACCACTTCTAATGTAATTAGCTACTAGCGTACCAACATACAACACAAAATCAAAAAATGATGAAAAAAGGAAACAACCGAAAGGGGAAAGAATTAATGGAAACCTAATCTAATTGGTAATATTACCTTATTTTATAGACACATAGAAGCCTTATTTATAGTTGGGATTTAGCCTACTCCCATTGAAATATCTTGGTAACCTTGTCCCATCAATTGCTTGCAACTGGCATGTGCATGAATCAAGGATGTAAGACACAATGTACATCCCTAACCAATGGAATTTGAGCTTCCCAAGATGGCATAAAAACTTAGAATCATATAGTAGAACCATCTGCCTAACTTCAAATTGTTTATTCTTAATGTGATAATCATGCCATTCTTTTTGTCTCTCTTTCTCAGTCTTTTGAATCCATCTGACAAATGATCGCCTTTCATCCACTTGCATTAACTTATCCATGCACTCTTGTAATGATTTTTCATCATCCAATGCTCTTGCGTGTGCAATACATAAAGAGGGTAGCATCAATTCTATTGGTAAAATGGATTTTGTGCTAAAAACCAATTGAAATGGTATGACTTTGTTTAATCTCTTGTAGGTTCTTTTATGCACCCATAACATAGATGAGACTTTTTCATCCCAATCCTATCTCCCAACATCATAAATATTGGTCAACATGTGAGTGCCGGTCTACCATCATGGTGCATGCCAGTCTCTAAGGAAATTTTTTCTTCGTATGCCCCTCTACCTCACAATCTGTGCATAATAGGCCACTATGAGTCTCATGTGTCAAGTTCACAGATAGCTTCCCCAGTTGCTTTTCCATGGAAGTAATTTGAGATTTAAGAAAAGGAATAACACTTGTATCCATACTTCCCATAGCCTCAGTGCATATGGAAGCCTCCAAGGCCTCGCGCGGGTCTGTGTAAAGTCCCATACGAGAATGCTCTCCTGAAGGGCATTATTAATCCTCAAACAAACCATTGAGCATGCTGACAAGGATGAATATCATAAGACAATTTTGACAAGAGAGTCTTAAAGTGCACATCATACTCCTGCACACTCTCTGCCATACCTTATTGAATCTCCTTCAACATGCTAATGCTCTTTTGTTCAAACTCATGAATATGGAATTCAAGTAAGAAGGAATTATGCAATGCAGTATAAGCTACTACTGTCTGGTGAGGGTCATACTTTTGGTACCAAATATGCATGTGCCCTTGGAATGCCATTGTAAACTGACTTGCCTTCCATTCTGGGGTAGTGATTCCCTTCGCATGCCATAGAAACTCACATTTTTGTACATGCTCTGCAACATCCTCATCACCTTTGTAATCTAGCATATGTAAAGACATTTAAAAGAACACTTGATGAGGTGGTTGAGGCCCTTGTCCACCTGAACCAGAACATGGATTCCCCCCAGTGTTTCCTCCACCACCAAATCCACTAGATCCACCAGAGCCTATTTCTCCTGACCCATTAAATCCTCTAGAACTTTCAGGCCCACCAGGTTTGCTAGTTCCTACTCCACCTGACCCAACATATCCACCTCCCATAGCAAGAAAAGTTCATGAAGTGGTCGTGCCTTGTGTCCCCACTGTCATGCTAAATTTTTTACCAATAGTCTATGATATTGCACCACCACCAGATGTGTGTCCTATGCCACTTCCAGATGTAATACCCAAGCTTTGTGTACATGTAATTTTTCCAAATTTTGTACCAGAAAATATACCTTCAAACACCGCAAATGATTGTGTAACCATGGATGTACCAAATGAAAAATTATACCTCCTAAGTGTCGATTGGTTACTTCCACCAATACCAACTGGTTTAGTAATACTTATCTCTAGATTTGGAAAATTAAGCACAAAGGGTTGGTCACCACGTTGATTTAGATGCGTGATGATGTCTCTTCTCCTTTCTTTATATGATGAGCTCTCTCTAAAATCTGAGGGGGTTTCTCTTCCACACTTTCCAAGATGGGGTAGATTAGACTGCGTAGGTTCCATGTCCTCTATGCAAACCTCAAATCCTTCCTGCAACATTTTCCTCCATAAATCCATAACTCTTGTAGCTTCACGCTATCTTACCAAATCCATCTCTCGAGCTTCATTATACTTGATCCATCTCTCTTCACTCTCCTTTTGATCCACAAGGTCCACCATCTTCCTCCACCCTATCTTCCTCACCCAAAGCTCAAAAGAAGCTTAACGGGCCATATGAAATGATTCCAAACTCGGTGTAATGAGAAGGATCTTTACAACTAAAGGGATAACACTCTAGAATGATCCTCTTGGATCCCTCAAGAACTTAAACTCAACAACCTCTGGACAATAATACATATAAATCACATACTCGAAGGTGTAACTTGTCAACACTCTACTCCACCAGTGATCAACCACACGTTTCCAAGTCAGATCAACATCACACAGCCTTTGATACTCATCTTGGGTCTATACGTGAGGTCTATATTACCTGTTTGATCTAGATGCATACAACGAAATCCATTCATACAACTCCATTGGAAAACAACAAAAGAAGGTCTTATACAGCTCACGATACAAATGTTTTTCTACCCATTTACATACATCAAACTCAAGTCCAACATTAAATCTCTAAGAAAGCTCATCTTCATGATTTTTAGCCATGCTTTAACACTGTCCAAGGTCAAGCACTCCATCATCACACACCATTCTCGCAAAAACTTTGAAAAGAGGTCTCATTAATGAAACCAGGATGTAGTCTCTTTTTACCTCTTGCTTTAAAAACCAACCCAAAACACATCGACATATCATCCAGATTGGTCTGGAAGCTCACCTGAGGTGCATGCAGGTGGAGAGCCCCTCCTTTATGTGAGCTTTGTGAGAATGATCACCCTTGATAAGGGAGTGCTTGCATAAAAATGGAATGAACATACCCATTTTGGGAATTGAGATAAAGAACTAGTCCTAGTCTAATGCATCAGAGCATGGTATAACATGATCAACTAAATGAAAGTAAAATCAAACCATGAATAATATCAAAAATAATTGTAACATGCACATGAAAATAAGGGAAATGTAAAGATCAAGATCCATCACATGAGTGCTTTAGAAACCCTTCATTATATTCATTAATCAAATACAGTAGCCAAGATTAAATCAAAAAGGGTTCCATCTTTGGGAATGTTCATAGTAACAGTTCCTTTATACATTACAAATCTTACCATTACACATTACACAATACCTCTATATTTATCTTTCTCTCTTTCTTTTGCATAACTCTACATACGTACTAACTTATCTCCCTTCTTAACCCTACTATAAAACCATCCATATGAAGAATAAGAAGGAATATCCTCTTAGCCGCTCATCATTACCTACAAAATCCTTAAAGAATCCTCACATGATTTTTCTACTACTACCCAAGAATATGCCATATGTCCTCATGAATTTCCCTCAATTGAGTTCCTTTAACATGCAGTTTCTAGATAATCCTTAACAAACTTGACTCCTTATCCTTTCATGATAATTGTATTGATGCCCTGGAATATCCTTTCCTTTAGCCATAAGTCTCCATAGCTTATCCACATCTGTATCTGTCACTTTTTCGTTCGCTCCCTATATGTGTCTTTTCTTATTATGAAAAATTGACTAAGTCCCGAATCCATCCTACCTAGGTGTGAGCCTTCGCACCTCTCTAAGAACTACTTCTTCATTTTCCTTCACGCCCTTCGTCCATATGCCACAAGGATTCATGCCTTAAGTAATTAGTTATTTTAGGGGTCCAACATCAATTCTTATAGTCGTGATGCAATGACTCTATTAGCAAATTTAAACAAGGACTAATATTCTCACCCAAAAGTGTTGAGGTTCTCTATTTCCATTTATATTCCAATTTCCTTGATTTAGAGCCAAGTATTGTCATGCATTTTTTCAAGCCCATAAAATTACAAATTTTCAAACATGAAAACTAAACCCATAGTGCAAATTTCACTCCCGAGTCTTCCCAAATCTCCCCTCTAAGGAATCCTATCTTCTATATCATTCCTATCCTAGAATTTCAATTCCTCCAATTTTTTAAATAATATTTTGCATGTGTTTTAAGTAAAGTAGTAAGTTCATTCATCACATTCAGTGAAGAGCAACTGAATACTAGCTCTCCAACAAGCTCAAAAAGGAAAATTTTTGCCATTTCAAGGCAGGTGTGAATCCTTTAGGAGGGTTTCAAGAGCTCATAATCATCTGGATGTGGTATTAGAGAGTCAAAAACATTTTGGATGTGGTTTAATAATATTTAGGGAATCTTTAAGGTTCAGGAACAATCTATGCAACAATGAATTTTTCATGTGTAAGAAGTGTAGAGCTAATTTTGGAACTTGAACTTCATTGGATGATTTCAAGAGCTCTGTAAGGAGTTAGGAGGAAATAAAATATGCATTGGAAATATAGATGAATTGTCTACATGGTTTAATCACCACATTTTTCACAAGACATGTTTGTTTCTCAAGGTAACTCAATATGCGTAGAAATGCCCTATTATCTCAAAGAAAAAGGGGAATTTTTATGGATTTTTGGGAAGAATTGAAGAATGAAATATCTCCTATTTTTATTTTATTTTACTTTGGAATCAAAATTATATAAAACTTAATGAGAAAATACTATATGGAGGTTTGGGAATCACATCGTCAAGTTCTCTCTTGTGAAGGTGAATTGCTCATACTTAGTCATTTTTCTGAGTGACACATGTCACCTTATCCTTTCCTTGTACCTTTCCCAAGGGAATGGATGGTACAAAAAAATACACCCCACATCATCCCTTCCCTTTGGTCCTTCATGTGACCTAGGTCAGCCCGACGGAGTGCTAGCCAGACCAATCTCATCTTCCCCATCTCACACCTATGAATGACAATTGACACCACCTGGTGAGGGCACATTTTTGTATACCTATTTTCCCCATTCTAAAGGGGATATAGGTGTCACAAAATATTATCCCCACTCTATCCTTTCTTTATTTTCTTGTTGTGATCAGATGACAAATCCCAGGTGCCATGGAATATTTTCCCCATCTCTCCATTCTCTCACCACAAAGTGCCACTTGTCCTCATCTAGTGAGGGCACATTTTTCTGTCCCCCTTGTCCCCATTCCAAAGGGGAAATAAGGGACAAAAAATTCACCCCATCCCTTTCTTCCAAAACCCTAACTTGAAATTATAAGTTTCTTCCTCACCCGTGAAGAAAATTGATCGTCGCATAACTAAAAAACATGAAGAAACTAACTCCCAAGCTTATTTATTCACTAAGTTCGACCTTACTGACACTTTTCAAGCAATGAAAAAATAAAATTCAGCATATAAAACTATTCATGTCCTAAATCATTCAATACCAGCCATTACTGCTAAAATAAAGCTTTTTCCATGCCTCTTCATCTAGAAAGTAGATTACACCAAGTTTTCAACTAATTTCTCTCCTCCCAAGCTTCCTATGATCATTGATGCTCAAAACTTCCATTAATGGATTCCATCACATAGTAGAAATCCTGAAACGTTACATCTCAAAATTTTACTTTTTGACTTAAAATTACTCTAGCAGGTGGAACATGATGAAAATTTGAGCACAAGATCACAGTGCAAAGACAAATCTAATGATGATGTTTTAGTCGAATATGGACACTTGTAAGTGAAAATTATAAAAAGGAAAGTTTTTTAGTGTTTCCACTTATTAAAAATATGAAAAAAATCAAAAATTTCAAGCTCTAATCACTCAACATATTTGGAAATAATGCAAAATGGCAAGCAGGTAAAATTGTCAATTTTCCCAAAAATAACATATTCTTAAAAACAACTTACTAAAAATAGAAAATTGATAAAAAGGGTAAAGCACCATCAATGGAGTTGAATTTAATTTTTTAGTGGATTCAAAATATCAAGTTTGAGGAAAAAAAAAATATCCCAAAATAGTAGCTCTTCATCCCACCTTCCAAAAATAGAAAGTTTCAGTTCTCTATGTAGAAATTTGCAGTTTTCTCCCTTTTCACTCATCTCTCTGATTTTTTCCATCCTCACATGGTTTTAAGGTTGCATCATAGCTAAAAAAAGATAATTATTACTTCAAAAGGATCTTGAAGCAGTGTTTTAATCATAATTGTGTCAAGGAGTGGCACCGAACCTGTCAAGGCATAATAGGTGAAAGTCAGGAACATTGTGCAGTTGAAAAAGGATTTGGAAGGTGTCAATAGATCCATTAAAATTCAAGATAATTAGAGGAGTTCATCACAGTAAAAAGTGAATGAAAAACTCATCAAAATCATCTGAGCACAAAGGTATAAAAACATCACATGTCTAAGATCATTCAAGTACTCTAAAGAAACAAAGGATAAAGAGGTGATATTCATGTGTGTCATTATGAATGAAATAACGAGGATTCATCCCAATATAATTTTATGGCATAATGTTTTTAAAAATTTGATAAAACACTTGGTAGCGTGATCAATCCATCAAAGGAGGTCATTGTGACTCATTGGGAAAGTTGGAAACATTGCGTCTCAAACCCATCGTCTTCTCTATAAAAATAAAATCAATAGAGGATCGCAAGTCAAGAAAAGGTGATCCATCATAGCAACATTATCTTTAAGATCTCATCATTATCTTCAAAATAATCCAAGTGCATATTCCCTAATGGAGGAGGTTTCCCTCAATGAAAAAAAGTGATCCTACATCAAACTCCTAAAGTTTCTCTAGCAACCAACATTATGTCAAATCCTAAAGAACCATTCTTGTGGATTTAAGAATTTCTTGAAAGTGATCCAAGGAAAATGAAGAATTTTTCCATGCTTGACCTTGAAACTATTACAAAAAACTTGAGATCCAAGCAGAGGAGGAAGGTCCAAAAAATTTCCTGCTATTTCATTGGTGTCTTAGAATACCAATATATATATAAGTTGGCAGGCCTAATAATGTAAAGCCTATTGACAAATATGAATCCATTAAACTACAAATTAATCCTCATCTCATTCGGTCAAGCTTCACATGAGGGTGACTCTCTTTTGTTCAAGGAATCCTCTTCCTACCTTCTCACTCAAAATGAAGGATATAAACAAACAATTGAGCAATTGGAGGAATATTTGAAAATTCTTAGTGCTTACATTCAACCTTTCTTAGAGCCCAATTCAACATCTTTTATTCATGTAGAATACTTTTCTCTGATCAACAACCTTTCCCCCAACATGATCGATAAATCACAAAGCTATATGATGGGAGGGAGGGCTAATGAGAGGTGGATTAAGATGATCACTAAGAAAGGTAAGATATTATTCCTAGAAGTTATCTCTCTAATAAAGTATATTCTTGTCACTTTGACAGAAGTAAAGAAAGAAAGGGAGGAGATGGTAAAAGAAAATATCCATTGGGATGAGGTATTATCGCTTGTGGTTGAGATGAGCTCTCTCGAATCTCATACTCTCGTGAATAAAAATGTGTTTACATCAACTGCTGACAACTCTTATCTAGTTTAGGTTTGTATCATGGATTAAATATATGGTATGATAGTATATGTCATCTCCAAACTTGACTCAGGTGAACAAGAGGCTTGTGAAAATTTTGAATGAAGCCTGTAACTATGTTTAGAGACTTGGATTTTCTCAACTCAATGATAATTCATCATCAACATAAATTGTTGTATCCTTCTAGGATTTGGTTAAGAAAGAGGTAGAGGATTTTATTTCCTTCAATGAAGATAATTTAGAGTCCCTGGCCAATATCAGAGACTCTACTTCTAAAATTGCAAAAGATCACAAAAGATGGCTCAGTCAATGTAAGAAGATCAATGAAATTCCCTGGGAATGTATCAACGTGTTGAGCTACATTTGCATTCAAGAAGTGAATAAGATGACACCTTTGGTTTTTAAGTTCGGTAAATAATTCAAAGGATAGGAACCCATTCCGGAGAGTCTCTTTTAGTGATCATGAATCAAAAAGTTCCTCATCAACAACAGATTAGTCAAACCCTTCCCTTTCTCTCTATATTCTCTCTCTCTCTCTCTCTCTCCATATTCTAATTTTCAATTGAGGATGTAATTTTTTCTATTTATTCATATTAGCTCAAGAGACCTTGTGATAAACATTGTAAGAGTGATTTTTCAAATAATAAGAAAAATACTCACTTCCTAGGAATATGGATGGTCACAAGTGATGAGGATAGGTGAAGAGTCATGAGAGGGATAAATGAAAGCAAAAATTGTAATGCTATAAATTAGAATGGATTATCCATTCCAAAAGGGGTTAGCTATTTATGATTGAATGTATGTTGTTGAGATTTCTACTTCTACATCCAAAAATAAAATATGCAATTATTCTATTTCTTGTTTCATGTTCCTCTACCCTATCTTTCTAACTTTACATATATAATAATCTTGTAAAACCAAGAAAGGTATCTGCACCTTTGATGTATGAATCCATGGAAGTATGTGTCTATGGTTTTTATTATTGTGTTATTCTAATTAAATGTGGACTTACTTTGGTTATTGAGTGTGAACTTTGCTAGTGCCTAATCACAACAGTAACACGCTCTATCCTAATTTCCCCAACTCCCCTTTACCTCTCTTTATTGTAATTTCCTCCAGTGTACTTCATGCAAACACTTTGCCATAGTTTTAGTGGAGTGTTCCTATGTGATCCCCATCCTACTGGCCACCCCATAATATTAAATTAGTTTACATTCAATAATGGGAACCTCCCCATATACAAGAAAGAGGGGTTTAGCCCTATAATGTTGATCAAAACCCAATAATTTTTCACATACAAAATTATTTCGACAACAATCTTCTTGCAATTGTCCATAATGATATACAAATACTTTTAAGAATGATGCACCAAATTTCTCAAAACTTCAATCATCCAATAAATATCACACCTTTAGTAAGGAAAATTCATTGGTTGCATGATTTGTGGTCAAATAGGTATTTGTATACATATGTATATAGACATGTATGTTAATTTCATGATTTTTTAGCTTAAAAACTATAATGAACACAAAATAAAAAACCTAAAAAACAAGCCAAACTAAGATTTATTTTGACAACTATTTTCAAAATAAACACTCATGCTTATTTGGTCAAATTGTTTAAAAAATAAAGAGAATTATCATCTTTCTCTTTTTTTGTGGATCCTTAAAATTTGTGGCTTCCTTCTTTTCTGTGGATTCTTAAAATCTGCATCTTTCATAATTTCCATATATCCTTACAATACGTGGCCTCCTTGTTTTCCCTGGATCCTTAAAATATGTGGCCTCCTTTTTTGTGGGTCTTAGTTTGCTATGGATTCCTTACCTTATGTAGGTCCTAGTTTCTCATGGATTCCTTATTTTTCACGGGTCCTAGTTTTCTACGGATTTCTTCTTTTCTATGGGTTCTATTTTCCTACGACTTCCTTCTTTTCTGTGGTCCCTATTTTTCCACAGCTTCCTTCTTTTCTGAGGGTCCTAGTTTCCCGCATCTGCCTTATTTTCCATGAGTCCTATTTTCCTACGGCTTCCTTATTTTACACATATCCTAGTTTCCCGTGGATTCCTAAAATTTCCAAGATCAAAAGGAGGGACTTTAAGATCTAATATAAATTTGACACATTAACAGAGGCACTGTAGAGGTTAAATATGATGGCCCCATGGTCGTCAGTTGTATGAATGAAAGGGTGATATTGAAATGCTCATAAATTTTGATCCAAGTCATCAAACAAGACAAAAATTATACCTTTGGAAAGGTCTTGAAGATTAATTCATGTTAGAATTAAGTTTGGGTCGTGAAAATGTATTCTATTGGGCCAATTTTTTTTTTTAAAACTCGTGGTATTTTTTCAGGTATGGGCTTTGCAAAAATTCTTTGGATACCATGCTGGTCCACACACTTGAATGCTAAGTGGTTGTTGGTGGCTGTAAGTGACTGATCTGATTAATTTTTAATTTCCTTTTCTCCTTCCCTTTCTCCTATATATGAAACTCATTTTTCGTTGTAATCATTCTCTCTTGAATGTAAGGTTCTATTTCCATTTTTGTGGCCAATTATTTTGAGTTACAAAATTTTGTTTTGATGTTATGCAATGCACTCATTGCCTCCTCCATTATTGTAATATACTATACACATTATAATCAGTAACATTTTGTTATTATGGCTCTTTTTCTTCCATTTAATTTGTGTTATTGAATTCATGCTTCTCTATTATTTTATGGCATGTGGTGTGTGAGTTATACTTGCATGATTTTCATCCTTTGTGTCACATATGCAGAGAATAAAAAATTGGTAAAATTTTCAGGGTTGAATGTGTCTTCTTTATGACCTCTTGGCTTTACATTTTCCCTTTCATTCTTTGTCTCAGGGAGATAATCCACTTCCAGTTAGGTGCATCAATTTTTTGATTTAGTATTCATCTTTATGAACCATGTTTCCTTGGAAATCTTAGATTAGAACTAGTTAGTAATATAGTGTAGAGTTGGTTATATTAGTTGCAGTGAATTGGAGTGAAAGGAACTAACCTTTTTACCTAGATATTGACCTTGAAGGATCTATTGTCCCACACTTAGAATACCTTTCCATGATTCACTGTGGTGATGATCATAGCTTCAAAAAAGTGTGCAAATTCTAGTGACAACAGTTTTCTGCACGCTTGGTGGGATATATTTGAGTAATATACAGCTCAATTTTGACCTACTATATTGAAATTGGTACGTTTCTCAGTGGTATTTTTCCTTTGGAGGAAATAAGAAACACATATGGAAAATCCTAACTTAAAATCTATTATTTCAATAGCCAATTGTTTAAGTTTAATGAGAAGAGTTCAAACAAAACAAAGGATAGCAAGTGGAGAGCCTTTTAAATACTTGCAACTATCACCAAGGACAAGGAGAAGAGGAAAATCAGTTCAAATATCATCATCACCTCTAGATAGATTTCTCTCTAATCCTCCTCTTGATAGAATTATTGTTGTCTTCTAGGGTCCTTGGACCCATCAAATTCATGGCCCATTAAATCAATAAACCTTTTGTGATCTTTATCTTGAATTTGGTTCAGAATGAACACACGAAAAAAAAAAATCTATTTAACAATATATATTTTTCTTCTATATTATTACTCTACATCAAATACATGAAGATACAAAGCCGAATTTATAGGTGAGGTTGTTCCTCATATTTACGAAACAAATCACAACAATATACCATATGTGTAGGTTGTTTAAACTTACATAACAATCCCTAAATATAAATATAAGTTGTTAATAACAACTTATATACCAGTAAAATATATACGTGATTTGATATTACAAATCACTCACTAACTATTCAATAAATATCTACCATGAATAATTACCATAATAAATACTAAATACTAAATCCTAACATTCACCCCTTAGTGTTTACATGGTAGCAAAATAACTTTCACACTTCCTCTACAGTCTTTTGCCCATGCTTCCTCATGATATTGGTACAAAACTCAAAATGAAGGTAGAAGAAGGAACACATCAACTTCTTATCAACCATGCACTGTTGGGAACACATATGACTAACAAGGATGAGAACATGCTCAAGAATCATCTGCTTATCAACCAATCACTCTAGGGACCACATTTGAGCTAGAAAGTGTGGGAACTCAAGTAGAAACACATCTGAGTAGCCTTCAATTGTTTTCCAGAGGCTAACCACAGACCTAGGTATGAACATGAACACATATGATTGCTCAACCTCTTCAAGACTCATGATGTTGCATTTCACTGTGCTATCTGTTCTTCACTATGTTATTACATTGGGTAATTATTTATGAATAACCACATATACACGTGAATAGGAATGAACCTCTATTGTTATTTTTCACACCCACACTAACAAGATTAAAAATTAAAATCCACACCACAAAAATAAAAAACACAAGTCACCATACCAGAAGTGTAGACCCTATCATTGACGACTAATGAGAGGTCATTAGTTATCCTCTAACATCCTATGCCTCCATCCTCTAGTTGACATACTGCTTACTCAGTAAATATGGTAGCGAAGCTTAATGATTCCCACGTTGATTATTATTCCCCCCCCAAAATGTGAAATCAATTATTTTCTGTACGTCGGGTAATATAGAAAATGCGTCTGTAAAGTAATTTTTTAAATATTTTTTGGACTTTTGACTTTGACCCACGATAAAATTTTGATGAGACACTCGACAATGATATGATTAGACAAGACAAAAATGACTTAAATTTAATTAGACGACACTTGATTTTTGACTCACGATGACAACTAAATGACTATAAGACTTGTACCTTTGACACATATGTATTTAAAATGAATTTTGATGATAATATTGATGACATACAATATTTTTATTTAAGAAGACTAATGAAACAAAAAACATTACAAGACTTGATTTTTAATTTTAACACTTTTATGTGGAAATTGAACCTCTTTCTTCCTTCTATTCATTTTTGGCTTGGTAAACTCCAATCCTGGAACATTTTGCATAAGTACCGGGAAGCAAATCAGGTAGCAGAATTCCTGGCCAACTTTGCTATTGATAATCCCTCTGCAATTGTTTCCTCCAACAACGCACACATGTGGCCAGGACTTTCTACTTTCCTCTCCCTTGATTGGTGAAAAACCTGCGACTAGACTTCCGCACCTCCACTGCATCTGGCAGTTCCCCCGTGTCGTCGGTCTCTTTCTCCCCTCCTTTCGGTAGCATCCTTCCCTTCCCTTGCCGCTCCCCCGCACGCTTCACTGGCCCCCCGTCTTCTCCAAGCGTTTCTTGCTAGGTTCCCCTCGGGACAGTTTTCTTCTTCACTTCTTTTATTCTTGTTTCGCAGACCTCCTGGAATGTCCTCTCTTAGCTTTTGCTTTGCTTCTTCTCGGCACCATGTCTCTTGTTGGTTTCCCGTTTGTGGCCCTCTGTGGGCAGTTCCGCGAACTGGAAGATGTCTCTGCCATTAATAGGCGGCGTCTGGCCATGATTTTCAAATACTCTTCATCAGCCGAGGCCGACGCCATTGAAGCCATTCTGGGTGACTCTTACCGCTTCAATGCTCGTCGCCCTCGAACCGATTCCGACGTCGCCTCCGCCTTCGTGTCTTTCTGTACGCTGCTTCATCCCAACATTTCAGAAGTGGAACTGGTCGCCTCAGACCTTATTTACGCTGTGCATTGCGTAGGCCTTCACGATCAGCTCGTGGATTTCTCACTCCCAGACCCTCTGCTGTGGGTGGAAGATGTGGACGAGTTTTCCATCGGTTCAGGGAGGGATATTCACTGGCTCAGCGGGCAGTACAGGGACCTTGTCACGTTTGCACAGAACTTCCATCCTTCTTTGGACCAGCGTTTTCTCCCGGTCGTGGATATTGATGCGGCTCTGTTTCCTCTCCATTCAGCTGTTGATCAGTTGAATGCCCTCAAGGATCGAGCTCTCCATGCCTTCAACTTCTTGCTGCATGCGGCCTCCTCGCGGGCTGGTCACTCTTCAGGTAATCGTTGCAGCCTTTGTCCTTCGTTCTGTGGTCGCTTCCCTTGTCTCTGCGTTCTCTTCTTCTTTCAATTTTTAGCTCTTCTTTTCCTCTTCCTCCTTCGACTTTCTCCTTCTCCTTCTTCCACTTTTTGTTTCTAGGGTTGGGGTCCCTATCCCCACCGGTTCATAGCTCCAGTCAAAAGCGTTTACCAATCAAAATAAAATAAAATAAAATTTAACACTTTTATAAAACCATAAATGACTCAATTTTGATGGAAATATCTAATATAGCTAAAAGATTTTATTAGTTAACAATTTGGATGCAAATATACATTTGAAGACCAAATAACTTACACTATTATAAATTACATAAATTATACTAGTCAAGCTTTTAACTAGAAAGATTAGTTTCACCTAAAACAAACCTACATGCATTAGTAAATTATGACACCAAGTATACCGAACATGTTGCTTGCATGGAATTAACGCAATCGTATTCAGACTAAAATAGAGGAACTAAGGATGCCACGTGAAAGGCAGACTTGCATACTAAGTGAATTTTTGTTTTTTTTGAGAATTTTTTCAAGTTGAAAACCAACTTTGTAAACTCATGCATCTATAACAAATCTAATTTGTTAAATAAATTTCACTCACCATCTCTTTGTAGTTTGAATTGTGCTATCCAGCTATGCCACTTGTTCCAGCATACAAATTATCAAAAAATAATCAAAAGAAATCATTTTTAATATGGCTACACTAGTAAAGTCAGAGAAAATTTCCGGATCAATGAGGCCAAATATGGAGAGCCTGCTATTCAATTTCATGCAAACTCAGACCAAATATATAAAATATATGTTATTACTCTTAGAAATAAGGAGTTCTCCTACACAATATCTTCTTAAAGACTCATAAAATGAGACAAACTTAATGCATATACCTGTTGGAACATAATGATTAAGTGGTCTGGCCAACCCTTAATGTATATGGGTCCATCACTAATATATAGGTTAATATTTAATAATATGAAATATTTATATTTCTATTATTAAATATGTTAACTTAAGTATATATACTTGAAGTTAAATATTTAATATCATGAAATGATTATATTTCTAATATTAAATAGTATAAACCTAGGTGTATGTGTCAACCATTTTAGGTTGAAAAGGTGGGTCGGGAGACATATCCGATCACCTTATATAAAAAAGACTTTAAGTCCTTATTTGATATATTCAAGAAATATATCATAAGTGTGCAAATCAAGTGATTTAGTTTTACCCTTGGTAAATAGGGTTTCAAAGGAGCATATGATCTTACTGGATGTAAAATAAGTTTTTTGAAGTAAAAGGTTATTTTCAATGTGGTTTTTACCCTATTGCAGTTTTCCACTATAAATATTGTATCACCTATGTTATTTATTTCCTTAAGTATTTCTTTATTTACTTATGTTATGATGTAATCTTTATTTAAATATTTATTGTAACATTGTGTAATATGTAAATTGATTAAATCCATAATTATTAGAATCCTCAAATTCTAACATGGTAAAAGAGTTAGGTAAATTAAATAAATTAAGACTAAATGATTTGTATTTTATTTATTTAATTTGTACGGTTTTTTCAACCAACTCAAAAGGGTATTTAAAAGTATCTGGTCCCCTTTAAAAGGATTCGATTTAAAAAAATATAGTTTATAGTTAATATATATCTATATCCTATATAATTTGAAAACTATATTATTATTTTTAAATAAAAATATATATAATATAAAATAAGATTTATATAATAATTTATATAAACATCATATTAAAATTTATATAGTTTTGAAAAAAAACTATATATTAAATGTCTTAAACCATATTAAAATTACATGGGATTGAGGGAAGAGTCAACAGACCATATTCTAAACCTAAGTTTAAATCATATTTAAATTTAACTTATAAATCTAAGCATGTACAGTTTAAAAAAAAGAAACAAACATAAGTTTGAATCTTTATATATATGGTTAGTTTAAACCGCTTAAAATATAAATTTTATTAGATTTGGTTTATATATGTTTAAAAAAAAAAACCTAAGTGCTTACGTTTTTTAGAACATGAAGGGATTACTTATTAAATCTTAATCCATGTAAGGGGGCGGCCCCATTCATTTATATCTTATAGTTTATAAAAACTATATAAATAAACTTATTTAAAGGTTTTCTTTTATATAAGAGTGGGGGTGGAGAATAAAATGTGATAATATCTCAAGTATAAATGTGGAACTTTCAAGTATAAATGGAGAATTAAAAAAAGGGGGGCTAGTTTGTTGGTGGCCCACGTGAAGTGTGGTAAATATTTATTAAAATATTGGTAGTTATAGCCACATAAAAGTTTTAAATTTTTTAGCTTGTAGGAATTAGCTAAAATATTTTACAATATTTTCATAGTTTTAAATGTGTGTGGGGTAAAATTAAGTGTAAATGGAGGAGACAAAGTTCATGAAAATAGAGATTTCAATTTATTTCATTCGTCGGGTGAAATTACTTGTCCCCTCTGTAAAATATGCACGTTAATCTATACTCTCATAAATCTACTTACACTTAGCAAAATTCTTTTAACCTGGTCTATGTCCTTTAAACCCCTTTAATAAGGGTTATGTGTTTTTTATATAAAAACAATATACTATAGTTTATAATTTTTATGAACTATATGTTATTTTTTATTTACATTATATAAATTATATATATTGTAATTAAAAAGTGTATATATTTTTATATTATAAATTATAATAGGTTATTATAATGTGTTAAAATATAATCTCCCTAATATTATACAAAAGAAAAAATTATGGAATTTCACATTCTGGAAATATACAAGAAGTTTTGGTTTCATTAAATTTGACGATCAAATGATTGTCAGGGTAGACCAAACATAAGAAAATATGACAGTCATTTAGACGTCAAATTTAAGCCTGTAGGTTCTAGGAAAATTTAACTGTGTTAAAATTGAGGGTCAAATGACCATCACGATAGACAAAAAAAAGCCATTATGACGGTCATTTAGATGTCAAATTTAAGTTGGCCGTATTTTTGTCTACATTAATTTTTTTCAGAAATTTGAAGTCGTTATGCATTCTTAGGAGTCTCTTCTTCACTTATATATGGTCAGAAATATTTTTATATAAATATGGGGTATAATGCAGTGCCCTTTATATTATGGGTTATTATTTTGATCATGGGAGTTTAGTTAGTATGCATTGTAATGATAAAATTAGTTATGATCAAATAGTTTCTTTAGATCTATAAAATTTAGATTTGATTATGTTAAAAGTGTTATTTTTATTATCAATAAATATGTAACTAACTCTATGGTACATTGTATATTATAATGGAGTGTGTTTTACAGTTTTACAAGTTTAGGAAAACAATGGCTTCCAGCTATTTCTGTCCTGACAAAACCTAAATCCTGAATGAAACCAACTACAACATTTGGGTCAAAAAAAATTTATGGCGAGAAAACTCTAGATGATTGTTTATGGATCTAAGGTTGCTCCCACAGGTTATCAAACAACTGTAGATAAGATGAATATATTCTTCAAACGAATGTAATATGCTCTTTCTATGATTCTATGCAATGTGAATAATGAGTACCTTATACACATTGGTAATATCGAACATCCGAAAGAGGTATGGACATAACTAAAATCCATGCATGAAGGATACTTGGTATTGTCATCACCAATCCGGCGTTATGATAATTCTTCACCGGGAACTCCTCGTGTTATGATTATTTACTATGCACAACCTTTAGTTTGGTGGATGTAATCTGGAAACACAAAAACAAACATAACACAAGAATACCATAGACTATGATAAAAATGAATGATGATAAATCTGAAATATCAGAGTAAATTATAATATTAGCATGAAATTGTTACAATCTCACCCATGAGGCACTTTAAGTGTTATTCACTTCACTTGCCTTTCACCAAGACTATGGGAGAAACTTTACAATTACACCTCTTAATGGCTTCTTCAACACACCTTTAAATTGATGGCTTCCTTTACACACTTTATACAATATTTCTCACTACTTCCTTCTATGCTAAATGAGGGGGGTGGCCTCTTTATTTATAGACTTCTAGGCTTATCCATCTTATCTCTAAGATAGGATAAGAAATCCACTCTGATGAATCATATTCCATACCTTAACTCTTATCTGTATATGTAAGCTTATCTTTTAAGATAAGATAAACCTTATCATTTCACATGGGTTCCACATTTTTAGACTTTTTACAAATAAAATATACAAAATATTTATGACCTCACTCCTTGTCCTTATTACCAATATAATATTTCTAATTCCTAATCATGTAGACCCTACTTCTCTACTTACCCTAACTTGACATTTTAACATTACTGGACCACTTATGACAACTATTTACTTTTTACCAGAACATTCCTATTGTACTTTTGACTATTACCATACTATACATTATTGGAGGCGTCGTACTGGCAGCGCCGTTATCTTCTATCGGATACTACTACTAATTATACTTAACAACATCCTATTCCTAATACATACATTAATGAAATAGAAATTACGGAGGAAAATTTTAGTGTCGACATCTTCCCCATTCCTAGCTTCTACTCCATCTTTGGAGTAGACTATTATGGTGCTTAGAAAATCTTCAACTTGTCGTGGTTGACCCATTTCGTAATGGGAGTCCCATCTAATTCCTCCAGTCGGTACATACCATTTTCATGCACAGCTGCTATTTTGTAGGGCCCCATCCATTTTGGAAGAAATTTTCTCTGTCTTCTTTTTTTGTATCTGGAATCATATACTAGAACTAAGTCATTCACATGAAATGGAGACCAACAGATCTTTTGATCAAAGTATTCTTTCTGCTTCATTTTCTTCTTATGGCTTGTATCTTTTGCTATTTCCCTCATTTCCTCTAGCAAATGAAGATGTACCAACCTTTCTTTTACTGAATCACTTTCATCCATTCTTTCATTTTCCATTACTCTGACCGTGGGAATATCAAACTCAATAGGAAGAACTGGATCAATGCCATAGGCCAACTGAAATGGGGAGTATTATGTTGCTGACTTTGATGTTGCCCTATATGCCCACAATGCTGCATGAATCATTTTATCCCACTTATGTACCTGCAAGGCTGCATCTTTTGCTAGAATTTGACACAACACAAAATTTGTTCGTTCCACCTGTCCATGTGTGCTTGGCTTGTATGTTGTTGCCTTCTTGTGCTTACTAGAAAATTTATTGACTAGGGCTTCTACTACCTCATTAATGAAGTGGCTTCCTTGATCTGTTACAATTTCTAATGGACAACCAAATCTAGTGACAATGCGTTCATATATGAACCTTGCCACCTCATCCATGGAAGCTGTTTTCAATAGCCTAGCTTCAACCCACTTGGTTAAATAATCTGTGGCAACTACAATATACTTATTTTGGCGTGAGGTAGTTGGAAGTGGACCTACAATGTCTATTCTCCACTTTTCAAAGGGACCAAGTGGAAGAATAGGACATAATGGAGCTGATGAAGTCTTACAGTTACCATGTGTTTGACAAATATCACATGTCTTACAATAATTATAACAATCTTTAAAAAGAGCGGGCCAGTGATAACCTGTATCCAAGATCCTTCTTGCTATAAGTTGTCCAAAGAAGTTCCCTCCACATGTACCATTGTGGAATTCTAGCAGTTCCTTCCCTTGATCATGTCCAACTGCCCTCTTGTACTGTCTATCAGGTCCTATTCGAAATAATACTCCATGCAGAATAGAATATGGACGACTGGCTTGAGTAATCTTTCTCTTAGTCTTTGCATTGGCACCATCAGGAAACTTGAATTCATTCAGATAATTCCAAATATCTATGTATTCATTAGGGATTGTGTCAAGGGATAACAATGCTGCATCGGGGAAATCATCATCATCACAAGATGATCCTAAACCATCATAGGCTCGAGAGAGTGCATCTGCATTGACATGCTTCTTTCCTAGCCTATCTATAATATAAAATTCAAACTCTTGTAGCAAAATTATCCATCTTGCTATCCTCCCTAATGGGTTAGGCTTATTTACAATATATTTTAGAGCCTGATGATCTGTTACAACTAGAAATTTTTGCCCTAGCAAGTAATTTCTAAACTTCTTTACAGCAAAAATGATAGCTAGAGCCTCTTTTTCAGTTACAGTATAATTTACCTCAACACTGCTCATTTGTCTGCTCCCAAAGTAAATTGGATGTTCATTCCCATTTTCATCCTTTTGGCTCAAAGTACTTCCTAGTGCTACATCTGAGGCATCAGTGTACACAATGAATGGCTTGCTCCAATCTGGATTCTTCAAAACAGGTGAAGACACAAGGGCTTCCTTCAGTTGTCCAAAAGCTTCATGCACCTTATTTCCTGGTTCATAAGTAACATCCTTCTTCAAGAATTGGGTTAGTGGCTGTGCAATCTTTGAGAAATTCTTGATGAACCTTCTATAGTAACCCACATGGCCTAAAAATGATCTCAACTTACTTCTATTCATAGGAAATGGTAAATCTTTGATTTTTGAAACTTTATTAGGATCAGTACCAATACCATCTCTGGATACAACATGCCCTTACAAAACGCCTTTAGAACATCCAAAGACACACTTTGTAGGGTTTAGTGAGGCTTGTGCTTCATCTAACCTTTGAAATGCTGTCTCCATTTGGTGCAGGTGGTCCAACTTGCTCCCATAGATGCAAAAATCATCCAAAAATACTCTGATGAAGGTCCCATGTAGGGTTCGAACACGCTATTCATCAAACATTGGAATGTTGCCGGAGCATTGCACAACCCAAAAGGCATAACTCTATAAGCAAACGTTCCCCAAGGAGTTGTGAACGTGGTCTTCAGCTGATCTTTCTCTGCTATACGAACTTGATTGTAGCCGCTATTTCCATTAGCAAAACTATAGCACTCCTGGCCAGCTACTTCATCCAAGATCTGATCTGAAAATGGAAGAGGGTAATGATCCTTCTTTGTTGCCTTATTGAGCTTCCTGTAATCAAAACAAATCTATAGCTTCCCATTATTTTTTATTGAGATCACAATGGGAGAAACCCATTCTGAATTCTCCACAGCAAATATGAATCTTGCATCAAGCAACTTATCTATTTTTTCTTTTACAGTCTTGGAAAAATTAGGATTCATTCTATATGGCATTTGATTTATGGGCTTAGCACCATCTACCAGCTCAATAGAATGTTCTACCCAACTTACTTGACGGAGTTCCTTGTAATCAAAAGTGAATATGTGTATGTACCTTTGAAAGAGATGGAGGTAGGATTCCTTCTCACTCTCCATCACATCATCACCAATCTTTATTTGTTGGATATGATCATCAACTTCTTCTTCAGATAATTTTATGGGGTCATGAGTCGGTGTGACTGGAAGGATATCCATGACTGAAACATCACACTCACTTTCTTCATCTTCAGTGTCCACTTCACTGGTACTAGAGTAATCAGAGGATGTCCAATCATCAGTTTCATCACTTGAATCCACAGGTTCTTCCTTATGATGTCGAGGGATCACATTTATCTTCACCCTCTCTCTACCACGTTCAAGTGTCATGAAACCTTCATTCCAGTAGTTTCTTGCATGAACTCTCCTTAGCCATGGTCTTCCCAGCAACATTGGGTACGCAACAGTACCATTTTTCATCACTTGAAAGTCTACCACACATACAAAACCCATAACAGATATTGCCACATTTGAAACTACACCTTCTGGTTTAGTTTTTCCCTTATTTAATGACCTTAACATAAGTGTTGAAGGGCGATCAATTTTTAAACCCAACATATTCATTACAAACTCGGTCATTACATTAACTGCAGCACCTCCATCAACTAAGACATCATGAATTGAAATACCATTACATAATACCTCAGCTTGTGGAGCATAGGGATCCGCCTCTACCTCCAAAACAGGGACCTCAACCTCCTTCCTTCATCGAGCATTGAGTCCACTTTGCAACTCCCGCCTCTTCTCAGAAGACATAGCCAAGAGTTGACTATATGTAATATTTGCAGGCCTTTTGGACAGATCTTCCAAGATGGAGTATGGTCCTTGCCCCTGTGAAATCAGAAAATCCTGCACACCCAACTTTCTTCTCCTATGTTTCTTACTAGTTTCTCCTTTCATCTTCTTAGGGTCATTTCCATCTCGATTATCTTTTTCTTTCTTTTTTTTGTTATAAACACATCTACTTCATTATTTCTGCTCTTATCTACTACATCAAAAGAATTCACAGGTGCTTTTCCTTTATCATTATCTCCTTTACCAGATGTAGAAGCTCTATCTGGATAATTATACTTATAATGACCCTTTTTATAACAACCATAACATACAGCTTCAGAAATGTTTCTTTTTGGACCTCTATCTCCTCCCTGAGAACTAAATTCTTTTCCTTGAAGAAGATTAATAGTTAACTAACCCATTTTTTTGAGCAGATCTTCATACGCAGTAGATGTACTAAGAGAAATATTTGTGCTCACTGGGAGTGGTTGTGGATTTTGGACCAAAGGTGCTGGTGTAGGCTCTACTTTAGCAATAATTTCTTTGGGCTCCTCTTCCATGCTTTCTTCTTCCCTTCTTGCAATCTCATTTGCTTGTTTAATGGTAGTTGGGCAATCATACTTCACTCATTATCTGATCTCTAACTTCATCCCAAGAATGAAGTGCTTACATAAGAAGATTATCCATGCCATTCATCAACCCATCCGCTAATCCTTTCTTCCGGATCTAGGCATCGAGCTTCCTCCTTAGCTCTAGAACACGAGCATGATAATCCCTTATTTTCTCCTTCTCTCCTTGGGATAGCTTTGTGATCTCGATCATGAGATCTAGATATTTCTGTTGTTCACCAAATTCTTCAAGAAAACTTTCAGTTAATAAATCCCATGAATTTTTCACATTTTCACCTAGTGTTTCAAACCACCTAAGTGCTGAACCATCTAAAAAGGTAGGAAAAAATTTAGTCCATTGTTCCCTTCTTATAAGGCCATTACAAATACAAGATCGTTTAAACTCTTGAATAAAAGAGGAAGCATCTTCATTAGATTGGGCTGAAAAAACAGGAATTTTACCCATTTTCAAAAGTAACCACTGTAAAATACCAACCCACAAGTACAATCAACAAGACTTATGTGCACAAATAATTGGAATCACTGTAATAGAAAGTGACTTTACACCTTTCTATAGTAAAATAGAAATGACCACGGTAACTATGGTAAAACTTGTCTTACTGCAGTAAAAAATGACTTTACTGTGGTAAACACTATTCACAGTAAAAAGTGAAGTTACTGCGGTAAATACTATTCACGGTAAAAAGTGAAGTTACTGCGGTAAATACTATTCACGGTAAAAAGTGACTTTACTGTGATAAATACTATTCATAGTAAAAATGACTTTACCACGGTAACTACTTTTCATGGCAAAAATGACTTTACCATGGTAACTACTATGCACAGTAAAAATAAGGTTACCCTCTAATTGATTTTTGACTAAGTGGGAATATTTCTCCAGAAAATCCACCAACGAGGAATGGTCCTGGCAACGGAACCAAAATGTCATCACCAATCCGGCACTATGATAATTCTTCACCGAGAACTCCTCGTGCTATGATTATTTACTAATGCACAGCCTTTAGTTTGGTGGATGTAATCTGGAAACACAAAAACAAACATAACACAAGAATACCATAGACTATGATAAAAAGGAATGATGATAAATCTGAAATATCAGAGTAAATTATAATATTAGCATGAAATTGTTACAATCTCACCCATGAGGCACTTTAAGTGTTATTCACTTCACTTGCCTTTCACCAAGACTATGGGAGAAACTTTACAATTACACCTCTTAATGGCTTCTTCAACACACCTTTAAACTGATGGCTTCCTTTACACACTTCATACAATATTTCTCACCACTTCCTTCTATGCTAAATGAGGGGGGTGGCCTCTTTATTTATAGAATTCTAGGCTTATCCTTCTTATCTCTAAGATAAGATAAGAAATCCACTCTGATGAATCATATTCCATACCTTAACTCTTATCTGTACATGTAAGCTTATCTTTTAAGATAAAATAAACCTTATCATTTCACATGGATTCCACATTTTTAGACTTTTTACAAATAAAATATTCAAAATATTTATGACCTCACTTCTTGTCCTTATTACCAATATAATATTTCTAATTCCTAATCATGTAGACCCTACTTCTCTACTTACCCCAACTTGACATTTTAACATTACTGGACCACTTACGACAACTATTTAATTTTTACCACAACATTCCTATTGTACTTTTGACTATTGCCGTACTATACATTATTGGTGGTGTCGTACTGGCAGCGCCGTTATCTTCTATCGGACGCTACTACTAATTATACTTAACAACATCCTATTCCTAATACATACATTAATGAAATAGAAATCACGGAGGAAAATTTTCGTGTCGACAGTATATCGAAG
This sequence comes from Taxus chinensis, assembly GCA_019776745.2. Classification (NCBI taxonomy): domain Eukaryota; kingdom Viridiplantae; phylum Streptophyta; class Pinopsida; order Cupressales; family Taxaceae; genus Taxus; species Taxus chinensis. The sequence continues at coordinate 244,973,933 of CM034146.1, forward strand.
ATAGTAATAAGAATATAATAGCTGAAGTAATTCAAAGAAATAGTCTGTATATTTTTGATGATTTCTCTTCTACATTTTGTTTTATATCTCAGAGTTTGAATAATTCAAAACTATGGCATGAAAGGTTAGGACATGTTAATTACCGAAGCCTATATAAAATTTATAGATATAATCTAGTGAAAGGTTTACATGTGTTGTTTTCTCCTCTTGAAGTTACTTCATTAAGAGTTTCTAAATGATTGTTTTGATTTTGATTTAGTAAATGGTCATGATGATGTTTTGATGCTATAGATGTTTATGAAACTTTTATCTTTCCAGATAAGAAATTAAATTGGGCTCAATCTATGTTAGAAAGTTCAAATCCTATTAACCTTAGAAAAATGACCAGACGTCATCATATGTACCATGCATTAATTAACTTGTATGAACCTAAGCCATGAAACATTATAGGGTCTAGGTGGATATACAAAGTAAAATATAATGGTGCTGGTAGTATTAACAAACATCAAGCTAGACCTGTTGCTAGAGGTTTCACTCAGAAACCTGGTATTGATTATGTTGAGGTATTTCCTGTAGCTAAAATGAGTACTGTTAGGGCCTTATTTGAAATTGTCACTCAATTTGGGTGGGAAATCCACCAAATGGATAAGAAAAATACTTTTTAAATTGTAATTTAAAAGAAGAACTTTACATGTTTCAACCTAAAGAATTTGAAGAAACTGGTAAAGAAAACTATGTTTGTAAGTTGACAAATCCTTGTATGGTTTAAAACAAGCTCTTAGAGCTTGGTATGTGAAAATTGTTTCCTTCTTTAAACTGTTTGGTTTTGTTAATTGTTCTAATAATGATATATTCATCAAGAAATAAGGCTCACATATTATCATTATATGTGTATATTTTGATGATTTTCTTATGTCTGGTGACAATTCTGATTTAATTCATATGATTAAAGAGAAATTGAAGTAGTACTTTGAAATGAATAAGTTAGGTTTCTCACATCGTGTTATTTTATGATTGTATTTCATTCTATTTTTATTTTTCAAAACACAATATGCAACCATTGTATTGAAAAAGTTTCTTATGATCGATTGTAAACCATTTTCTACTTCAATGGAAGTTAGAATAAATATTGATCCTAAATCTACATATGAAATTTTTTTATCCTATTTTATATATGTTGTTAGTTGATAGTTTGATTTATCTAACTATAACTAGATTAGATATTTCCTATATAGTAGGAACTACTTCAAGGTTTATGCAGGAACCTTTTTTAGAGATCATTGTAATCTTGTAAAAAGAATTTTAAGATATTTGAAAGGAATAATCAACTATGGGTTGCATTATAATAAGAATGAAAATATTATTTTATATGGATTTTGTGATTCTAACAATATTGATGTTGTGTTAGGAACTAACCTTTTTTCCTAGAAATTGACCTTAGAGGATCCATTGTCCCACACTTAGAATACCTTTCCATGATTTACTGTGGTGATGAGCCTAGCTTCAACAAAGTGTGCAAATTCTAGTGACAATAGTTTTCAGCACGCTTGGTGGGATATATTTGAGTAATATAAAACTCGATTTTGACCTACTACATTGAAATTGGTGTGTGTTTCAGTGGTATTTTTCCTTTGGAGGAAACAAGAAACACATCTAGAAAATCCTAACTTAAAATCTACTATTCAACATCCAATTGTTTCAGTTTAATGAGAAGAGTTCAAACAAAACAAAGGATAGTAAGTGGAGAGCCTTTTAAATACTTGCAACTGTCACCAAGGACAAGGAGAAGAGGAAAATCAGTTCAAATATCATCATCACCTCTAGATATATTTCTCTCTACTCCTCTTGGTAGAATTATTATTGTCTTCTAGGTTCCTTGGACCCATCAAATTCATGGCCCATTAAATCGATCAACCTTTTGTGATCTTTATCTTGAATTTGGTTCAGAATGAACACACGAAAAAAAATTATTCTATTCAACAATATATATTTTTCTTCTATATTATTACTCTGCATCAAATACATAAAGATACAAAGCCAAATTTATAGGTGAGGTTGTTCCTAATATTTACAAAATAAATCACAACAATATACGATATATGTAAGTTGTTTAAACCTACATAAGAATCCGTAAATACAAATATAAGTTGTTAATAACAACATATATACCCGTAAAATATATATGTGATTTGTTATTACAAATCACTCACTAACTATTCAATAACTATCTACCATAAATAGGATCTTAAAGGTTTCTAAAAGCAACGGAAGTATCACTAAAGATCCAAACAACATCAAGAAACAAGCACTTGAATTCTACCAAAATCTTCTTAGAGAGAGAAATGTCAGCAATCCGGAAGCTATTTCCTTCATGCTGGAGGCCATCCCTCAGAATAATATTGAGGACCAGAAATTCAGAGATATTACTAAAGCTATCACGCTTGAAGAGTTGAAAAAGGCTGTTTTTTCCCTTGAGGGAGATAAGGCTCTTGGGCCGGATGGATTCTCTATTAATTTTTTTTAGAAGTTCTGGGAAATATGCTCGGAGGATCTACTCAAAGCGGTTAATGAATTTTATAGAACGAGAAATCTTCTAAAAGAGCTCAATAACACGCACATTGTGTTGGCACCTAAAAAATTGGATGCAAAAGATTTCAAGGACTTCAGACCCATTAGTCTTGTTAATGCTATCTTTAGAATTTTCACCAAAATCATTACATCTAGGCTGCAGCTCATAATGAATGATCTCATCTCAAGGCAGTAGAGTGGCTTTATTAAAGGCAGGATAATACAAGACGGTGTGATTATGGTGCATGAAACTATACATTCCATGGAAAAATAATAAAAAGACAAACATGATCCTTAAACTTGATATGAATAAAGCTTTTGACAAAGTTTCTTGGGTCTTCCTTGACAGGATTTTATCCAAATTTGGGTTCACGGAAAATTTTAGAAAAATTATCAAGTCTTGTATATCTACAACCAAGTTCTCTGTGGTTGTTAATGGAGAGCCTGTGGGATTTTTCACCAGCAGCAGAGGTCTAAGGCAAGGAGACCCCATCTCCCCCTTGCTCTTCATCCTTTTAGCTGACAGCCTTAGTAGAACAATTAGCAAAGCGGTGGAAGACGACCTTTTAAATGGTTCTAAACCCACTTCATTCAGCCAAGCTGTCTCTCATCAACAGTTTGCGGATGACACTATCCTTCTTCTTCTGGCCTCAGTTGTAGAAGCTAAAGCTATTAAGGCTCTACTACAGCTCTATGAATCTGCTTCTGGGCAAGAGATTAACTATGACAAAAGCATCATTTTTTTTCTTTAACACCCCTGGGGAAAGACAGCTCAAGATTGCTAAAATTCTGGGCTGTAAAATTGGAGCTCTTCCAGCAACGTACTTAGGCCTCCCTCTTGGCACTAAGAAAGTCTCTCACACGGTGTGGGATGATTTATTGACGAGATTTCAGAAAAAAATGACCGGTTGGAAAGGGGCCATTCTCTCCAGTGCTGGTAAGTGCCTTCTCATTAAAAGCACACTCCAAAGTCTGCCCATCTATATCATGTCACTTTTCAAAATTCCTTCTTCCTTCAGAGAGAAAATTGAAAGGATTCAGAAAAATTTTTTATGGCAAGGCATGGAAGAGAAATTCAGATTTCACCTAGTGGCCTGGGATAAAGTCTGCACCCCAAAGACTATGGGAGGGCTGGGTATAAAAAATATTGAAAAAATGAATGAGGCACTCATCGCTAAGATGGGCTGGAGATTGCTATCTGAGAAACAACCCTGGATTGATGTTATTAAAGCAAAATACTTGAATCAACAAGCTGTTTACTCCTATCTGCATGATGAGCAACTCCCCAATGGTTCCATTTTTTGGAATAATCTGATTAAGAGTAGAAACTTCATAAAGCAGGGCAGCAAATGGAAAGTGGGGGATGGCAGTGACATAAACTTCTGGGAGGATAACTGGTCCAGTGATAATCTCTTGGAGAGATTTGGGATGGCTAAGGACAGCCTTACAAGCAAGTATGGAACTAAAGTCAAGGACTACATTGAAGGAAATGGCACCAAGAAGACTTGGAAAAGACTTTCTATGGAGTGTATTGAGCTGAAACAAATTATTTCCTCCCTTCAAGACCTTCTAGATCTCTTCCCTTTGTGTCAGTTGGATTCCAAGGATGAGCTGGTCTGGAGTAATTCACAAGATGGAAAATACTTAGTCAAATCTGGGTATACCAATCTTTTTCACAGTAACCAATCTGATTTTAACTGGAACTTGATTTGGATGCCTGAGTTAACCCCCAAGATAAATTTTTTTCTTTGGCTGGCCATCAGAGGTAAAATTCTCACCACTGACAATTTGATGAGAAGAGGATTCATCATTCCCAATTGGTGTCACCTTTGTAGGAATGATTATGAAGACATTAGTCATCTATTCATTCATTGTGATTATGCCAATAAAATTTGGAACTTTGTCCTTTCCAAATTCGAAGCTCTTTGGGTGTTTCCGGAGGATCTTAATCAGCTATGGAATCAATGGAACCCACCATTCAGACATTGTGCTATCAAAAGAATCTGGAAATTAGCCATCCCTCATTTAATTTGGAGGATCTGGAAGGATAGAAATAATATCATTTTTAGAAATAGGAAACAGAATTATAATTTCAGTATTGGAAAAATTTCCCAAGGCATCAAAGAGGACATGGCCAGATTTAAACCTCCCAAAAATAATTGTTATCCTGAGAATGAAGAGCACATCTTATCTAATTGGCAGTTTGGTAATTGGAGCAACCCCGGGAATAGTGTGGATAGATCTTTGATTAAATGGCATCCTCCTGACTCCAATTGGTTCAAGCTGAACTTTGATGGCGCCTCTAAGGGTAACCCTGGAACAACAGCAGGAGGAGGGGCAATACGGGACCACAAAGGCAATCTGATTGCTGTATATGCTGGAAAAATGGGAATTCAAACCAATCATTTTGCCGAAGCTTTATCTGCTCTCTGGGGTTTAAGAGTTGCACGGGCCCAAAATATCCAGAACCTTATTGTTGAAGGGGACTCCCTTAATATTATTAAACTTCTGAATCAGTCCTCATCTCCCAGCTGGAATATTAAAGATTTTATCTCTGAGTCCATAAGCATCAGTCATACCTTTAACAGTATCAGAATCGTACATACTTACAGGGAGGGCAACAAGCTGGCGGATGCACTGGCCAATTATGGCATTAACATAAATTTCACTACATGGGATAAGGATAGTATCCCTAATCAGCTCCACAACAGCATCCATGCGGACCTTCACATGCAAACAATCTCTAGAGATATGCCTTAATCTTTGGAGGAAAATCAAATCCATAAATTCTTCCACATGTGCTGCTTTAAAGTATATGGTGTGGCAAATGATATCTAATTCAAATAATAGCAAGATTTTTTTAAGGAACTTCAAGTGGAGATATCTGGATTTAAAAATCGTGCACGCGGGAGGTACAATAGCTGTTGATATCCGGATGCTAAACTCCACGAAAACTGATGATAAGTACAAGGTGAAAGCTGACAGGGAAAGGGTTTTCACGCGTGACTTCCCGCAGGCTCAGATCAGGAATCACACAGCCGTTCGTGAGAAGACCAACGGCTATAGTTCCTATTTTTATGTGACCTTCAACAGCAAGAAATGAAATACTCTTCACGCTCAAAGGTATCCTGGAAATTGCTGTAACCAACACATCACAGTGAAGATGGGAGGGCCTCCCTGTCAAATTGAGCCGTGCGCGGACCCTGACTGGAAAGAAAACACGGAGCTTTGGAACATTCTTAGCATTGGCAGCTTCACCAGCTTTGTTGAAAGGATGCAAGGGCATGATCAAAGCATCTCTGTTCGCTTTGCCAAGGAATGGAATGGGAGGATAGTCGACTATGGGGGGCAGAAAATTCTTATCAATGAAGAGCTCATAGCTGAAGCGACTGGCCTCAGCCTGGAAGGGTACCGCTTCTTCAACAAGAGGGTTATCAAAGAGGTTGAAGAAAGAAGATTTGTGGAGGAGGATGAGAAGCTTATTTTCAGCACTGCGGGTCTGCTTGTAAGCTCAATTCCATCTCCGTATGATGAAGTCACCCGCATGATGATTCGATTCATCTCCTTGGAAGGCAGGTTTGTTACTTTCCCTGCTAAGCACCTTGTCTTTTTGAACCACTTCCGTAGGAATAGGTTGGTTTGCTTCCCGCACTATTTGTTAAACTCTCTTGAGCGCTCCATTTTGGAGTTCCAGAAACATACCCGGGTGGTTCCCTTGCACCAAGGGCTTATTCTGCTTATCCACAAACTCTGCCTTCTTAAGTACCCTGGTCTCCCTTCCTCTCCCAACCCGGCTCCCCCTTTGATGGGCTCTGCTACCGCCAGTCCTGTCTCCCCTGCTGCCTCTGCTGCTGCCCCCGCCTTAGGTACTGCTACCCCGATGCCGGCTGCTCATGCTTCTCCTTCTATTCCTCCTGCTGCTGCCCCTGCCACCCACCTTGCCACTACCTCTAAACGAGTCACTAGGGCTTCTAGGAGACTCAACCTTGAGACTGCTGCTGTGGGGGATGAACCTCTTGAGCTTGACATTACTCGTGATCTGCTGAACATTAGAAGTGCTAGTCCCCGAGAGGCACAGATGGATAACCCTTCTAAGAAATTGGAGGCCTTAGAGGCAGAGATTAAATTGCTGAAGGTTGAGGTCAAAAACCTTGCTAAGCAAAAAGGCAAAAAAAGCATGGAGGGGGAAGGGAGCATTGACAATAGTCAGATTGATGACATATACAAAAATCTGACCTCCTTAGACTCCCACCTTGGGAAGGCTAATACCAGACATGACTACAATATTGCAGCCTTTAGGGCCATCGACGAGTTTATCGTGGGTCATGCCAAGAGTGTTTCAAATCTAAGCGGTGTCCTGGCAGCGCTTTGGGGCAATGATAAAGAGAGCAAGAGAACCATTGAGGAGCTCGATAAGATGGATGCTGCTCAAATGACCGCGTTAGGCATGTTTCAAGCTTGGAAAAAAGTCAAGATCAGTATTGATCAAGCGGCCAAGAAGTAGTCCTGGATACTTCTACTGCTCTTTATTGTTAATATTACTGTTTCTTGGCTGTCGTCTTGCTGTTTTTTTGCCGTTGTTTTGCTGTTAAGTCTTGTCTGTGTAGCTGTTTCTGGGCTACGTTGATTTTGTTGTAACTCTTGAACTGTGCTACAGCTACTCTGCTCCTCTCTCTTATTCCGGCTTATAGGCCTTATTTTGTATTCAAGGGTATAGTCCCTTTCAAAAAACTATTTGCCAATATTAAAAAAAAACTATCTACCATAAATAATTACCTTAGTAAATACTAAATCCTAACATTCCCCCTTTAGTGTTTACATGGTAGCAAAATAACTTTCACACTTCCTCTGCAATCTTCCATCCGTGCTTGCTCATGATATTGGTACAAAACTCAAAATGAAGGTAGAAGAAGGAACACATCAACTTCTTATCAACCATGTTTTGTTGGGAAAATATTTGACTGACAAGGATGGGAACATATTCAAGAATCATCTACTTATCAACCAGTCACTCTAGGGAACACATTTGAGCTATAAAGTGCGGGAACTCAAATAGGAACACATCTGAGTAGCCTTCAATTGTTTTCCAGAGGCTAACCACAAACCTAGGTATGAACGTGAACACATCTGACTGTTCAACCTCTTCAAGACTCATGATGATGCATTTCACTGTGCTATCTGTTCTTCACTATGTTACTACATTGGGTAATTATTTAGGAATAACCACATATACACGTGAATAGGAATGAACCTCTATTGTTATTTTTCACACCACACTAACAAGATTAAAAACTAAAATCCACACCACAAAATTAAAAACACAAGTCACCATACCAGAAGTGCGACCCTATCATTGGCGACTGACGAGAGGTTACTAGTTATCCTCCAGCATCCTATGCCTCCATCCTCTAGTTGACATACTGCTTACTCAGTAAATATGGTAGCGAAGCTTAATGATTCCCACGTTGATTATTATTCCCCCCCAAAATGTGAAATCAATTATTTTTTGGACGTCGGGTAATATAGAAAATGCATTTGTAAAGTAATTTTTAAAATATTTTTTGGACTTTTGAATTTGACCCACAATAAAATTTTGATGAGACACTCGACAATGATATGATTAGACAAGACGAAAATGACTCAAATTTAACTAGACGACACTTGATTTTTGACTCACGATGACAACTAAATGACTATAAGACTTGTACCTTTGACACATATGTATTTAAAATTAATTTTGATGATAATATTGATGACATACAATATTTTTATTTAAGAAGACCAATGAGACAAAAACATTACAAGACTTGAATTTTAATTTTAACACTTTTATATAACCAAAAATGACTCAATTTTGATGGAAATATCTAATATAGCTACAAGCTATTATTAGTTAACAATTTGGATGCAAATATACATTTGAAGACCAAATAACTTATACTATCATAAATTACATAAATTATACTAGTCAACCTTTTAACTAGAAAGACTAGTTTCACCTAAAACAAACCTACATGCATTAGTAAATTATGACACCAAGTATACCGAACATGTTGCTTGCATGGAATTAATGCAATCATATTCAGACTGAAATAGAGGAACTAGAATTTGTAGGATGCCACGTGGGAGGAAGACTTGCATACTAAGTGAATTTTGGTTATTTCGAGAATTTTTTCAAATTGAAAACCAGCTTTGTAAACTCACGCATCTATAACAAATCTAATTTGTTAAATAAATTTCTCTCACCATCTCTTTGTAGTTTGAATTGTGTTATCCAGCTATGTCACTTCTTACGGCATACAAATTGTTAAAAAATAATAAAAAGAAATCATTTTTAATATGGCTATGATGGTAAAGTTAGAGAAACTTTCCGAATCAATGAGGCCAAATATGGAGAGCCTGCTATCCAATTTCATGCAAACTCAGACCAAATATATAAAATATATATTATTACTCTTAGAAATAAGGAGTTCTCCTACACAATATCTCCTTAAAGACTCATAAAATGAGGTAAAATTAATGCATCTCCCTATTGGAACATAATGATTAAGTGGTATGACCAACCCTTAATGTTTATAATATTTCTAATATTAAATATTATAAACCTAGGTGTATGTGTCAACTATTTTAGGTTAAAAAGGTGGGTCGAGAGACATACCCGATCACCTTATATAAAAATGACTTTAGGTTCTCATTTGATATATTAACATGGTAACAGAGATAAGTACATTAAATAAATTAAGATCAAATGTTTTGTATTTTATTTATTTAACTTGTACAATTTTTTTCAACCAACCCGAAAGGGTATTTAAAAGTATCTGGTCCCCTTCTTTTTTTCCCCAATTTATTTTGGCATTACATTTGTGCAATTAAACTCTTGGTAAAATTTTTAGGGTTTTTTAATTTTAAATCCCTAATTTTTTTTTGGGGGGGGGGGGGATATGTAATATGATATAATTTTTACTTTCATTTACATTTTGTAAATTATATGGAATTAATGTTTGTTTGGAGATGTGCATAGGTGAAAAGGGCTTCAAATATTTACTTGCGTGAAAATCACATACAGAAAAAGGAAACATTTATTACTATATGAAATAATTTTCATGTTTTCTATAATTTTAAATGTTTGCAGGTTAAATATTTCAGAAGGTAAATTCATACCCGTGTTCTTTGGTCCCCTCTAAAAGGATTCGATTTGAAAAAATATAGTTTATAGTTAATCTATATCTATATCCTATATAATTTGAAAACTATATTATTGTTTTTAAATAAAAATATATATAATATAGAATAAGGTTTATATAATAATTTATATAAACATCATATTAAAATTTATATAGTTTTTGAAAAAAAAACTATATATTAAAAGCCTTAAAACCATATTAAAATTTACATGGGATTGAGGGAAGAGTCAACATACTGTAATTTAAACCTAAGTTTAAATCATATTTAAACTTAACTTATAAATCTAGGCATGTATAGTTTTAAAAAAAGAAACAAACCTATGTTTTGAATCATATTATATATATGGTTAGTTTAAACCGCTTAAAATATAAATTTTATTAGATTTGGTTTATATATGTTTTTAAAAAAAAAACCCAAGTGCTTACTTTTTTTAGTACATGAAGAGATTATTTTTTAAATCTTAATCCATGTAAGGGGGAAACCCCATTCATTGGTGTCTTATAGTTTATAAAAACTATATAAATGAATTTATTTAAAGGTTTTCTTTTATATAAGAGTGAGAGTGGAGAATAAACATGAGATAAATAGCTCAGGTATAAATGTCGAACTCTCAAGTATAAATGGAGAATTAAAAAAAGGGGGGGGGGGGCGGGCTAGTTTATTGGTGGCCCATGTGAAGTGTGGTAAATATTTATTAAAATATTGGTAGTTATAATCACATAAAAGTTTTAAAGTTTTTAGCTTGCAGGAATTATCTAAAATATTTTACAATATTTTCATAGTTTTAAATGTGTGTGGGGTAAAATTAAGAATAAACAAAGGGAGGCGACAAGGTTCATGAAAATAGGGATTTCAATTTATTTCATTGGTCAGGTGAAATTACTTGTCACTTATATACCTGTAAAATATATATGTGATTTATTATTACAAATCACTCACTAACTATTCAATAACTATCTACCATGAATAATTACCATACTAAATACTAAATCCTAACATTCCCCCTTAGTGTTTACATGGTAGAAAAATAACTTTAACACTTCCTCTGTAGTCTTCTACCCGTGCTTGCTTATGATATTGGTACAAAAAATCAAAATGAAGGTAGAAGAAGGAACACAACAACTTCTTATCAACCATGCGTTGTTGGGAAACACATCTTACTAACAAGGATGGGAACATGTTCAAGAATCATCTGCTTATCAACAAGTCACTCTAGGGGAATACATTTGAGATAAAAAGTGTGGGAACTCAAGCAGGAACACATCTCAGCAGCCTTCAATTGTTTTTCTAGAGGCTAACCACAAACCTAGGTATGAACATGAACACATCTGACTGTTCAACTTCTTCAAGACTCATGATGTTTGCATTTCACTGTGCTATCTATTCTTCACTATGTTATTACATTGGGTAATTATTTAGGAATAACCACATATACACGTGAATAAGAATGAACCTCTATTCTTATTTTTCACACCACACTGACGAGATTAAAAACTAAAATCGACATCACAAAACTAAAAACACAAATCACCATACCAGTTCAGTGCGGCCCTATCATTGGCGACTAACGAGAGGTCACTGGTTATCCTCCATCATCCAGTTGACATGATGCTTACTTAGTAAATATGGTGGTGAAGCTCAATGATTCCCACGTTGATTATTATTCCCCCCCAAAATGTGAAATCATTTATTTTGTGGACGTCGGGTAATATAGAAAATGCATCTGTAAAGAAAATTTTAAAATATTTTTTAGAATTTTTGACTCTGACCCCACAATAAAATTTTGATGAGACACTCGATAATGATATGATTAAACAAGATGAAATTGACTCAAATTTAACTAGATGACACTTGATTTTTGACTCACCGATGAAAACTAAATGACTATAAGACTTGTACCTTTGACACAGATGTATTTAAAATAAATTTTGATGATAATATTGATGACATACAATATTTTTATATAAGAAGACTAATGACACAAAAACATTACAAGACTTGATTTTTTAATTTTAAACACTTTTATAAAACCATAAATGACTCAATTTTGATGGAAATATCTAATATAGCTACAAGCTATTATTAGTTAACAATTTGGATACAAATATACATTTGAAGACCAAATAACTTATACTATCATAAATTACATAAATTATACTAGTCAACCTTTTAACTAGAAAGACTAGTTTCACCTAAAACAAACCTACATGCATTAGTAAATTATGACACCAAGTATACCGAACATGTTGCTTGCATGGAATTAATGCAATCATATTCAGACTGAAATAGAGGAACTAGAATTTGTAGGATGCCACGTGGGAGGAAGACTTGCATACTAAGTGAATTTTGGTTATTTCGAGAATTTTTTCAAATTGAAAACCAACTTTGTAAACTCACACATCTATAACAAATCTAATTTGTTAAATAAATTTCTCTCACCATCTCTTTGTAGTTTGAATTGTGTTATCCAGCTATGTCACTTCTTACGGCATACAAATTGTTAAAAAATAATCAAAAGAAATCATTTTTTAATATGGCTATGATGGTAAAGTTAGAGAAACTTTCCGAATCAATGAGGCCAAATATGGAGAGCCTGCTATCCAATTTTCATGCAAAACTCAGACCAAATATATAAAAATATATATTATTACTCTTAGAAATAAGGAGTTCTCCTACACAATATCTCCTTAAAGACTCATAAAATGAGGTAAAATTAATGCATCTCCCTATTGGAACATAATGATTAAGTGGTATGACCAACCCTTAATGTTTATAATATTTTCTAATATTAAATATTATAAACCTAGGTGTATGTGTCAACTATTTTAGGTTAAAAAGGTGGGTCGAGAGACATACCCGATCACCTTATATAAAAATGACTTTAGGTTCTCATTTGATATATTAACATGGTAACAGAGATAGGTACATTAAATAAATTAAGATCAAATGTTTTGTATTTTATTTATTTAACTTGTACAATTTTTTTTCAACCAACCCGAAAGGGTATTTAAAAGTATCTGGTCCCCTTCTTTTTTTCCCCAATTTATTTTGGCATTACATTTGTGCAATTAAACTCTCGGTAAAATTTTTAGGGTTTTTTAATTTTAAATCCCTAATTTTTTTTTTTTGGGGGGGGGGGGATATGTAATATGATATAATTTTTACTTTCATTTACATTTTGTAAATTATATGGAATTAATGTTTGTTTGGAGATGTGCATAGGTGAAAAGGGCTTCAAATATTTACTTGCGTAAAAATCACATACAGAAAAAGGAAAGATTTATTACTATATGAAATAATTTTCATGTTTTCTATAATTTTAAATGTTTGCAGGTTAAATATTTCAGAAGGTAAATTCATTACCTGTGTTCTTTGGTCCCCTCTAAAAGGATTCGATTTGAAAAAAATATAGTTTATAGTTAATCTATATCTATATCCTATATAATTTGAAAACTATATTATTGTTTTTTACAATAAAAAATATATATAATATAGAATAAGGTTTATATAATAATTTATATAAACATCATATTAAAATTTATATAGTTTTGAAAAAAAACTATATATTAAAAGCCTTAAACCATATTAAAATTACATGGGATTGAGGGAAGAGTCAACATACTGTAATTTAAACCTAAGTTTAAATCATATTTAAACTTAACTTATAAATCTAGGCATGTATAGTTTTAAAAAAAGAAACAAACCTATGTTTGAATCATATTATATATATGGTTAGTTTAAACCGCTTAAAATATAAATTTTATTAGATTTGGTTTATATATGTTTTTAAAAATAAACCCAAGTGCTTACTTTTTTTAGTACATGAAGAGATTACTTTTTAAATCTTAATCCATGTAAGGGGGAAACCCCATTCATTGGTGTCTTATAGTTTATAAAAACTATATAAATGAATTTATTTAAAGGTTTTCTTTTATATAAGAGTGAGAGTGGAGAATAAAATGAGATAATAGCTCAGGTATAAATGTCGAACTCTCAAGTATAAATGGAGAATTAAAAAAGGGGGGGGGGGCTAGTTTATTGGTGGCCCATGTGAAGTGTGGTAAATATTTATTAAAATATTGGTAGTTATAGCCACATAAAAGTTTTAAAGTTTTTAGCTTGCAGGAATTATCTAAAATATTTTACAATATTTTCATAGTTTTAAATGTGTGTGGGGTAAAATTAAGAGTAAATAAAGGGAGGCGACAAGGTTCATGAAAATAGGGATTTCAATTTATTTCATTGGTCAGGTGAAATTACTTGTCACTTATATACCCGTAAAATATATATGTGATTTATTATTACAAATCACTCACTAACTATTCAATAACTATCTACCATGAATAATTACCATACTAAATACTAAATCCTAACATTCCCCCCTTAGTGTTTACATGGTAGAAAAATAACTTTAACACTTCCTCTGTAGTCTTCTACCCGTGCTTGCTTATGATATTGGTACAAAAATCAAAATGAAGGTAGAAGAAGGAACACAACAACTTCTTATCAACCATGCGTTGTTGGGAACACATCTTACTAACAAGGATGGGAACATGCTCAAGAATCATCTGCTTATCAACAAGTCACTCTAGGGAATACATTTGAGATAAAAAGTGTGGGAACTCAAGCAGGAACACATCTCAGCAGCCTTCAATTGTTTTCTAGAGGCTAACCACAAACCTAGGTATGAACATGAACACATCTGACTGTTCAACTTCTTCAAGACTCATGATGTTGCATTTCACTGTGCTATCTATTCTTCACTATGTTATTACATTGGGTAATTATTTAGGAATAACCACATATACACGTGAATAAGAATGAACCTCTATTCTTATTTTTCACACCACACTGACGAGATTAAAAACTAAAATCGACATCACAAAACTAAAAACACAAGTCACCATACCAGAAGTGCGGCCCTATCATTGGCGACTAACGAGAGGTCACTGATTATCCCCCATCATCCAGTTGACATGATGCTTACTTAGTAAATATGGTGGTGAAGCTCAATGATTCCCACGTTGATTATTATTCCCCCCCAAAATGTGAAATCATTTATTTTCTGGACGTCGGGTAATATAGAAAATGCATCTGTAAAGAAATTTTTAAAATATTTTTTAGAATTTTGACTCTGACCCACAATAAAATTTTGATGAGACACTCGATAATGATATGATTAAACAAGATGAAATTGACTCAAATTTAACTAGATGACACTTGATTTTTGACTCACGATGAAAACTAAATGACTATAAGACTTGTACCTTTGACACAGATGTATTTAAAATAAATTTTGATGATAATATTGATGACATACAATATTTTTATATAAGAAGACTAATGACACAAAAACATTACAAGACTTGATTTTTAATTTTAACACTTTTATAAAACCATAAATGACTCAATTTTGATGGAAATATCTAATATAGCTACAAGCTATTATTAGTTAACAATTTGGATGCAAATATACATTTGAAGACCAAATAACTTATACTATCATAAATTATACTAGTAAACCTTTTAACTAGAAAAACTAGTTTCACCTAAAACAAACCTACATGCATTAGTAAATTATGACACCAAGTATACCGAACATGTTGCTTGCATGGAATTAAGGCAATCATATTCAGATTGAAATAGAGGAACTAGAATTTGTAGGATGCCACGTGGGAGGCAAACTTGTATACTAAGTGAATTTTGGTTATTTCGAGAATTTTTTCAAATTGAAAACCAGCTTTGTAAACTCACGCATCTATAAAAAATCTAATTTTTTAAATAAATTTCTCTCACCATCTCTTTGTAGTTTGAATTGTGCTATCCAACTATGCCACTTGTTCCAGCATACAAATTGTCAAAAAATAATCAAAAGAAATTATTTTTAATATGGCTACACTGGTAAAGTCAGAGAAACTTTCCGAATCAATGAGGCCAAATATGGAGAGCGTGTTATCCAATTTCATGCAAACTCAGACCAAATATATAAAATATGTGTTATTAATCTTAGAAATAAGGAGTTCTCCTAAACAATATCTCCTTAAAGACTCATAAAATGGGGAAAACTTATGCATCTACCCCGCCACCACATTCAGAACTCAATTATTCAAAGGATTAGATATGCTCTGATACCAAATCTTGAATTTGGTTCAGAATGAACACACAAAACAAAATGAAAATTATTCTATTCAACACAATATACTTTTCTTCTGTATTATTACTCTGCATCAAATACATGAAGATAAAAATCCAAATTTATAGGTGAGGTTATTCCTAATATTTAGGAAACAAATCACAACAATATACCATATATGTAGGTTGTTTAAACCTACATAAAAAATCCATAAATATAAATATAAGTTGTTAATAACAACTTATATACCCATAAAATATATACGTGATTTGTTATTATAAATCACTCATTGACTATTGAATAACTATTTACCATGAATAATTACCATATAGTAAATACCAAATCCTAATACTTTAATGGTGGAACACCTTGGCCTTGAATTTCCAACATGACATACCAATATCACCCCTAAAGAACATTCCATTTTTTACTGGTGAAAATTCAATCATCCTTATTGAGCACATCTCAAATATCACTAATGTTTGCTCAGTTCATCTTGTTACTAAAGATGATGTGGTGGTCAGGCTCTTGGATTCGTCTTTTAAAGGAAAGACATTAGAGTAATATAGGATTTTGCATCCTACTTCTATTATACATGGGATGATCTTGGAGAGAAGCTTAAGAATATTGGAGAAAAGGAAGATAATATCAAAAGGGCCCTTTATGAGATGATGATGGAATTCAAATTTAGGTTTTAGATGACATGGGATAGAATTTCATCCCTCCTAGGGCCATCTCCTCAAGGTGCATTTTTTATATTTTTTAAGAGCTCTTAATTCTGATATTGCAGTAGTGATTTAGTCAATGGAATATATCAATTTACCTATTTCTTATGAGACAAATATTCAAGATGATAATTGTTTGGTTCAGGCAGGAAAAATATCACCTAGACCCCCATCTCCTCTTTTCCCAGAGCTTCCTTAATAAATTTAACCTTCTCTTTCCCCAATCCTTGAGTCTAAAACTAGTTCATCAACCCCTAAATCTATTTCTTCTAATGAGATAGATTATCTCAAATCCTTTATCAATAATATGTTAGGATAGATAGTTTTCCTCAAGAAGCGATAAACCCAAGCTCTTATAACCTAAAAAAATAAGAATCAAGGGTATCAACAAAGGAGTTACTATCCAAATCAAGGGTATGCAAAGAATTACTTGAAAATTAGGTTTCAAGGTATAAATCCTAACTTTCTTCTTAAAGAATTACCACCTCCACAATATGCACATGTTCCCATCTTGAGAAAATCTATTGGTCATGTTCAAAACAATATAGCTCAAGGAACTGAATTGTGTTTCCTATGTAATCAACCCCATAGTAAGAATTATTATGAAAATGGTGTGAAAGGTTAGGATCTCATGGTGCAAGGTTCCTTCAATCAACTTAAATCAATCATGGAAGTTCTAAGTACTAATGTTAAAGAAGTTTAAGAAGCTTCCCCTGAGGCCAATCTCATGTTTTTTAGCTTTGAAATATTTTTGTGAAGTCAATAAAATTATGGGTAGCTCCAACAGACCTCAAATTCATGTTTATAATAATATAAGGTCTAATAAGAGAGTATTTGACAATCAACCTTCCTCTTCTTATAAGCATGACAATCTTCTTGATAAAGAAAAGGAAATTGAGGTAGAATCAAGTAAGAATAAGATATTTGATCTTTCTAGTAGACCTAGCCCCATTAAGGAGGTGATATCTTAACTAAGAGTATCTTTCCCAACATTGGTGTAGTCAAATAAATAAATGGTGACACTAATGATGCATAATGTGGTAGGCATTCCTATGAATATTGTTGAACAAATAAAGAAAACTAATCTGAATGTGACAATGTGGGAGGCCTTGTCCATTCCATATCAATTTGATATCTTTTAAGAGGATTTGAATCAACTCATTCCATTGGATAGGAAAATAAAGCAAAGAAAAAGCCATTTAATTAGCTTATGTCAACCCAAGGAAGAGCAAGTAAGTGAAAAAAGTAAGCCTCCTCCCTTTTATATCTCTTTGATTATTGGAAATCATCCAATTTATAATTGTATGATATGTTCATGAGCCAACACCTCCATGATGCCTAAAAAAATAGCTGACACTTTGAGGATTGAGTATAATCCAATTACTAAGGGTATTTTGTAGTTATATGGTACTAGAGTCATAACAATTGGAAAAATTAAAGGCCTTGATCTAACTCTCCATGCATGCCCTAGCCTAAACATTTCTGAAGACATATCAACTATAGATTTTCCTCCTCTATTTTCCATTTTCTTATCAAGAGACTTCACAACCAAGGTGGGAGGTTGTTTATATTCAAATTAGTATCATATTCTCTTAAGGACGAGGTATGGGACTAAGTTTACAATTAAACATGAGCCTATCTCAGCTTATCATGTTAAAATCCATGATCATAGACCTATTAATTAAAGTGCCATGGGGTAAGGATTAATAAAAAGTGATTCATAAGCAATTGAAGTAGTGAAATCATCACAATCAATCCCTGATATTATGTTAGATAAGTGGGCTAATGAAATGTATGAATTTAATCCATATGAAATTGTTATGGAGATAGATCTAGGTACTTATTGCATCTAATAATAAGGGTATTATATCCCAATTGCATTAACAGAAAATGAGGAGGATTCTAGGGGCCTATAGAAAATGTTTTTTCATGCTTCTAGGAGTGAGAATGGAGTTAGAGAATGTGTTGTTTTGATCTCCCCAAAGGGTAATAGTTTATTCATAAATTCAATTTATATGTTCCAACAATGTAGATGAGTATGAGGATTTAGTTCATGGATATTATTGGCTAAGAAAAGGCATATTAATAGGTTGCAGGTGTTTAGGGACACTGAGTTTTTTCTCCACCAAATAAGAGGGAAGTGTGTTACAAAGAACAATATCCTAAAGGTTTATAAACATAGAGTTTGGGATGTACTTGATAGTTTTAAAGCTATTAATATCCAAGTCGTGCCAAGAAATTTAAATTTGGAATCTGATCAAATCGTTATTGTAGGGTTATAATTTTTCCCACCTAGATAGTCTCATTCAGGGACATGATCAACATGTCAGGATGGTAGTGAGTCCATAAATCCCATACAATAATGTGAGTTGGAAAGTATCTGAGATTGATGATAAAATTACCCATTTTATAAAGAATGAAGATAAGTTCTTGTATGAGTTTCCATTAAGGATGCAAGAAGGCTATGAGGATTAGGTTATCTAATTAAGAACTGACAATTAACCAAGATGTCTGGTTAATATTTAAATCAAATTCCGCCCTGATGATGAGTTCAAAGGAAAAAAGAAAAATATGAAAGCTAGTGAAGAATACTATCAAAAGGTTTTGATTTCCAAAGATAAGGAATTTTTCTTGGAAAGGTATGTGATGAAACAAAATAATAAGTTTTTTTGTCCTTATGTTAGCAATAAACAAATATTTTCTCATGGATATATGAGGATATTAAGGATTTCAATCATGAAATTATACAACATGCTATAGATCTTGACCCCAATATCAATCCTATTAAGAAAAAGTAAAGACCCTATTAACCCCAAGATAGAACCCCTAATGAAGAAAGAGATTTCAAAACTCATAGAGGCTAGAATTATATTTCGTATAAAGTATTGTAATCTGGTGGAAAGTTCAGTTCTTGTAATGAAGAAGAATGTGGATAATAGGTTATTTTTTTATTTTAGAGGTCTAAATAGATCCTTCTTTAAGGCTCACTACCCTTTTCTCTCAATGGACTAGATTTTGTAAAAACTAGCAGGAGCTGAGAGGTTCTCCCTTTTGGATGGATATTATAGATATAATTAAATTTGGGTTAAAGAAGTGGACATGTATAAAATAAATTTTACTACTAAATGGGGAACATATGCCTCTGAAAAATACATTTTGGGTTGTCTACTATTGGTGATACCTTTCAAAGGGCCATGGATTTTTCCTTCAAGAGATTCATAAAAAATTTAATCTAATTTACTTAGATGATATCACAATTTTCTCAAAGGAAGGTGAAGATCACATGGGACATCTTGAGAAGGTGTTTGAAAGGTGTAGGGAGTTTGAGGCATCACTCAATATAAATAAATGCATCTTTTTCATCCCACAAGGAAAATGCCATGTGGTTTTAAAAAGGGAATAGCTATTGAATCAGACAAAATTTCATCCATCTTTTCTCTCTCCTTTCCAGTACATAAGAAATCATTGGAGTCTTTCCTTGGAAAAATCAATTTTGTTAGGAAATTTGTTCCTAACTTTATGGGATTAGTTAAACACGTCACTTAAATGATAAAAAAGATAACTCCTTTTAAGTGTAATAATGAAGGTAAGGATAGTTTCAATAAGATGAAGGAGGCAATAACTCAGGATCCCACTTTTATTAACTCAAATTACAAAAACAATTTCATCTTGTATGCTTATGGGGAAGAGAGTAGCATGGAAGCCATTCTTATTTAGTAAAATGATGAAGGTTTGGAGCAATTGGTGTCTTTTTTAGTCAAACATTGAAAGAATACAAGATGAGGTAAAACTGCATAAAGAAACAAGTATTTTCATTCATGAGGGATCTAAAAAATTTAAGCATATGCTTGTTAACGATCCTATCAAGGTGTTGGTTTTTCATCCTAGTGTTCGAAATTTCATAATGGGGGCAAAGATTATTGAGAAGAAATATTGATGGGGAGCAATAATAATGGAATATGATGTCACAATAAAATCTACCAAGCTAGTTATAGGTAGAGGATTGTGTGCACAACTCACATCAGATGTCAGTAATGACGACAAAGAAGCTTCTTATGCCTTTGATGAAGAGGAAGAATAATCAATGGCACATGCACCTAATGGAAACAATTTTATGGATGATATGGAAAGGTTCATGGAAACTGTTGAATATCCCACTAGGGTGGATACAACCAAGAGGAGGCACTTCAGGATTTACTCTATTCCTTATGTTTTAATTGATGGTGTCCTCTTCAATAAAATCATAAAGGAAGTTTTGTTGAGATGCATTGGTAGACATTTGATTGAAAAAATTCTTAGTTTATTACATTAAGGCTTGGCTGGAGATCATTTTTCAGAAGAGTTACAATCACGAAGATAAAGAGGGTTGGCTATTTTTATGCCACACTATTCAACAATTCTTATTCATGGGTTAGGAAATGTAAAGAATGTGCCTTAATTACAAGTAAGAAGAGTTATTTTCCTTTCTACTTCATCAAGTTCAATTAGACCAGACCTTATCCTAATGGGGTCTTGACTTCATTGGCATAATCAAATCTATCGACTAATGCTAGTCATAAATGGGTCTTGAATACCAATTAATACTTTACCAAGTGGAATAAGGCTATGGTGATAAGGAATCTACTGAGAAATCAATTCTAGACTTCTTGGAGGAGATTGTGATAAGGTTTTGGGTCCCTCATACCATAACATCTAAGAATGCCAAATATTTTGTGGGATTTAAGATTTGTGATTGGGATCTCAAACATGGTATATATTTAAAAACTTCTTCAAACTATTACCCTTAAGGTAATGGCCTAGCCGAGTCCACCAATAATAATTTGATCAGGATCATGAGGAGAACAATAGAAATAAATAATCTATAGTGGAACATAAAATTCATACATTCTCTTTGGGATACTAGGATCACAACAAAAAGGTAAATAGGTAATTCTCCCTTCATCCTTGTGTATGGTAGAGAGGTTAGGATCCCAATATCTCTTGAATTGCATTAATTACAGCTAGCCCATTAGTTGGAACTAGAAGGTGAGGATGAAAGCGAAGATATAATGGTAGAGTTGATTGAGTTGGAAGAACTAAGGAAATCAACCATGCATAAATTAGAAGAGAATAAAAATCTAACCAAATAATGGTTTCATAGGTAAGCTAGTGAGAAAACCATCAAAGAGGGAGACCTTGATTTAAAGTGGGACGCAGATAGAGCTATAGTCATTTTTATGTACTCTCAATACAACTTTCTAATCCCATGCGCACCATCCTATCACCTAGTGGGTGATGGGAACTCACCCGAGGCACACGGGGGAACCAAGCCCCTTATTTATGTGAGCATTGTGAGAAGATATTGCCATTGATAGAAACTTAGATGCAGAAAAGAAAATGTTCATGTACTCATTTTGAAAGCATCAGATGAGTTATTACATCTATATACCCATGCATATAAAAAGAGAAACATTATATAAAGAATAGATCCAATTCATAACATGAAGAGGAGACACTAGGGTTTACACCCATGAACAAGATATTCAAAGCATAACCATATATTCATTTTGAACACAGTATCAGTAACCAAATTACATTCAAAAGTGTCATAACAAATAATACATAACAAAAGATATCAGATTTATCCACTGTATATCTCCCCTAAGTGATATTCTAACTATGCCCTCTTAGTTCATCCCTTATTACATTTTCTAACACCATACATAGGCCTATTACATCCATTATACCCATTAGCACTAATGCTCTAAATCCTAGCCTTACTGCAACATCATACTCAAGATGCATTCCCTTATGATCTCGCACCTATTGTCTATTGGCTTCTTCTCCATTCAGGTGTGTCTTCATTGCTCTAGAGAATCTTTATAAATAGGTTTAGCACTCACCACCATGCCTTCCTCTAGGAGAAAATAATATGCCAAGTGTCCAGGTAGTCCTCCAATGGAGCATGTTAATCCTGTTACAAGCTCTCCAATTTTTAAAATGATGTCTTCGAGAACCTTCCATGTGTGGAATATTATTTTCTTGACCAACAAGTCTCTAGGCTGTCATCTTATCCATTTAACACGCCTAGTCGGGTCACATTTTTCCTCAAGTGCCTCTTGGAATGCTAAAAAATGGCTAAGTCCTTAGATCTAGTTGTCTTGCCTTGCACACGCACCCTAGTTCCTTATAAACTCCTCTTAAACCCTTATCCTGTGCAATTTTCCCCACGTACCCTTCTTCTTCCTAGCCTCGCACACGCACATGTGCCCTTTGGAACTTAGCCAATATTTTGAGGCCCAACATCACCCCATACTAAGCTTGTTCTCCATCCTCAAAAACATGCAGATCCTCCAAAGAAATAAAGAATGATGGGACTTTAGACATTATGAATAAAGAATGAAGGAATGAAAAATGAGAAATGGAAGAATGAAGAATGAAGAATGATTTAATTACTGTAAAAGGAGTGGGAACTCCTTCCTTATTGTTGTCTTGATTTTCTCCCAGGCATTTACTTCACCCTACGCCTGCTAGAGTAGATCACCCACTAGAGCGCTCACCTCTTCAAAAATTAGTTCATCTCCCTTAGCATTAATTATATCAATAATCCCCTCTAGCTTCTTGCTAAGGTCATCAAACACATCCATTCTTTACTTGACCTAGGGGTACAACTCCTTAAGTTGATTCTTGACCAAACTTCGCCAGGTTTTGATTGCTTCCATCTTCTTTTCAACCTCGGATAAGATCTTATCCCACTCTTCCCTGTTTCCTTTTTTCTATTCTTGGAATTATTTCAGATCTGCCTCATGTGTAGTAAGTAATATAATTTCTATGCTATCCCTATCAATGCACTTATCATACACGGTCTCATCCATGTGCGCGACGGTCTGTACAATGGAAAGGATTTTAGAATATCGAGCGTCTGTCTCCCCGATATTTTTATTTTCTTCATCCTTCTGGTGTGCCAAAATATATTCTTCTGATTCTAATGTGAGCGACCTCCTTTCCATGGTGAGGATGAGTGTTAATTCTTCCAAGCATTGCAAGGTTGAATCATATTTCTACTTAGGCGGTGCTAGGTTTGGGTGTTTTAGGATAATGAAATCCATGATCATTTCAATTTTCTTGTACACCTCTCACACCTTCTCCTTTTCCTCCCTTAGTTCGTGCCTTAACTGTGCTCTGATCAAATCTTCCTACAGATATTTTCTCTTCTCAATGATATCTTCCTTCTTCTTTTCTAGTTATTCTTGTAGGAATCTTACCCTGTCATTCCTTCCCAAGAGTCTTGCCTCAACCTCAACTGATACCTTGTTGAGGACATTGCAGACTTACTCATCTGATAACTATTGAGCGTTTACCAGTGGGTTTATTCATTTTTTCTCTAGTACCTTCATCAATGCTTCCTGACTAACCTCAAAGTTGGGCTCATCAACATAGGACTCAAAAGCCCAAGATATCATCTTCCTCATTCATAGGTACATGCCTTCTTCTTTGAAGGAAGACCATGTAAGGAGTTGGTCTATGGGCACGGTACTCTGGAAGTGTGAGCACAATACCTTACTTGGATCATTTATGTAACTCATCCCCTACTCCTACACTACTACCACACTCTTTCCTCATGTGTTTTCTATATTCAGAAATCTTATCGCTAAGCTGGGATCTTCTCCCATGCTCCAATACTCTTTCCCTACGATTTCCTCCTCTATCTCCTTAAGTATCTCATCAGCACTTTGCTCCACTTACTACTCTACTAACTCCTTTATTATGCCCATTACTTGTCTTTCTGTAACCTCTTATATCTACTCCTTGGTGAGGCTTGGGGTCCTTTAATCCATTGTATTCACTTCCTCACTCTCCCCTTTTCCTTAAGCGCCTTCCTCTTCTCCACCCTTTTCTTCATTTCCCTCATCCTCAGAGTCATGTACATCATACAAAGGATGGTCTTGAGCCTCTTCATGCTCATCATCATCCCTTTCACCTCTATAGGCCTCCAGGATCTCCATTTCTTCTGATTCATCCTTCTCTGGTACCTTCTGCTTCTTCCTAATTGGTGATTCCAGTATAGGAGACTCTTAATTTTCTTCTTCTTTTGCAGGTGACTCATTCCTTGGTGATTCTTCTTCTGTAGGGGGATCTTCTTGTTCTGGCACCTCTTCCTTAGGTGATTTTTCCTTTTCCTTAGTGGGGGATCTCTTCTACCGTGTATATGTACTTGTCTTCGCGCTTGACTTTTGCGTGCTCACTGATTTTTCTATTTGTACACTTGGTACCTTCTTCTCTGGAAACTCTTCTCTTTTCCTCTTCCTTGGCATGACCTTATTTCTTCTGGTGGGGTTTTATAGGATGGAGACGTCATTCTACAAGTAGGATACCTTCTCATACTTGGGCCTGATCTGCACATATACCCTTGTTGCGGTTCTTCCAAAAATTGGCAGATTCCCCGGTTTCATCATGCGCACCTCATGGGAGATATACTTCTCCATATAAGTGCTCTTCTTAGCATATACCAACTTCCTTTTTAGGTCATGGTGGTCTTGGTATACCTTACTAAGGTCAAACCTTAGTATTTTTGCTTCTTTAAAGTGATTGACCCCTGATTGAAAGTATTGCATGGTGAAAGAGAAAGGTAGTTTACACCATGGACTCTTGGTATCATCTGTTAATGTGAATCTTCCAATGTAGAAATGTTGGTAGATAATGAACTCAGATTCTCCTTGTAATAGTGCTAGAATTTTTTTGGGTATCCTCCATTCAGCTTCGAACGCATCATGCATCCTCTTGTACCATTTCTCCAGGTGCGCCTTGTGGGTGGCCATCATGGTGTCACAAGTGTACTTTTCAAATATTTTTACGGGGGAAGGGTCTTCATCCAAATACTCCCATACAAAATTCTTTGGCCCATCGGGCTCTCCAATCTCTGAGAAGACGATGGTGAGGAGGAAATTCCCAAACATGATCTTCTCTCCTTCGTGTGTGACACTAATGATTTCTTCTGCAATGAAGGTAGACATGTTATGGATGGTTCCTTCTAAAATCCTCTAAGCACACATTCAACCAAGCCTTGTTTATCTGTGTCCACCTCTCTTGTCCATTTAGCTTAGATACCAAGTACTTGACCATCCTCATCACTGGGTCAGAGATATCTGAAATATCAAATTAGTGCGAGCCCTTCTTATAATCATACATCCTGAAACTGTCTCCTTAATGGATTCCTTTATCC
Organism: Taxus chinensis; assembly: GCA_019776745.2. Classification (NCBI taxonomy): domain Eukaryota; kingdom Viridiplantae; phylum Streptophyta; class Pinopsida; order Cupressales; family Taxaceae; genus Taxus; species Taxus chinensis. The sequence goes on from CM034146.1 coordinate 244,999,746, forward strand.
TCTAGGTCATCATCCAATGGCTCCCCTTCGCATACAAGGCCAATAAAATTAGAGATTTGTTGAGGGGTTATGCACATATTGTGGCTTGCGAAGTAGAAGTGGTCCTCGTGCATGCGTGACATCAACCATTGGTATAGTCTCACTTGGGATTTCCAAAGTAGGGAAACTCATAAAGTTGTAGTAACCCATCCTTCTCCAACTTTACCTTCACCTCATCATCATAGATCGACATTCCTTCTGATGCATCCTTTTATCTATCAAGCAAACCATTTCTAATGCCATCTCCTTCTCGGTGGTGCTTGTGTGATGGTTGTAATCACTCACTACCATCTTCCTTACATGGGATACCAATTCCTTTCCAAGAACACATTCCATTTGGGTATTTCATCTCCACATACCACTCTTTGTTGAAATTGGTGGCGGCAGTTTGTTTCCCCTTACCTTTTCCATTCTTTGGTGAGACGGTCGCCTTCTTTGGTGCCATTTTCTTATCAGGTTAAAAATAAATTCTTCCTTTCTCCTCTTCTTTTCTCTACTCAAATCTTTGGCTCAACTTCGTGAAGAATCCCTTTAATCTCATGCCCTACCTGCAGAACCATAACCTAGACAACCCTTGCACAAGATGACATACTCTTCTGAACCCTTCTTCCCTACGCTTGTGTACTCCTTCCACTCTGGTTTGCAAATCACACTAGTCACGCACTTAGATTTTTGTAATTCATCATTCACACAAATATTTCTTTGTGGATTCCCTAGTTTACAAGAGCTCTTCAATATCATAATAAAAAGGTAAAAAATAATGTGCCCGACCTTCTACTTATAGGTTTTATTTTCTCCCATGATAAATTTTATGCCACCTACCAACGTAATTAGCATTAAATGTGACTTTTTCCATGAAAGCCAATCTTAAGCACTCTTACCCACGTGCCCAATCCTGCATAAAAAATCTCTTCAACCTTCTGGCACATACAAAAATCTTTACTTACCGAAGATTCTTAGGCGCATGTTTGTAGCGCCGAAGGAGCTTCTTCTGTCCTTAACCTGATTTTTTCCCTCACCTACCTCATATTGTTCCTGTGTTTCTCATCCTTTGTACGTGGTCTTTATAAATCTATCTTGACACCAAAATTCCTCATGTCCACCTTTTCCACGTGCTCTCTCCTAACTTACGTGATTTTTATCCTTCAATCCAGGCCATTGAAACACAAATTCCACTTCCATTTTACTTCACATTACTCCAACCCACACAAAAATAGATATGCGGTCCTCTGCACATAAACAACATTTTGAAAATAATAAGTGGATACTAGTGCACAAAGTGCGCAAAACAACAACACAAGGAGGAACAAGCAACAAGAAAGGGAAATACAAGAAGGGAAATGCATAAAGGGAAATCCTAGGCTAAATGACAATACTACCTTATTTACAAACACAAGGAATACTTATTTATTTTAGGGATTCAGCTTACTCCCATTGAAATGGCCTAGAAATCATGTTCCATCAAGCGCCTAAATCAAGGATGTACGAGATGATATATGGCCCTAACCAATGGAATTTCAGTTTCCTAGGATGGCACAGAAACTTGGAATCATATAAAAAATCATCTGCCCAACCTCAAATTGTTTATTTTTAATATGGCGATCATGTCATGCTTTCTGTCATGCCTTTTTAGTCTTTTGATTCCATCTATCAAGTGATCACATTTCATCCAACTGTATTAGTTTATACATGCACTCTTAAATTGCTTGTTCATCAACTAACCCTCCTTCATGCACAATATGCAGCAATGATAGCATAAATTCAACAGGTAAAATAGCCTCTGGGCCAAACACCAACTAAAATGGTGTGCCTTGTTCAATCTCTTGTAGGTTTTCATGTATTCCCATAGAACGATTGATACCTTATCATCCCAATCTTGTCTTTTGTAGTCATTTTTACACCCACCAAGAACAAGGGAACCCCATGCCCATCGTCCTATCACCTAGCGGGCGCTTGGCACTCACCCGAGGCATGCGCGAGTGCCAAGTCTCTCTTGTATGTGATTTGAGTTGAAAATCATCATATATGATCCAAAATTTCAAGGAAGCGAGTGGGAATGAAACATGCGAACATCATAGAGCTCATAACGGCTCTAGATCATTGCAGTCATTATAGACAGAGATACCTTAACAGAATTAAAGAACTGAATCAAGACAGAAAGGAAAATGTGTAGGAATTCATATTCATCTTATAAACATACATGAAAAGGAACTATGAAGAATCATGTATGAATCCGAACCAAGAAGGATCATATTCAATTAACTTGGTAACCTCATTACATTCATTAGACTTACTACAAAACACCACATTATGGCAGACCAAGGCAGTTTACACCTTGGACTCTTGGTATCATCTGTTAATGTGAATCTTCCAATGTAGAAATGTTGGTAGATAACGAACTCAGATTCTCCTTGTAATAGTGCTAGAATTTTTTTGGGTATCCTGCATTCAGCTTCGAATGCATCATGCATCTTCTTGTACCATTTCTCCAAGCACACCTTATGGGCAGCCATCATGGTGTCATAAGTGTACTTTTCAAATCTTTTCATGGGGGAAGGGTCTTCATCTGGATATTCCCATACAAAATTCTTTGTCCCATTGAGAACTCCAATCTCTAAGAAGATGATGGAGAGGAGGAAATTCCCAAACATGATCTTCTCTCCTTCGTGTGCGATACTGATGATTTATTCTATAATAAAGGCAAACATGTTATGGATGGTTCCTTCTGAAATCCTCTAGCACACATTCAACCAAGCCTTGTTAATTCGTGTCCACCTCTCTTGTCCATTTAGCTTGGTTACCAAGTACTTGACCATCATCATCACTGGGTCATAGATATCTGAAATATCAAATTAATGCGAGCCCTTCTTATAATCATACGTTTGCACTGTCTCCTCAATGGATTCTTTATCCTCCAGGTCATCATCCAATGGCTCCCCTTCACATACAAGGCCAATAAACTTACATATTTGTTGAGGGGTTATGCACATATTGTGGCTTGCGAAGTAGAAGTGGTCCTTGTGCATGCGTGACATCAACCATTGGTATAGTCTCACGGGATTTCCAAAGTAGGGAAACTCATAAAGTTGTAGTAACCCATCCTTCTCCAATTTTACCTTAACCTCATCATCATAGATCGACATTACTTCTGGCATCCTTTTATCTATCAGGTGAACCATTTCTAATGCCATTTCCTTCTCGGTGGTGCTTGTGCAATGGTTGTAATCACTCACTATCATCTTCCTTATATGGGATACCAATTCCTTTCCAAGAAACATTCCATTTGGGTATTTCATCTCCGCATACCACTCTTTGTTGAAATTGGTGGCAGCAGTTTGTTTCCCCTTACCTTTTCCATTCTTTGGTGAGACGGTCGCCTTCTTTGGTGCCATTTTCTTATCGGGTTAAAAGTAAATTCTTCCTTTCTCCTCTTCCTTTCTCTACTCAAATCTGTGGCTCAACTTTGTGAAGAATCCCTTTAATCTCATGCCCTACCTACAAAACCATAACCTAGACAACCCTTGCACAAGATGACATACTCTTCTGAACCCTTCTTCCCTACGCTTGTGTACTCCTTCCACTCTGGTTTGCAAATCACACTAGTCACGCACTTAGATTTTTGTAATTCATCATTCACACAAATATTTCTTCGCGGATTCCCTAGTTCACAATAGCTCTTCAATATTGTAATAACAAGGTAAATAATAATGTGCCCAACCTTCTACTTATAGCTTTTTCTCTCCCGCAATAAATTTTATGCCACCTACCAACTTACTTAGCATTAAATGCAGCTTTTTCCACTAAAGACGATGTTAATCACTCTTACCCACGTGCCCAATCCTGCGTGAAAAATCCTTATAACCTTCTGGCACATAAAATCTTTTCTTACCTAAGATTCTTAGGCGCATGTTTGTAGCACCGAAGGAGCTTCTTCTGTCCTTAACCTGATTTTTTCCCTCACCTACCTCATGTTGTTCCTGTGTTTCTCATCCTTTGTACGTGGTCTTTGCAAATCTATCCTGACACCAAAATTCCTCATGTCCACCTTTTCCACATGCTCTCTCGTAACTTACATTATTTTTATCCTTCAATCCAGGCCATTGAAACACAAATTCCACTTCCATTTTACTTCACATTACTCCACCCCACACAAAAATAGATATGCGGTCCTCTGCACATACACAACATTTTGAAAATAATAAGTGGATACTAGTGCACAAAGTGCGCAAAACAACAACACAAGGAGGAACAAGCAACAAGAAAGGGAAATACAAGAAGGAAATGCATAAAGGGAAATCCTAGGCTAAATGGAAATACTACCTTTTTTACAATCACAAGGAATAATTATTTATAGTAGGGATTCAACTTACTCCCATTGAAATGGCCTAGAAATCATGTTCCATCAAGCGCCTAAATCAAGGATGTACGAGATGATATATGGCCCTAACCAATGGAATTTCAGTTTCTTAGGATGGCACAGAAGCTTGGAATCATATAAAAAACCATCTACCCAACCTCAAATTGTTTATTTTTAATATGACGATCATGTCATGCTTTCTGTCATGCCTTTTTAGTCTTTTGATTCCATTTATCAAGTGATCACATTTCATCCAACTGTATTAGTTTATACATGCACTCTTAAATTGCTTGTTCATCAACTAACCCTCCTTCATGCACAATATGCAGCAATGATAGCATAAATTCAACCGGTAAAATAGCCTCTGCGCCAAACACCAACTAAAATGGTGTGCCTTGTTCAATCTCTTGTAGGTTTTCATGTATTCCCATAGAACGATTGATACCTTATCATCCCAATCTTGTCTTTTGTAGTCATTTTTACACCCACCAAGAACAAGGGAACCCCATGTGTGATCGTCCTATCACCCAGTGGGTGATGGGTGCTCACTCGAGGCACGCACAGAGTGTCGAGTCTCTCTTTTATGTGATTTGAGTTGAAAAACATCATCTATGATCCAAAATTTCCAGGAAGTGAGTGGGGATTAAACATGCAAACATCATAGGGCTTAGAACGACTCTAGATCATTGCAGTCATTACAGATAAAGATACTTTAACAGAATTAAAGAACTGAATCAATATAGAAAGGAAAATGCATAGGAGTTCATATTCATCTTATAATCATACATGAAAAGGAACTATGAATAATCATGATATGAATCCAAACCACGAAGGATCATATTAAATTAACTTGGTAACCTTGTTACTTTCATTAGACTTACTACAAAACACCACATTATGGTAGACCAAAGTCATGCATCATAACTGGATCCATATCATTTAGCTCTCAAAAAGAAATTTTATAACCCCAAGCCCTTGATACATCCTTCTCTTATGTTCTATCTACCTAACCCAATATGTCTTCTTGTGGCATTTATGCAGAACTCCTCTCTCTATTGATCTCTCTCTATATCTAATTCCACCTCTCTTTTCTTCTACGAGCACTTATATATATAGGCATCCCAAAGTGCCAAATCATCCTTCTACAACCTAAAATCCATGGTGCCAAGTGTCTGAATGTGGTCCTCCATGGGAGCATGCTCCTCTAGGCCTGAGCTCTCCACTTATTTTCCATGATGGTCTTCCAGAAGCTTCCATCACATGGCATATTCCTTCCTAGGCTAACCTATCACCAAGGTGGCATCTTATCCACTCTGCACATGCATAGTCGGGTCATGCTTTTCTCGTGCCCTTCTTGATATGCACTAAATACGACTAAGTCTCTAGACCTTGTCCTATAGGTGCATGTATTATGGGTTATACTAAGACCCACCTAGAACCTTGCCTTGTGCCTTCTCCTTGCATGCCCATTTCTTAACTTCGGTCCTACACACCCATGCACCCTTTGTGTAACTCAGTCCATATTCTAGGGGCCCAACATCACCCGACACTATGCCTATTGTCCACCTCATTGGAACACTTCTCTAATGAATAAAGAGCCACCATAGACTTAATGTCTTGGGAAAAGAATAAGGGAATGAAGAATTTACGAAAGAAGAAATAATAGGGAAGTGATGGCATTATTGCAACAAGATAGGAAAATCTTTTTACAAGTCGGCCTCTAACTTGTTCCAGGAATTCAACTTCATTTTGCATGCTCTTTGGTATAGGTCACTGAACTAGGGTGCTTACCTCCCCAAAACTCTGTCCATCTCCTTGAGCATTCATAGTGTCGACATTTTTTTTCCAACTCCTTGCCCACATCCTCAAGCACATCCATCCTTCTTAGTAATATATGGGTATAGCTCCTTTAGCCACTTCTTGATTGTACCCCTTAGGGCCTCATTAGATTTTGACTTCTTTTCAAGCTCGACCAAGATTCTATCTCCCTCTGCTTATCTGTTCCCTTTGTTATTTTCTTGGAATTATTTAAGCTCTACTTCATAGTTAGCAACCATAATACTCACCACTTTATCTCTATCTACGTAATTGTCATATGTAGCCTCAGTAGTATGGGAAGCAATATTTACATCAGCAAAGAATTTTTTGTATTCAGCCATGATTCCTATTACCTTCAATTTATCCTCCTTCTCTAGGTGCGCTACTTCTTCTTCTGTGGATTCTAAGGCTAGAGGTTGTCTTTCCATGGTGAGGATTCATGTTAAGTATTCAAGGTACTCCAGGGAGGACCCATACTTTTACGCGGGTGGTACTAGGTCCGGATGCTTCAAAACAATGACATCAGTGATGGATTCTAATTTCTTATAAAATTCACGCACCATTTCCTTTTCTTCTCTGAGTTCATTCTTTAGCTGAGCACTAATTAACTCCTCATGCTTTAAATCCTTGGCCTTCTCTTCTAGATCTTCCTCATTCTTTTCTAGTTCTGTTTTTATAAATTTCACCCTGTCATTCCATTCTAAAGAGCCTAGCTTCAACCTCAACTGAGACCTTATTGAGCATGTTGCATAACTAATCATCTAAAATCTGTTGAGCATTTACCAAGGGTTTGTCTCCATCTGACCCATGAATTTCTATTAATGCCCCTTAGCTTACCTTGAACTCTATCTCATCAATGTGGGAATCAATTGCCCAAGAGAGCATCTTCCTCATTCAAGGGTATGCACCTTCTTCATCAAATGACTTCATTGCCATAGAGTTGATCTATTGGGATCATGTGCTATTGGAAGCGTGCACATGCAACACCTTGATGGGATCATTAATGTAGCTCATTCTTGGCCCCAGGGTCTCCATGTGATTTACACCTGTGTGTACATGCCCTTAGGAATAATTACTAATAGACTAGGGCCTCCCGTGCACTATCCATAGTTTTTTCCCTACACTTTCTTCCTTGTCCTCTTCCATCCCTATGTCAACGCTGCACTCCAGTTCTTGTTCCACCAAGGCCTCAATGATTTTTGTTGCTTCTTTTTCTACCACCTCATTTATTTATCTCCTTTGTGAGGCTTGGATTCTTCTGACTCCGCTGTGCACTAATCTCTTCACTTCCTCCTATGTCTTGGGAGCCTTACTCCTCCTGGCTACCCTTGTGCCACACGAAAAGGAACTCATGTTCTTCTTCTCTGCCCTCTTCTTCTGAACCCTGCACATGCTAAAGACAAGTGGTTCTCGGTCCTCTTCAGATTCATCTTCTTCATCGTCATCCTTCTCACCCATGTATTTCTCCAAGCTCTCTATTTCGTCTCGAGTCAGCTTCCTCCATCACCTTCTATTTCTTCCTAACTAGGGATTATAGGATAGGAGACTCTGACTTTATCTTCCTCTTCCTCTAGTGATTTCTCCTTTGTGATAAGATTTTCCTATCCTGGCTCCTCCTCTTTGACAGAGGACCTCTTCCTGTACACGTGTACATTACTCATTCTAGCGCTTGTTCCTAGGGACACCTACCACTTTGAGTATCTTGGGTACTTGGTGCCTTTTTCTAGCATTTATTGTTCCTTATGTCTAGGTGTAGGGATTCTTTCTACTTGTTAAGTCCTCAGGTATAGCTATCTCATTTTCAAGATAAGCACCCTTCTCAAACTTGGACCTTATCCAAAGGTATACATGCACCATGAACCTCCCTGCAATAGTTAGAGTTAGGGGTTTTACCATTTGGACTTCATGCGACACGTAATTTTCCATGTATGCACACAATTGTTGGGGTAGACCAACATTTTGCGCATCTCCTTGTGGTCCCGACCCAAACTTCCAAGGTCAAGCTTTAACTTTTTGCATTCCTTGAATCTGTTAACTCCTACCTAGAAGTATTGAGCTATGAAGGCAAATGGGAGCTTGCACCATGGCCTTGAACCTACCAATACAAAAGTGTTAGTATACAACGAACTCAACTTCTCCTACTGTAAGCATTGGAAGTTGTTCTAGTATTCTCCATTCTTCCCCGAATGCATTCCTTAAGTGCGTATACCATTGTTCAATACGTTCCTTGTGAACGGACATCATGCTATCACAAGTGTACTTCTAAAATATTTTTTTAGGCAAGGGGTCTTCCTTTGGGTACTCCCAAACGAACTTGTCTGCTGCATTTGGTACCCCAATTTCTGAGAACACAATGGTTAAGAGGACATTACCAAAGAGAATATTGTCTCCTTCCTATGCATTGGTGATAATTTCATATGCAATGTATGTGGAAAAATTGTAGATGGTGCCCTCTGATATTCTTCTACAAACATTCAACCAGAACTTGTTTACTTGTGTCCGTCTTTCTTGCACGTTGAGTTTTGTTACCAGGCGTGTGGCCATTCTCATTACTACGTCTTGGATATCCCCAAGATCAAAGTACCTTGACCCCTTCTTTTACACGCACATGTTATCCTTTATAATTTCTCCTTCACAGATAAGGCCCGTGAATTTTGAAATTAGTTGAGGGGTTATGTGCATCTTGTACCCTATGAAGTGAAATTGGTCTTCATGTACGCATGACATTAGCCACTGATAGAGGCAGTCTGGCTTTTCAAAGTAGGGAAACTCATAGAGTTGTAATAAACCCACCTTCTCTAACTTCACGTTGACTTTGTTAAATTGGTAACCCCTCAGGTGTTCTCTGGTTAGTTAGGTGCACTAACTCCAATGCCATTTCCTTTTCAATTGTGTTCTTGCAATGATTATAGTCACTTACTATAATTTTTCTCAAGTGGGATTCCCATTACATCTCGAGAAAAACCCTATCTAGGTACTGCATTTCTGCATACCATTCCGCATTAGTACTTGCAGTGGTTTCTTTTTGTTTTCCCTTGCCCTTCTTAGTTGTTACTGCTAGTTTCTTGGGTGCCATTGTGTAGGTTTTCTCTACACTTCAATGTCTCTTCCTAGCTCTGCTCTTCTATATTTTCCAAGTTCAAATCTCAAACCTTTGAAGAATACTCTTTTCCAACCCATACCCTAGTTTCCAAATCCCAACTGGAATATCTTTTCACAAGACGATGATTCTCCATAACTCTCCCCACGCATGTGAATTACTCCCCCCACTTTGGAGATCCAAACTAGTCACTCACGGTTAAAATATTTCATTTTTTCTTTACAAGGATCAAGTATGGAAACCCTAGTTCATAAAATCTCTTTCTTCTTCATATTCACAAAGTAAATAATGAAGTGCCTAACCTTCTATTTATAGTTTTTCCCACTTTTTAACATTAAATGCTACCTTACCTACTACCGTAATTTAACACTTAATGCAGATTTTTCACCAAAGTATAAATTTAGTGCTTTAACTCACGTACCCAACCTTACGTAGACAATTTTCCAACCTTCTGGCATGTAACCAATCCATCTTGACATGAGACTCTTGCGCATGTGTAATCAATGCCGAAGGTACTTTTTCTGTCATGATTTTTCTCTTGCCTACCTCGTGTTGCATTTACACTTTTTCCTCTCTTGTACAAGGATCCCCAATGTAGCCTTACCCTGACACCAACCATCCTTTTTCACCTTTCCTCTCATGCACTTAGTTTCCCAAGGCCATCAAACTGGGCTTTCCAACACAATCCTTCCTAGTGCTTCACACTTCAATTTATTCCACCTTACTCCACCCCGCACTAAAAAAATACATGGTCCTTTACGCATTTACAACCTTCAAAAAGTAATGAGATTACTAGCTTCCAAGGTAAAACACAAAACTACAACGAGAAAGGGAAACCCAAGAAAAGAATGTGCATTAAAGGGAATCCTAAACTAACTGGCAACACTACCATATTTACAAGCACCAAGAAGACTTATTTATAGTAGGGCTTTAGCCTACTCCCATTGAAGTGTCATGGTAATCTCATCCCATCTAGCACTTGTAACTAACATGCATCTAAATAAAGGATGTACGAGATGATGTAGGGACCCAACCAATGCACCTTCAACTTCCCAGGATGGCGCATAAACTTTGAATCATATAGTAAGACCATTTTCCAACCTCAAACTTCTTGTTCTTAATGTGATGATCATGCCATGCCTTTTGTTTTGATTTTTTCATCTTCTGGCTCCACCTGGTGAGTGATCATATTTCATCCAATTGCATTAACTTGTCAATTCTTTCTTCCAGTGCTTGTTCATCAGCCAATCCTCTTGCGTGCACTATACGCAAAGAAGGTAACATGAATTCAATTGGTTTACAACCTCCCCACCAAACACTAATTGAAATGGTGTGGCCTTATTTAACTCTTGTATGTTGTCCTATATGCCCAAAGAATGGATGATACTTTCTCATCTCAATCCTATCTACCAACATCACAAATCTTAGTCAATGTGTGGCTAAGTATTTTTGTAAACACCTCAACAGTTCCATTTTCTTGAGGGTGATAGGGAGTAGTTTTTTGATGGGCCACCATGAATTCTAAGAGAAAATTCTTGACCGTTTCATTGAGGAAGTGTGTACCTCTATTACTTGTCAAACTTAATGGGCATCCATACCTACTGATTATGTTTTCCCATAAAAATCTAGCAGTGGTAGCCATTGCATAATCCTTTATAGGCACTACATCTACCCACCTTGTCAAATACTTAGTGCAAGTGAGGATATACCATGAACCAGTGCTTCGCGCCGCTGGCGAGATTGGTCTGAAAATTTTGATAGCCCACTTCTCAAATGGTTCCGCAATGGCTATTGGTCGTAAGGGAATTTCACTAATTTTCTAGGTTTTCCAAGGCACTGACAATGGTCACAGTCCTTGCAAAACTCAATGTAATCTTGATAAATGGTCTCCCACAAAAGCCCTATGAGTAGAATCTTCCACGCAGTTCATATAACCTCATCATGACCCATTTTGTACAGATCTCCACTAATTAACATGTAGGGAGCAACACGTATGGCCAACTTCTTCTTCTCCAAGGCCTTCATTATGACTGGTGCCACAACTATCTTGAGAAATACTACAATGTCCTCTAAATCTGAGGGCACACGATGCAACCTAAACAGTTTTACATATGACATGGTGTCTTCAATGCTCTGTGCGTCCTCCCCTGAATCAATACTAGATAAATGATCAGGTCTGAAATTACTTTTTCCTAGTTTGACAACCACCATGAACTCAAATTCTTGGAATGATAGTACCCACTGAAATATGCGCCCTTATAGAACATGCTTGTTCACCAAGTATTTCAATGCCATATGGTCTGTGTAAAATACAAAAAGGGTTTCCAACAAATACTATCTGAATTTATGAAGCATGTATATCATCGACAATTATTCGTAATCAGTTGTAGTATAATTCTACTCTGCTGGTGTTAATTTCCTACTTGCAAAGCAAAAAGTATGATAAAAAATCCCCTCACCAGGTTGTGCAAGTACTACTCCAATGGCAGTCCTTGAGGCATCCACATGAATATGGAAAGGCTTATCCTAAGAAGGGAAACTTAGGATGGGTGCGGTGAAAAGCCTATCCTTCAAAGTGTCAAATTCCTTTTGCTATGCCTCTCCCCAATGAAAGGCACTCTTATGTCTAAGTAACTCTTCTAAGGGTATAGAGATCTTGGCATATCCCTTAATGAACTTCCTATAGTACCCCGTCTGCCCAAGAAATCCATGCACCATGCTTTGACTAGTAGGTTCCCTCAATCCCACAATTACTGTAAATTTTGTGGGATCTACTAGTAGGCCTTCCTTACATATAATGTGCCCCAATAATGTTGCAAATTGGGTAGCAAAGACACTTTTTTTTAATGTTGAGGGATATCCTAAACTGCCGACACCTTTCAAACATCAGCCTTAAGTTATAACAATGGTCCTTCACTAACCCATATACTATCCAATCATCCAGGAAGACTTGAAGGAATTTATGGATGAAATCTTGGAAATCTTGTACCATAATGCACGAGAACACAACAAGAACATTCTTTAACCCAAAAGGCATGACTGTATAAGAAAAAATTCCCCACTCAGTGGTGAAAGTTGTCTTTCTATGGTCATCCTTTATAATTCTTACCTAGTGATAACCCGATAATCCATCTGTGAAAGAATAGACGTCGCGCCCTGCGACTCCTTCTAAGATTTCATTAGTAAATGGGGTTGGGAAAGGATCAATGATACATACTAAATTCATGTCCCTATAATCAACATAGATCCTTATCCTTCTATCCTTCTTGATACTAATCACCATTGGACTTATCCATTTCGATTCTTCAACAACTTCAATAATACCTGATGTTATCATTTTATCTATTTCTTCCTTGACCTTCATGCACATGTTAGGATTCATTGGGTATGGTCTCTTCCAGACTGGGCATGCACATTCCTTCAATGTAATTCTCATTTCCCCCAAGGAATGGTGGACGCCTTTGAGTTTATGATACCCACGCGGGAATAAATCCTCAAACTCACGTAAAAGATCAATGATCTTAGAGACTTCTTTCTCTGACAAATAGTCTTCAATGATAGCCTCTTTAGGCTCTTCATTTGAGCCAATGTTAACCTTATTTGTATTTAAAGGCTTATGATAGGCACACGCCCATTCATCAGCATTGTCTATGACTTCGCACGTCCCTTCATAATGGTTAACATCCAAGTTTTCTGCTTCTTCCCCATCAATAAAATACACCATCTTCCCTTTTTATTTTTCCATACATGCGCGCTCAAATTATATTTCTTTTGTTTCTTCTTCCTCAAAGCATGCCTCTAAGCTAGGTTCACCTAATAAGTCTAGTAGCCTATCTTCTACCATAGCGCTAACTCAAATGGTAAGGTGCTTGATATCTTGCAAGGCCTTATCCTCCAAGGGTTTTGTACTTTTATACTCGAATGCTTGAAAGAGATCAATCACTAACTCTTGCCAATTCCCTGTCTGGCGGCATGTCTCAGAATGAATGTACCATGCGCATGCACAACCTTGTAATGTGGAATATGACTTGTGAACCCATAATGAAGGTGACAATGCTTCTACGCTTCCCATCTAGTTTACCTCACATGCTTGGGTATGGAAGGAAATGACCTCTTTACAATGGTACTCTTTTATAGCCGTGGGCATGTTGCTCCTATAAAAACTTACAGAGAAGGAAATTCTCACCTCGCGCCATTCTACGAGATTATCCAGATGCATTTCCCACCAACGTGTAGTATTTTTGAGTAGGACGTAACTTAACATCCCCCTTCGTTCATTTTCCTCCTTCCATTGAGCTTCCATCTCCTGCAAAAATACCTTAGGGAAGGCTCCTCATGAGTACTTAGGTAGCTCCTTTCCTCCTAGGTGCTGGACTTTACGTACCTTTTTACCTTTGTCACTGATCCTCTCAAGTGTCATCTAATTAACTTGTAGGTCCCATGCACCCAATTATCACACGCTATATTGGTTGTGCCACTTAAGGACTGAGCATCCTCAAACTGGATAACTCCTGTGGGATGAATTGTCTCTGGATCCCTAATTGAGCACACATATATTCTATCTAGGACCTCTTCTCCCAAATATTCAATATAAGGTGTTGATTTTCCATCGGCCAAGGGTATGATGACCCATTCCTCCTCATTTTCAAAGCTTATGTATCCCTTGTTGAACTGAAGATCCGCGAGTGCCAATACTTTGAAGTCCCTAGTAAACTTAGCTCCCTGAATGGTGATAACTACATCCTTTAAGACATTGACGGGCATTGCCTTCATTTTGTTTGCCATATACAACACATTTGAAGATGGTTGTAATGTAGGTCTTCCCATCTGATGCCATGAATCCAAGGTGAGAACATTGATCTCTGGGCCTGTGTCAATGAGGATATTACTAAGGAGCCATCCATCCACGAATACATTTAACTTGATCTCCTTATCATAGTCAAGGCTATGAGGGGGAAGGTTTGCATGAAAGACCTACCTCTCACGCTCTTCTCTGGTGCATGGTACTTTATCTCTCAACCATGCTCCTAGAAAGGGAATAATATTCTCTTACCTTAGCATTTTACACACTTCCTTGAGCTCATCTAGGTCATCCTTTGGTGTCTCGACCTTCCTTGTTTTCTCCTCCCTCCTGGACTGCTCCTTTAGACAATGGATTTCTCCTCGTAAAATTTAAATGATGTCTAAGGTCTCTTGATATACTTCCTTCTGATGTGTAGGATATGGGTACTGTTATCCAAAATTTCACCCCCCAGGGTAAATTTGATAACATGTATCAGAATGTTCAAGTCCCAAGGCAATTGACTGATTCAGAGTAAAAATCAGGTTTCTAGGGTCCCTTCAGGAATTTTTCTAACTCCCCAGGCCGAAGAAGGAAGGAGCAAGCTCTGAGAAAATGCAAAAAAAAAGGTTGCAGAAAGGCAAGTAGGTTGATCCAGAAAAAAGTGTGAAAATTGGCTAAGTCCTGCTCAAGGGAGCAACTGGGACATTTGGGACGTCAAGGCGCGGATCGGCCGAAAATCCTCCAGGCGGCCCAAATTACATTTGGGACAATCGGGCCAGAAGTTCGCGAAGGGCGCGAAAAGCCGATTTGGTCGAAGGAGGAAGAAAAATTGGCTAAGTGTTGCTCAGGACGTTTGGGACAAAAAGACCCGAACCGGACGGATCGGCCGAAATGAGCATAGGCAGTCAAAAAGTGATTGGGACATCTGGGCCGTGAAGGCGCGAACCAGCCGAACCGAGCGAAAAAGGGCGAGTCAGTCCGAAGGCAACTGGGACATTTGGGACAAATGGACGCGAACCGGCCGGTTCACCCGAAATCAGCACAGGGAGCACTAAGCGTTTGGAACATTCGGGACGAAAAGACGCGAAGGACGCGAAAGAGCCGGCAGGTCTGAAAACCAATGAGATCGCGCCACATGTCTCAAGTCAAAAAGTCAAAGGGCAAGTTTTAAAGGGTCAGCGTGAACCAATGAAATGGCGCCACGTGTCCAAGCTGGGGCCCACAAGGAAATTTCAAAAAAAGACAGCCCACCGAAAGACGGAGGAGAGAGAATTACTCGTCCAATCAGAGCGTGCCACGTGTCATCTAAGTGGCAGAGCGCGGGAAAGATTTCAAAACATGTTTTCACCTGTTTTGTGCCCTAAAACTTCAGACCTCCATAACTTTCGATCCAGAGCTTGGATTTACACGTTCCTTATATCAACGGAAAGCTGGTAAAATTCTCTACACGATTCAAGGGTCAATCTTGCGTTTTGGAGCAGTCTGGAGGGAGAAAATCAAGAAACAGCTCTGACGCGTGTGCACGGCCAGAAGTGACATTTCAGCGGCCAAATTTAATGCAGAATGGGTCGCATTCTCCTGTAATCCGGTCAAAGTGACAGGGTATGGGTTTGTAAGGTTCCCCATGCCATTTTAATGCACCTGTAGTTAGGAAGAATGGGCTCCCATGCCTTAACATGTTTTCTGTCCCCTGAGCTCGACCCATGCAATGTAAAAGCCAGATTTGGCTCATTTTAAAAAAAAAGAGTTGTTCATTCTTTCTGCTCTGCTCTCCCTTCTTTTCTTCTCTAGGGTTGAAAATGGAGTTCGAACCTCCTCCCTTGCTCTGTAATGGTGTTTTTGCCTCTTATTAATGGAATGATGTTCTGTGCAAACTTCTGAAGCAAAAAAATGTGTTTTGTGATGCATCTGTCCATCCTTTCTCGTTTTTGCTTGTTTTCTTCTTGCCTCTCTTCATTGCAGGTATTTGTGCATGTTTGAATGTTCATTGTAGGTCTGGAGCTGTGTTCATGGAGTTTTGGGACATTTTCTGTGTGAAATCTATCCTTGGGCCTGTGATGCATCTGTCCATCCTTCCCATTGCTCACCTCTCTTTGTCCCATGGCAGTTTTGATAGATGTCCAACATTCTCCTTCTCTGGTGTATCACCGTTATAGTGTAGGCTTTTGCTGTTTTTCCCTTCTCTCTCTCTCTCTATCTCCTTGGCATGGTTAGATTAGGATTAGATTAGCTTGCCTGCACTGGAATAGCTTATGGCAGGTAGTTTAAGAGCAGGAACCAGCCTTCTCTGGAGATTCCTCTCTTGGTTTCACAAGTCCCACGCTTGGAGAGAGGTTTCCATGTTGTGCAATCACACTGGATTCCTGAACATCAACCTAGAAGCCTGATGTGCATCCAGGGGTGTTGTGATTTTGCACTAACAGGTACTTCCCATGTACCACTTCTTCCCTTGAAATAAGGTTCTTCTGCCTTGGTATTTATTTTGTGTGCACATTCTCTACTCTTGTTGTTACCATAACAAGTTCCAAGCCCACATCACGTGTCACCCATGGCATCCATTTTGTGTCATCCTTCTTAATGCTTACCATTCCAATGCCCTTGTATTTCTAGTGCTGCTAATCCATATTCTCAAACTACTCAGGGCACTACTCATACTTGTGCTTCTTCCCACACCATGAACACTGCAATAAATCTAGGCACTCGTGCTTGTAGTGGTTTGTAGAAGCACAATAAAAATAGGTTCCATGTGGGAACTCACTTCTTCCTCCTCGGTGGTTACCATGACCATGGAATCCTTCGTGAAATACCCTTCCGCGAGTGCCTCCCTCTGCATGCTCCTCATAATGGTGATCATCACCCTTAGAACTACAAATAATTTTGGTCTAGCGCACACCATGATCAATGGCCTCATGGATTTGGTCAATAAGCCTATAATCCTTATCATGGGTTGTAGAGGTGCAAATTTTACAATAGTAAGATACATTCTTCTGAATTACACGCTGTAACAAGGGACATCTACTCATGTCATGGTCCCCATGAAAAATCTCACACTCTACTGCTACGACGCGTATTGTCTTCCAGTGGAAACTATCGTTGACATGCCCCTCTACTTCACAATCTGTACGCCACATTCCACTACGAGTCTCATGAGCTGAGTTCTTAGATAAATTTTCCAGCTACTTAGCCATAGTGTTGATTTGAGCTTCCAGGAATGGACTAACACCAGTATCAACACTTCTAATAGCTTTGGCACATATAACAACTTCCAACATCTTGTGTGGGTCTGTGAAAGTATTATGAGATATAGCTCTTCTAAATGGAGTTATCAACCCTCCAACAAACCATTGAGCATGCTATGAAGGGTGAATGTCATATGACAATTTTGACATGAGAGTCTTAAACCGTGCATCATACTCCCGCACACTCTCCGCCATTCCTTGCTAGATTTCCTTAAGGGCGTTGATGCTCTTCTATTCAAACTCATGGATGTGGAATTCTACTAGGAAAGCATTTTTCAACATGGTATAATCTACCACCATCTAATGGGGGTCATACTTCCTATACCAGCTATATACACGGCCTTGCAACATCATTATAAACTGACTGGCCTTTCACTCCGGGGTGGTGATCCCCTTCACACACTATAGCAATTCACACTTGTGGACATGCTCCATAACATCTTCAATGCCCCTATAATCTAGAAAATGTAAAGACATCTCAAAGAAGACTTGAGGAGGTGGCTGAGGCCCCTGTCCTCCTGTTCTAGACCCTTGGTTTCCTCTGGTGTTTCCTCCCCTGTTATATCCACTAGATCTACTAGGTCCTATGCCTCCAGATCCTCTTGCCGCTAGTAATGGGTCTGAAGTGGTCACACCTAGGGTCCCCAATGTCCCGCTGAACTACACGCCAACCATCTATGAGATTGTGCCACTGCTAGGTGTGTGTCCCACACCACTCCCCAATGCATTACACACACATTGTGTACTTTCTCCTTGTCCAAAAATTCCTTGAAATACTGGAATATATTACATAGCCATAGAAGTAGGAAATGAAAAATTGTATCTCATGGGAGCATATTTTTCACTTCCACCGATACCAACTAGATTAATGATACTCCTTTGTTGATATGGAAAACCAAGCACCAGTGTCTAGTCACTAGGTGGGTTTAGATGCATGCCAATGAATCTTCTCTCTCCATGCGACGAACTCTCATTAGACTCTGAAGGGGTCTCTCTTATGCGCTTGCCAAGATGGGGTAGCATAGATTGCTCAGGTTCCATGTCCTCTGCGTGAACATAAAATCCTTCCTGTAATGTCTACTTCCATACATCCATCACACTTACAACCTCACGTTGTCTAGAAATATCCCTTTCACCCGCTTCACTATACTTGAGTTGTCTCTCCTCCCTTTCTTTCTCCATCGCAATGTCTACCATCTTCCTCCACTAGCTTTTTCGCCCAGTGCTCAGAACGGTTTAGTCGGCCATTGAAGATGCCTGTAAACTCAAGGTAATAATTAATATCTTCATTTCTAGAGGGATAACACGTAGAAACGATCCTGTGGGATCTCGCAAAAACTCGAACTCAATGAATTCTAGACAAGAATATGTAGAAATAGTGTACTCTAGAGTGTAGCTAGCCAACACACCTTTCCACCAATTATCCACAACACGATTCCATGTCAGATCTGCATCCTACAGTCTCTGTTATTCTTCTTGGGTTCATGTGTGTGATCTATAATACCAGCTTGATCTAAATGCACATGTTGAGAGCCATTCATACAGTTCTACTGGGAATCAACATAAAAAAGTTTCATACAACCCATGGCAGAGGTTCTGTAACATTCCCATTTAGGACTTTAGAAGCAAGGGATTTTTTTTTTTGAAACATAATGTTCTCTATTCTAAATAAGGCATCATTTAGAACACACATTCCATATAGATAACCATATACAACTATAATGACTTGGTATGCTATCGATCTCTCATTTCATGACTCGGTTACTAACCGATCTCTCATGTTTGACTTTAGCATAGAATACTTTATGTATACTACGTATACTTGGTTTTCCTACACTAAGTTGGGTACTGAGTGATCTATTTAAAGAACCTATCTAAATATTTCTTACCAATATTCATATGACATCACGTTGCTTTAAACTAGGTGACGTAGGACATCGCAACCAGTAGCTTGCAATACTTTGGCCAAAGATTTTCAACATACTTTTCATGTCACTATTCCTAGATGGCATACTCATCATTCTAGAATACATCCTTCACCTCACTCATTTGTTATCTAGAATGGTCTTTACTGACTTCTGTCAATCCACTTGCCCAAGGTTTTTCCCTAACTTAGGTTAACAACATAATTTGTTTAGGAATATGCCCGTGATGACTGAGGGTAAATGGGCATACTCGATCAACCTAAGTCAACTGAATGTGCCAAGGTACCCTAAGTCATGGAAGTCTACTCCCAATCCAAAACATGCTACTAACTTGATCTAGAGAGAAAATAAGTTCAAGTCCTTATGTGTGTAGATCTAGATGATCAATGTAGAAGGGTGTTGCCACATGTTAACTACAACGCTGTATCCTCGAGAATACCCTAGTCTTCTCGAAGGTACAATCCTATAGTTATTGTGTGCCGACATCCTAAAAAAACTGCCTCATCACGATGTACATACCCCTAAGAGGTTATTAATACATTATTAATTCAGATTATTAAACAGATTACAACAACCCAGCTAAACCCTAATCCAACACTCCATGAGTTATTTTCTATATTTGATTCAATTAATCATTAAAGAACTTCCTTAACTTATGATTACTTTTTATGTTTGTTTTACTTGGCATAACAAACTGTTATCCAAAAAAATAGGACAACAACATCATAAGTTCCATTATAATGTAAATTAACCATTCAAAGAAGTTGTAGCAACCAAATAGGTTCAACTATAGTAGACTTCATAGGAAAATGAAGTCTAATGATTAATGATCATATCACCATTCTTTAGATTACATTCCTTTGAGTGAGGAAGAGTCTTCCTCTACAAGATTAAGTGTTAGGGTTTGTCATGCCCTTCTTATCTTTCACAATTTCTATAGTTTTATTGCATATTCATTACACATTCCATTGCTATGTTAGAATTGTTTAGATAAAGAACCTTATCTTATGCAACTTAACAAGTTGCATCTCAATAAGGGAAATTGAACTAATTCCCTTTATCCCACTTATCAATTTTATCTGAAATAAGCATATAACAGATATGAAGAATATCATCAAGATAGGATTTCCATCTCCTTCATAAAATATAAAATAATTTACACAACCAATACAATTAAATCTCCAACTTTCAATATGATTATAAACTTATACATTTACAAGACTATGCATTTCAAGCATACTGTATAACAAACAACCTTCATTCCAAAAATAATACAACTTTTTTTTTTCAATACAACTCAAGAATGAATCGAAATTCTTTACAAAGATTCAGACTTAATGTAGCATCCACTTTTTGTCACTTCAATCCTAGAGTTATTTTTTTTACCTTATGTAGCTGATTTAAATACCCATATATTTAAATCCAACATAAGTTTTAATGCAATCCATTTACGATAACTATCATGAACCATGTGTAGCTGAATGAGAGAATACTGAAACTTACTTGTTCTCCCTCAATGCTCTTTATGAGCCATATATAAAATGTATCCCCTTTGGTTCTCCTTTAATGCAGGATATGATATATAAGTGATAACCCCTAAGTGTGTACCTAGGTTCCACCTATCAAATCCACAGGCATCTCACAGCTTAGATAATGGCAAAATATCGACAATATAATTAGTAGTTACACTACCTTGCGCAAGGTTTCTGAGTAATGTATACCATGCTAAAATTCCATGACAGCACACTTGTCATTAGGAATTTTCTCATTTCACCTTAATCACTTGTTTAGTTATAAGGATTTGCAGTCAATAATGCTATAAACAACTACAAATTCTTGTACAAGGTACAAGCCCGGATTAGCCTACATGAAGTCTATACCTCGATGTCATACTATGATGCCTATGGGAAAGAAAGTGTCTTTATAATGATTCACATCATTACTAGACTGCTTCCCTCCCCATAGCCATCGTATGTTGACACCGGGGTACTAACCCATGGGATTCCATCCGCCCTTGTAAATTTACCAATCTTGTACTTAAGTAATACCATACCACATTTTAAGGTCTTAAAAAGGAAACTCAGTATCGTTGTTAAGTGGCAGTATTCAAATAACGACAAATGTCATTAAATGGATACGGCCACGTAATGGCGGTAAAGAGTTGACCTGTTAAGAGTCCTAAAACTGGAGACATGGTATCTTAATAAATTAAACATGATAGATTGCTCTAGTTCCTACGTCTTCATCACTTAGTTAAGTGTATCTAGAGTCATGTCCCATAGTATCGCGATAGGTCAAATGTAGTTCCGATAACACTCATATCTACCTATTTGTTCCAAATATAAGATATATCAATCTTTAGATCTAAATTCCCAATCCTGCTATTATTAGTGGTTCAAATTCAACCGAATATATAATGAATTTCATTATTAGGAGTAATAACCAATAATGTTGCTCTTACTCCTATAATAAATCATGCATGCTTTAAAATCACTCATCATTAGGGACATACGAAGTCATTCCCGTTACCCTCATTTCAATAAAACTTATGCTATACTATTAGAATCGTGTTATTCAATTTTACTTCAATATTTATACTAGCTAGTTTTGATATATATATATATATATATATATATATATATATATATATATATATATATATCATTTTAAGGTTCTTGTTTCAGTATTATTCTCAATCCTCTTGAGAAATTCTATAACAATGCCTGAACCCTAACTTAGGTTTATTTTCATGGTCACAATCACCTTGGTAATATAATCATTTTTCTTGGATCCTTATACCAATTTTCCTTAGCATCCAATTTACATTCCATTAATTCCAGCTATCAGGTCGCTACTATCCTTTATATGACTACACCATCATATCTTAATCACGGATGATTTCAACTCACAATTTTAAGAGTGTAGAAACCAAACTTCCATAGTGAATATGATGGAAAGTACTCAAATTGAGCACAATCTACATGTTCCCATCAACAATATTATCATTTTCATTAGGCATCATACCTATGGTTTCATAGAGGTTTATTATTATGGGATTTAATTATCTCCCATACAATTCTATGCCAACTATATCCCATATCCTATGGGTCCTTTTAGCATTTATGTTCAACCTGATTATTAATGGATTATCTTCATTACATCTTGTTATTTGGAGTAAATCCATCATAAACGTTCATCACATCATATTTTGAATGATGGTAACCTGGTAGATCTTATACTTTATTTACCCATTTTGTGGAAAGATAGTTTACTTAAGTATCAAAGAACATTCGTGTTCTATTCTCATTATTATTTCACCTTGAAGTATTATGTTGAACTCCCTGTCATGTTACGGGAGTTGGGTTAATTTAACAAGTATTTTAACTTAATTTCCTTAAAGGTTTAAGTGTTGCCCAAAAGGAACATCAACAAGTTAAAAGACATAACCCTTATATGTTGAACTTTATCTTATCATCTAAAAGGTTCATCATATTAATTTATCTCTAGTATAGTTACTCAAACTTTACTAAAAGAGTAATTCCTTAAGTATGTATACATAAGCATATACATCAAGATTCATACATAGATGATTTTTCATCTACCAAGCATTTGACCTTTAACTAGTCTTGTGAGGAATCACAACCTCTTGTTGACAATAATATTAACTTCCCCTAGTTAATCAGTTTAGATTAAAGAATTCGTCAACACTACTTTATAGTGTAATCCATTAACCTATCCATTATATTAACGATTTATAACTTCACAACTCATCCATTGAACTTACTAGTTTCACCTAGTCCATAAGATAGATGTTATACTTCCAAAATAGATATTTACAACAGCCCTCCATTACAATCGTCCAATGATCCAATTTTCCTAAAATATCATAAGTGTAAATCCGTTCTTATAACGACACTACTACAACATAGTAGAATGTATTACAGAGATTGCAGAGAGGCATCAACAGTCTTCAACAATATGAAGCAGGTATTTATTGACCAAATAAATGGAATCTTTACCATGTCACAATATATCATAAATGTACCTAGTAGATTGTTACAATAAAATATTTGCTCAAAGGCAACAAATAACTTCCTTGACATATTTAATAATGTCTTAATTCAATAAATTTACTACCACTTTATCCTTTAAAAGTAAGCATGCGGTTCAATTAGATAATCAAGGCATTTCTTTACTTTACACTTGTTATCTTCACTCACTTTCCTGCAATGGTTAGGCAAGATTAGTTTGACTGAACTAAGAAAGAAAATTCCTTTATCCCATTTATCAATTTATGTCATTAAATGTTAGAATGAATATATACTGCAATAATAATCTCATTCTTTCAATATAACCATGTAATGCAACAAACATCATATTTAATTAACTTGCTTTGGAAACATTAAGTATAACTCTTTTTACCTTTTTTAGTATTCCTCCATGAAAAAGACTCATCAACACTTCTCTTATTTAAATTGAAGTAATGCCTGGTAAATATGTTAATGTCAAACAATGACCATCGACTAATTAATACCACATGTTATTATAATTACAATCGAATTCCACAGAGTTTATATAGAGTATCAAACTCTTACAAATCGTGGAAAGTATTTATACCATCCCATTCATAACTAGAAATTGCTGCAACTATTGTTGCTGCTCAAGCAATTCAAACAAGTATTAACCTTGGAAACACAAGGTAATCCAAACTACGGAAATGAAACCAACCAGTTTCATCAATACCAACATATCTATCAAATAGATCCGGTTAATACACATGACGTTTATATATCATAGCTACATAAAACAACATATTCTACATTATCCATTAATATCCTAAAAAGGAATGATATCTATACATCTCAAGTTACATATCGTAGTAACTTAAAGGAGTTAAGGAAATATAGAATTTGTTTCCTATTTATACCGTATTATACCTTCTTTAATAAAACACATCATCTCGAATTATGTCTTACTATATTCAGCTGTAATAAGAATCCAAAGGCACAACCATTCCAAATCTTATTTATGCATATGTAAAGAGTCTAAACTCCCCAAATTTGTCTCAATGACTAGTACATATTACTCCTCAATAATGGAGATATGTTACACTTGATTTAATTGTCCTATAAAGATTAAGTCAGTTACATATACTCCACATAATATAATTATTGGAATCTTCTTTAAAATTTGATTTAAAGAATGGAAACAAAACTAAGTTTCAGTTCCAAGGTTGCACCTTTAAATAGAGTATCAATAACCTAACAAACATAGCCAGGGTGCCAACCAAAACCCCTTGGTTCTAATAAGACTTTTAAATATATCCAAAAATGAAGCACAATCTATCGTTTTTCTAGTTGTTCTCATCAAGGCCAAGCTCAAATCACGCTTCTCCACAAGTATAAATATGGTAACAGACATATATATATATATATATATATATATATGTCCAATAACTGAAAAAAATTAGCTTCTCGAATGAGGAAATAAGGAATTTCCATATCCAATCATAAGATGAGTTAGGTTCAAAATTAGCTTCCCGAATGAGGAAACAAGGAATTTCCATACCTGGTCATAAGATAAGTTAGGTTCAGACCTTCACCACGTAGTTCTTGAATCACTTTCAAGTATTTAGTATTAAATGCAAACTAGTTTTTACGACAACTTAAGCAAATAAGTTGGTGATGATATTCTTTTAGATCTGAGTGAGCCTAAGGCTTGTTACTATCAGCATCATATCACAGTGAGAAAACTGCACTCACCTTATCCCTAGATGAAAAGTGTTTCTATTGAACCTACAGTCGACACAAGACTGAACGGTAATGAGGAAATCCAAGTTTTACCACTTAGCATTTGTTTCAATTAAAATCCAACCATACCAGTAGTGGATCCAAGACAATGTTCAAAAACTTTCCAAAGAGTTCCAAAGATTAACACAACAACCTAGGATAACACAAAGTGTTATTTATAACAAAGCATTATTCTAATCTAGTAAAGTAGGAAGGTTTGACACCCGGAATTGATTTACAAAGGTTACAGAGACAACCCATTCGCATAACCATTTAAGATAAGCTTTCTAGTTAAAATAAAACTAGAGAACCTAAGCCATCATGATAGAGCCTGTCTCTCTGATAGCCAAATCAATAGAAGACAACAATCTATAAAATATCCTAGATATGAGATAGAAGCACCAACTGGAAATCACCAGATAACCCTTGGCGCATACCCAACAACACCTCTATTTTCTATAGTTGGTACCCATAGACTAGATGTGAAAGAAATAACACCAAGATCTAGAATAAGTTTCTTACCAGATCTGTATATCTAGATTTTGGTCAGTTAAAATAAAACCTATAACACCAAAAATTGATTTGCATAATATTATATTATCTACACGAAAACCCGTTATCATCTAGGTCAACCTTTTTGGAAAATTGCAAATGAAATTGCTCATTCATAACCTTATTAAGCAAGTACGATTTGAGCAGTATACAAGATAACAAAAATATTAGATACCTAGGTTCAACAGTTGTACGATTGCCATTTCTTTTCACATAAAAACAGAGTATATAAGAAAAACAACAACCTCCAACCATCACATACCCAATTATTCATAGCTCAACAAAATTGCAAATATGTATTCACTCTAACCTCTAATGAATTAAAAAGATAAAGGGGATAAAGAATGTTTATTGCCTGCAAAATCTGATTCCTAAATCCTTCAAGATTTATCTCCAGCAAGTGTCACAGTAGCAATGAGTTTACGGATTCTAAACTATCCACCTCGAACCAGCCAACAATTCAATCCTTCTTCACTGTCATAAAAGGGTGTCTCCCAAATTATGAATTTGCCCATAAAAACAAACTTCCTCTTCTAAAAATAGTGACATGAACTCATAGTTTTCTCGCCATGCATAGATACCAGAAGTGGATTTTTTACCCCAATTTCATCAATAAAACTAAATGAAGAAGTTACGTGCAATTCGCCTCCTTAGGGAGCTTTACTGATTTCTATAAATATTAAATGCATAATTTAACGGTGTTAAATGCGGGAGTACCACACCGGTGACATATCCAACTACCACCACCCTTCAACTCTCCTCCAAATTTGGTGGGATTTCTACAGTTTAAAATCCTCATTTACCTTTTTCCATGAAATTAGCTATTATCATTATCTTATTTGCTTTCTATAACATAGGTCGAATAACCTTGGGAGAAAATGAATTACAATATAATATAAAACCACATTATAATATCTTAATTTAAACATTTATGGTCTTAACATTATTATTTAAATGCCCCATAATTCCTGAAGTCCATAGGATTAAAATACATAATTTTACTTATGTGGCAAGTCTCTTATGGCCCATGACCTTCTTTAAGTTAGAAATGATAATACAGATAGTGGTTTTGTTCTACTGTTTTACAGTCATTTAATCGTTATCCACAAACCTCCGACACCCCAAAAGGATTACATGCAAATCACCCAATCAATTTCAATAATTCAAAGGTCCCAAAATTAACAACTCGACCCAGAATTTACAAGCCCAATTCAACTAATCTTTAAAATGATTAATTGTTAATATGGGTTAAGTGGATCTCTCCCTTTGACTACAATGTTTAAAAATCATTATCTTCTTAAGATGTCACAGCGACACATTATCTCACAACATGTACATTAGTTTTAGTAATATCTATACACCAAGCGTAATGTAACATAATGGCCCAAGATTAATTTTCAGAAATGTAGATCATGGAGCAAATACTTTTTCCCTCAAGTCATTCGCTTATACGTTGGAATACTTATTGACTTAGTGCCTACAATCTTAAGTCAGTAACAATAATATTGTTCGCAGGCATTAATTAGCAACAACACCCTTGGTTTAGATAATCTCAAGATCAATATCAGTTCTTAATAACCCTATCATTCCCTTTGTCTTGTTTTCTCATCCTTTATTGAAAACACTTGTTTCTCTTCCTCTTGGGGTTAGGATCGGTCAAAGATGACGATCTTGTTAAATCATTGACTATACTTGCGGGGTATTACACTTAAATCAGCCACGACATCACAAAATTTACTACCTTCTTTTATCACTTACAAATTCCATCTACAAAAATTGCTAGCACGGGTCAGTTCATTGAACTAAGCATGATAAGCACTAATCATTAAAACAAATTGCACTTAACTAATTGTTTCATTAAAAAAAACTCTACTTTAATGAAGCAATTAATGCAATCATTTAAAGTAAGCATAAGTAATAATATCCCAAAAAGAAGCACAAATATAAATATGCAATCACTTTATAAGAGACCATTATATAATCAGCAACTATTGCATTATATCATATAAGTATTGTCCCAATAGATACTTATTTACATTAATTAGTAGCCCTTGGCATTTAACTATCTCATAATTCTTACAAAATTTGAAATACAAAATTGATCTTTCTATTGACAAGAGTTTCTTTTGAAATCAAAGGCTTCCTTATCATTCTTTCCAAGTTTCCAGAAAATATGTAAATTCAAGTTAATTACAGTAATATAATCCTTTTAAGATGAATCATCCTACATCTTAAATAAACAAAAGATTCACAAATCACCAAACGCAACATAAATCTAGGTTAAGTAAAATAGCCTAGGTTCTATATTAGGACTCTTAACAATACAAGAATTTATGCCAAGTCATCAATGTTTCATTTACCAAATTAAGACATTCCCAAATTTTCATAGGTATACATCAAGTATAAAGTAAACAATATCAAATACTAGTCAATCACTTACAATAAGTAAAGTATTTGATTCAATCAAACCTATACAGGTTCATAAAAAGATAAAGGAGAATAAACTGAAAGTACATAATTTCCATTTCCTTTTCGTCCGGTTTAACCGAATCCTTTTTTTTATCCTCAGAAAGGAAGGATCAACATCCTTAATTTAAACAACTTAAATAATTAAAAAGAAGATTCAATACAACTATTCTCAAATTCAACATTCATTATGAAATAGCAGTCAGGTTCAGAGTGAACCGAAATCATAACATATATTGTTCATACATATGAAAATAGAGAAACAAATTTCATCATTTCTTTAAGAGATAATCATTCCTTAACAAGAATTCCAATCTAATCCAAGAAGGAAGAGGAACAAACAGTTATAAACTCACTTTCAACCATTATGATTTTTCAACATTCATTCAGATATTAATAATTGATCAAACTCCTACATTCCACTATGTAAGATATGACTCATACAGGGTTATCTTTTACCCTTATGAAATTGAGAAAGGATCATACTATCTATTAAGTACATAGAGAGTAATAACAAATTAAACTTCCAAAAGATGTATGCCTTATCCATATACAACAGTCAAAGCAAAACAATTACCATCCACATTCAATAGGTCAGACTTAACTGAAAACCACCTTGAGTTGACAAGACAATCTGATCAACACATCAATTACGAAACCAAGCAGGCTCAAACAGAGTTGATTTGGTTTCCTAATAAAACCAAAAATACAAACTTAAAAAGAAGTAATTCTAACATCAAAATCTTTCCAAGAATAACTTGAATAAACCAAACAGACCTGAGAAGGTAATTCCCTCTTGACATGCAGATAGAGAAAAGTCATTTTCCAGTTTTAGAGAGTAATTTTACAATACTATCTTCAATATCAGAATGGACAGAAAAATGATTCCAAGAAACTCTATTAGAATAACAATATGGTTTCCATATCAACAAAAGAAATTTGATCTACAAAGAAACACGATCAGCTGAGTACCACCAAAAACAATCTAAACTTTCCACATTTGAAAAGAAAGATCAAAAGGAAATAACCCCAAACCAAGTTCAATGTATCAAACAGTTCCATTCAAATTCAATATGAATACAAGACTCATTACATAGCTACAGTCAAACAAAGTTCTCATCCTTAACAAATACAGTCAAACAAGACTATTATCCCTTAATAACTCGTATTGCCTCTCAGAACCAAACAAAATGACTATACAACTCTTAATAAAAGAAAATTTCAAGGAAGAGAAACTCAAATAAGAAAAGGGTATTCACCCCCCCTTCACTATTTAAACAAGCCGAAGTATGATTTACAACAACTCAAAACCACACTTCTCTTTTATCAACAAAACATGAGTTCCCATCTGAACTATATAAAAGGTAAAATACAGATTGAAAGAAGATTATACAAATCCTTTCATAACACAACTCAAGAATTTTCCGACGATCATATAAACAATCGAAGACAACAAAAAGAGTAATGCAAGATACCCAAAGATGAGAATTTTTTTTCACAATATACTTTTCCACAACTCCTGTTCAAAATCCGTTAAGTGCATTCCTTTACGAAACGTAAATAGAGTAAACAATGTAACAAAACCAACTCAAAAAAGTGTACAGAAACATAAGAATACACTTCCCATTCACAGCAAAGACTTCCTGTTAAAAGTTCCAACAAAGCTCATATACCCAAATCCACTTTTAAGTATACAGTTAAAAAAATTGAAATAAACCAAACAGAAGGGTCTCGTAGCTCAAAATGTATCATCACATTTAAATAATTCAGAGAGAACGCACACACAAGTATAACCTTCTCATGCAAGAAATATTAATCCATAAACCAAAAATTTCTTCTATCAAGCAAGTAATTAACCAGAGAAAATAGAAAACTATTTACCCACAAAGAGCAGAGTTGTTTTAATGAAAACGTTTAGAGAAGAGAAAGAAATCTTAATGGGTAGAGCCTATCATGCTTGATAGTGCCTCTGTCGATTGGAAGAAGACTTCTAACTGAGTTTCCAACACCTCTTCTTCTCCAAGCAAGATCAACCAACCATAATATTTTTCCACAATGCCTCATATACTTCCCTTGAATCAAAAATAGCCACAAAGTGAAGATCAAAATGCTGGTTTGAAGAACCAGATAGCTCCATCCAGAGAAAAAATCGTGAAGCATGCAAAACCAAACAACCCCCAACAAATCTACCAGCATGCCTTCCAAGATAGTTTTCTCGCCAAAACTGAGGTGAATTAATGAAATTAAATTGCATATTCCCGCCTATCTCTCCTTACCACCGCCATCCAAAGTTGGCAAGACCAAATTGAACTTCAACATGCATTTCAAAACTTATTGATTCCTCCACATAGGTTCCACTAAATTTTCATGTAATTACCAAGTATGGAAGTCCTCTTCCCTATTAAATCAATATCACATCTCATTAATAGCTTAGGAACCGCCACTTAGCTCCCACATACCAATCGACCCATAGGTTCCATTTCATACCCCATTAGTTTAGGATAGATACAAGTTTCTTAGGTTAATTTAAAAGTATAACCTTAGGA
The DNA here is from genome assembly GCA_019776745.2 of Taxus chinensis. Classification (NCBI taxonomy): domain Eukaryota; kingdom Viridiplantae; phylum Streptophyta; class Pinopsida; order Cupressales; family Taxaceae; genus Taxus; species Taxus chinensis. The sequence goes on from CM034146.1 coordinate 245,030,360, forward strand.
TATAACCTTCAAAAAAAAATATTGCCACCTTAGGTTAGGACATAGCTTAACCAAATAGTATTAGGCAATAGGCTAGAAATAGCTTAGCATCCCTTAGGTTATTTCCCTTCATACCAACTTAGTATTAACAACTTAGGTTAGGATGTCATCCCACATAGAGTGGTGTAGAAAGAGTTAGGCAAATTTACCTGAATCTTGAATCCCATTAGGATAGACCTTATTAGATATAAGACACGTTTATATTCTCTCTTTCTCAAGAATCCTGAAGCAGGTTTCTATTTCCCTTAACACGATTAGGCACCTTGAAAAGGTCAATCAAGAAGAGCCGAGCACAACACACAACATAATGCAGGCATGGTCTTCCAAGATAATAAATAATTTGCAACAAACACAAGTTCAGTCCATTAAGTCTCTTAATCAATGAATGTCAGTTTTTCATTTAGTTTAGATAAGAAGATTTAAAACATACCTTGGATCAATGGAATTGATCTAAGGATGAGTCTAATAGTAAGGGATAATTTTGCAACCATTCAAACTAGATCACAACTTACTCATAAGAAGTGAAAATAGATTATTGTAAGCAAAAACATATCAACCCTACAATCAAAGAGCATAAATGATTTATCCACGACAAGCATGATTTTTCAACAACCAACAGAACACACATTTTTCTTGAAAATCACATGTCAATGCTTGCAATGAAAAAGAGGAATATAACAGTTTGAAAAGGTGTTACAGGTTCTCTTCTACCCATCTACATGCATCAAAATCAGGTCTAGTGCTGAATCTTTGAGAAAATTCATCCTCCGTGCTCTTGAACCATGGTTCAACACTTTCCAAAATTAGGATTTTTTTCATCACTTATTACATAGATCATGATGTATGCCATTTCCCACTACAACTTCGAAAAGAGGTCTCGAAAATAGAACCAAGATGTAGTCATTTTTACACCCACCAAAAACAAGGGAACCCCATGCGCGCCGGCCTATTACCTAGCGAATGTTCGACACTCACCTGAGGCACATGTGGGTGCTGAGTCTCTCTTTTATGTGAGTTGAGTGGAAAAACATCATCTATGATCCAAAATTTCAAGGAAGGGAGTGGGAATGAAACATGAGAACATCATAAAGCTCAGAACGGCTCTAGATCATTGTAGTCATTACAGACAGACACCTTAACAGACTTAAAGAAACGAATCAAGACAGAAAGGAAAATTCATAGGAATTCATATTCATCTTATAAACATACATGAAAAGGAACTATGAAGAATCATGTATGAATTTGAACCAAGAAGGATCATATTCAATTAACTTGGTAACCTCATTACATTCATTAGACTTACTACAAAACACCACATTATGACAAACCAAAGTTATGCATCATAACTAGATCCATATCGTTTAGCTCTCAAAAAGAAATTTTATAACCCTAAATCCTTGATACATCCTTCTCCTACATTTCATCTACCCAACCCAATATGACTCCTTGCAGCATTTCTACAGAGCTCCGCTCTCTATTGATCTCTCCCTTCCTTTTTCTTCTGTGGGCACTTGTATTTATAGGCACCCCAAAGTGCTAACTCATCCTTTTGTTGCCTCAGATATGACACCAAGTGTTTGAATGTGGTCCTCCATGGGAGCATGCTCCTCTAGGCCTGAGCTCTCCACTTTTTGTCATGATGGTCTTCCAGAAGCTTCCATCACAGGGTATATTCCTTCCTAGGCCAACCTGTCGCTAGGCTGGCACCTTATCCACTCCACATGCACAGTCGGGTCATGATTTTCTCATGTCCTACCCGATATACCAAATATGGCTAAGTCTTGAGACCTTTCCCTATAGATGCACATCAAGGGTTCTACTAAGACCCTCCTAGAACCTTGCCTTGTGTTCCTTCTCCTTGCACGCCTTCTCCTTGCGCACCCATTTCTTAAGTTTAGTCTTGTGCATCCATGCACCATTTTGGACTTAGTCAATATTTTAGGGGCCCAACATCTTCCCACATCGTAGATTTTTGTCAATGTGTGACTCAAAATTTTGTTAAATGCCTAAACAGTTCCATTAGCTTGAGGGTGATAAGGGGTGGTCTTATGATGAGCCACTATGAACTCTGCCAACAAGTTCCTGACTATTTCATTCAAAAAATGTGTACCCATGTCACTAGTCAAGCTTAAAGGACATCCCTACCTACTGATTATGTTATCCCATAAGAATCTAGCAACTATCGTTGTTGTACAGTCCCATGTAGAGACTGCCTTCGCCCATCTTGCTCAGCAATCAGTGCAAGTTATGGTTTAACACAAACCGGTTATTGGCACAGTGGGTGAAATTGGTCCTACAAAATCAATTTCCCATTTTTCAAATGGTTCTATGCTGACTATAGGTCTTAACGGAATTTCATCTCTTCTTACTGGCTTGCCAAGGCACTAGAAATGGTCACAGGCCTTGAAAAATTCAATTTAATCCTAGTAGATACTTTCCCACCAAATCCCTCCCAATAGTATCTTCTGTGTTGTGGCGTTCCCTACATAGTTCCCTCCTGTAATCCCACCATGTGCTTCCTCCATGATTGTAACTTGCTCATGTTCTAACATGCATCGGCACAGAACATCCTCATGGCCTAACTTGTATAAGTTCCCACTAATTACCATGTAGGGAAAGACGCATATAGATAATTGTTTCCTTTCTAAAGCTTTCATTCTTTCTGGTGCCACACCCATTTTGAGGAAAAAAAAATATCTTCTAATTCGAAGGGCGTGCGCAGTAACCTAAAAAATTGTGAATCTAGATTAACATCCTAAATGCTCTATGCATCCTCCTCTAAGTCAATCCTTGATAAATGATCAAGCCCTGAATTACTCTTTCCTGGTTTCACAACAAATGTAAACTCAAATTCCTGAAACAACAGGACCCATTGACATATGTGCCCTTGCAAAAAAGGATTATTCACCAAGTACTTCAAGGCCATGTGATCTGTGTAAAATATGAAGGGTGTTACCAGTAGATACTACTTGAATTTATGTAGTGTGTAGATCATTGAAAGTGCTTCATGCTCAGTAGTGGTGTAGTTTTGTTTTGTTGGTGTCAACTTCCTACTTGCAAAGTGAAGAGGGTGATCAAAAATCCCTTCTCTAGGCTATGCTAATACTGCTCCAATGGCTGTCCGTGAGGCATCAACATGCACATGGAAAGGTTTATCTAAAGAAGGAAATCGTAATATGGGTGCAGTGACAAGTATATCCTTAAAAGTGTCAAACACCGTCTGCTACGCCTCTCCCTATGAAATGCACTCTTTTGTTTTAGTAACTTCTCTAATGGCACAACAATTTTGGCATATCCCTTGATAAATGTTTGGTAGTATCCCATATGCCCAAGGAATATTTGCATTGTGCTTTGACTGGTAGGCTCCCCCAACCATATAATAACAACAACTTTGGTGGGATCCACTAGAAAACCTTCCTTGCATATGATATGTGCCAACAAAGTCTCAAATGGAGTATAAAAAACACATTTCTTAATGTTGAGGGATATCCTCAACTATTGACATCTCTCAAACATCAACCTTAAATTATCACAATGGTCTTTCACTAGTCCATACACCTTCGAGTCATCGAGGTTGACTTGGAAAAACTTATGGATAAAATACTAAAATTCCTAGACCACTATGTGCATAAACACAACTAGCACATTCTACAGTCCAAAAGGCATGACCGTATAGGAAAAAATTCCCCATTCAGTGGAAAAAAAATTCTTCTCTTTTTCTTCTTTAGGAATTATAACTTCATGGTATCCTGAGAATCCATCCGTGAAGGAATAGATTTCACGCCCGACCACTCCTTCCAGGATCTCTTCAGTGAAAGGGGTTGGAAAAGGATCAATTACACATACCACATTTAAGTTCCTGTAGTCAACACAGATCCTTATCCTTCCATCCTTTTTAATATTGATGACCATGGGGCTTACCCATCCTAATTCATCCACAAATTCAATGATGTCTGAAGTGATCATATTGTCTATCTCCTCCTTAACCTTGATGTAAAGATTCAGATTCATTCGATAAGGCCTCTTCCTGATCGGGTGCACACCTTTTTTAACTTGATCTTCATCTCCCCCAAAGAGTGATAAATTCCTTTAAGCTCATAGTACCCATGTGGAAATAAATCCTGAAACTCATGCAATAGATAAATGATATTTGAGACTTCCTTATTTGACCAATAGTCTCTAATAGTGGCCTCCTTAGGTTCAGCCTTTGAGCCAATGTTAACCTTCTTTATTTTTAGAGGTTCATGGTATGAACATGCTTGCTCATCACACTATCAATAAATTCTCACATACCTTCAATATGGTTAACATCCAAACTCTCCATCTCTTCACCATATATCACATAGACCATCTTTCCCTTTTCTTTCTCCATGCATGTGCGCTCAAGCTGCACCTCTTCTTATTCTTCTCCATCAAAGCACATCTCCAAAGTAGGTTCACCAAATAGTTCAAGTATCTTATCATCTACCATAGCACTATATCCTATCATAAGGCACTTGAGAACCTATAATGCCTTATCCACTGATGGTTTAGTACTCTAATACTCGAAGGCTTAAAGAAGGTAATCCATCAACTCCTACCGATTCCCTATCTGATGGCACATCTCCGAGTGAATATACCATGCACGTGCATAACCTTGTAAGGTGGAGTATAACTTATGCACCCATAAAGAAGGTGGTAAGGCATCTGTACCCTTTATCCATGCTTTCTCACATGATTGGACATGAGATGAGGCGGGTTCCTTCTCATGGTAGTCTCATATTGTAGGGGGTGCATTGCTTTGGGAGAACCTTAAAGAGCATGTGATTCTCACCTCGCGCCACTCTAGAAGGCTATCGCAACGGGTCACCCATCAACGCACTATGGTCCCAAGAAAGTTATAGCTACGCATTATTCTTATTTCAATCTCATTTCATCATTGATCATCCATTTCCCACAAGAAATCATCAGGGTTTCACTTGTCATCACCAATCCAGTACTATGATAATTCTTCACCGGGAACTCCTTGTGCTATGATTATTTACTAATGCACAGCCTTTAGTTTGGTGGATGTAATCTGGAAACAAAACAACAACCGAACACAAGAATACCATCGACTATGATAAGACGGAATGATGAAAAATCTGAAATATCAAAGTAAATTATAATATTAACATGAAATTGTTATAATCTCACCCATGAGGTACTTCAACAAGACTATGGGAGAAACTTTACAATTACACCTCTCGATGGATTCTTCAACACACCTTTAACTAATGGCTTCCTTTTCACACTTCCTACAATATTTCTCACTACTTCTTTCTATGCTAAATGAGGGGGGTGGCCTCTCTATTTATAGAACTTCCAGGCTTATCCATCCTATCTCTAAGATAGGATAAGAAATCCACTCTGATGAATCATATTCCATACCTTAACTCTTATATGTACATGTAAGCTTATCTCTTAAGATAGGATAAACCTTATCATTTTACATGGGTTCCACATTTTTAGACTTTTTACAAATAAAACACACAAAATATTTATGACCTCCTTCCTTGTCCTTATTACCAATATAATATTTCTAATTCCTAATCATGTAGACCCTACTTCTCTAATTACCCAAACTTTGACATTTTAACATTACCGGACCACTTACGACAAATATTTACTTTTTACAACATTCCTATTGTACTTTGATTGTTACCGTACTCCACATTATTGGCGACACCCTACTGATGGCACCGTTATCTTCTATCAGACGCTACTACTAATTATACTTAACAACATCCTATTCCTAATACATACATTAATGAAATAGAAATTATGGAGGAAAATTTTAGTGTCGACATCTTCCCCCTTCCTAGCTTCTACTCCGTCCTCGGAGTAGACTATTCTGGTGCTTGGAAAATCTTCAACTTGTCGTGGTTGACCCATTTCGTAATGGGAGTGCCATCCAATTCCTCCAGTCGGTACGTACCATTTTCATGCACATCTGCTATTTTGTAGGGCCCCATCCATTTTGGAAGAAATTTTCTCTATCTTCTTTTTTTGTATCTAGAATCATATACTAGGACCAAGTCATTCACATGAAATGGAGACCATCGGATCTTTTGATCAAAGTATTCCTTCTGCTTAATTTTCTTCTTATGGCTTGTATCCTTTGCTATTTCCTTCATTTCCTCTAGCAAATGAAGATGTACCAACCTTTCTTTTACTGAATCACTTTCATCCATCCTTTCATTTTTCATAACTCTCACAGTGGGAATATCAAACTCAATAGGAAGAATTGGATCAATGCCATAGGCCAACTAAAATGGGGAGTATCCTGTTGTTGACTTTGATGTTGCCCTATATGCCCACAATGCTGCATGAATCCTTTTATCCCATTTATGTACCTGCAAGGCTGCATCTTTTGCTAGAATTTGACACAACACAAAATTTGTTCGTTCCACCTATCCATTTGTGCTTGGCTTGTATGTTGTTGCCTTCCTGTGCTTAATAGAAAACTTATTGACTAGGGCTTCTACCACCTCATTAATGAAGTGGCTTCCTTGATGTGTTACGATTTCTAATGGACAACCAAATCTGGTGACAATACGTTCATATATGAACCTTGCCACTTCATCCATATAAGTTGTCTTCAATGGCCTAGCTTCAACCCACTTGGTTAAATAATCTGTGGCAACTACAATATACTTATTTTGGCGTGATGTAGTTGGAAGTGGACCTACAATGTCTATTCCCCACTTTTCAAAGGGACCAAGGGGAAGAATAGGACATAATGGAGCTGATGAAGTCTTACGGTTACCATGTGTTTGACAAATATCACATATCTTACAATAATTATAACAATCTTTAAAAAGAGTGGGCCAGTGATAACCTGCATCCAAGATCCTTCTTGCTGTAAGTTGTCCAAAGAAGTGCCCTCCACATGTACCATTGTGGAATTCTTCTAGCAGTTCCTTTCCTTGATCACGTCCAACTGCCCTCTTGTACTATCCATGAGGTCCTATTCAAAATAATACTCCATGCAGAATAGAATATGGACGAATGGCTTGAGTAATATTTCTCTTAGTCATTGCATTGGCACCATCAGGTAACTTGAATTCATTCAGATAATTCCAAATATCTATGTATTCATTAGGGATTGTGTCAAGGGATAACAATGCTACATCGGGGAAATCATCATCATCACAAGATGATCCTAAACCATCATAGGCTCGAGAGAGTGCATCTGCATTGACATGCTTCTTTCCTGGCCTATCTATAATATCAAATTCAAACTCTTGTAGCAAAATTATCCATCTTGCTATCCTCCCTAATGGGTTAGGCTTATTTACAATATATTTTAGAGCCTAATGATCTGTTACAACTAGAAATTTCTGCCCTAGCAAGTAATTTCTAAACTTCTTTACAGCAAAAATGATAGCCAGAGCCTCTTTTTCAGTTACAGTATAATTTACCTCAGCACTGCTCATTTGTCTGCTCCCAAAGTAAATTGGATGTTCATTCCCATTTTCATCCTTTTGGCTCAAAGTACTTCCTAGTGCTACATCTGAGGCATTAGTGTACACAATGAATGGCTTGCTCCAATATGGATTCTTCAAAACAGGTGAAGACACAAGGGCTTCCTTCAGTTGTCCAAAATCTTCACACACCTTATTTCCTGGTTCATAAGTAACATCCTTCTTCAAGAACTGGGTTAGTGGCTGTGCAATCTTTGAGAAATTCTTTATGAACCTTCTATAGTAACCCACATGGCCTAAAAATGATCTCAACTTACTTCTATTAATAGGAAATGGTAAATCTTTGATTTTTGAAACTTTATTAGGATCAGTACCAATACCATCTCTGGATACAACATGCCCTAACAAAATGCCTTTAGAACATCCAAAGACACACTTTGTAGGGTTTAGTGAGGCTTGTGCTTCATCTAACCTTTGAAATGCTATCTCCATTTGGTGTAGGTGGTCCAACTTGCTCCCATAGATGCAAAAATCATCCAGAAATACTCTGATGAAGGTCCCAATGTAGGGTTCGAACACCCTATTCATCAAACGCTGGAATGTTGTTGGAGCATTACACAACCCAAAAGGCATAACTCTATAAGCAAACATTCCCCAAGGAGTGGTGAACGTGGTCTTCAGTTGATCTTTCTCTGCTATACGAACTTGGTTGTAGCCGCTATATCCATCAGCAAAACTATAGCACTCCTGGCCAGCTACTTCGTCCAAGATCTGATCTGAAAATGGAATAGGGTAATGATCCTTCTTTGTTGCCTTATTGAGCTTCCTGTAATCAACACAAATGCGTAGCTTCCCACTCTTTTTTATTGAGATCACAATGGGAGAAACCCATTCTGAATTCTCCACAACAAATATGAATCCTGCATCAAGCAACTTATCTATTTCTTCTTTTACAGTCTTGGAAAAATTAGGATTCATTCTATATGGCATTTGCTTTATGGGCTTAGCACCATCTACCAGCTCAATACAATGTTCTACCCAACTTACTTGACGGAGTTCCTTGTAATCAAAAGTGAATAGGTGTATGTACCTTCGAAAGAGCTGGCGGTAGGATTCCTTCTCACTCTCCATCACAGCATCACCAATCTTTATTTTTTGGAGACGATCATCAACTTCTTCTTCAGATAATTTTATGGGGTCATGAGTTGGTGTGACTGGCAGGATATCCATGACTGAAACATCTACCTCACTTTCTTCATCTTCAGTGTCCACTTCACTGGTACTAGAGTAATCAGAGGATGTCCAATCATCAGTTTCATCACTTGAATCCACAGGTTCTGTTTTATGATGTCAAGGGATCACGTTTATCTTCACCCTCTCTCTACCACGTCCAAGTGTCATGAAACCTTCATTCCAGTAGTTTCTTGCATGAACTCTCCTTAGCCATGGTCTTCCTAGCAGCATTGGGTACGCAACAGTACCATTTTTCATCACATGAAAGTCTACCACACATACAACACCCATAACAGATATTGCTACATTTGAAACTACACCTTCTGGTTTAGTTTTTCCCTTATTTAATGACCTTAACATAAGTGTTGAAGGGTGATCAATTTTTAAACCCAACATATTCATTACATACTCAGTTATTACATTAACTGCAGCACCTCCATCAACTAAGACATCATGAATTGAAATACCATTACATAATACCTCAGCTTGTGGAGCATAGGGATCTTCCTCTGCCTCTAAAACAGGGACCTCAATCTCCTTCCTTCTTCGAGCATTGAGTCCACCTCGCAACTCCCGCCTCTTCTCAAAAGACATAGCCAAGAGTTGACCATATGTAATATTTGCAGGCCTTTTGGATAGATCTTCCAAGATGGAGTATGGTCCTTGCCCCTGTGAAATCAAAAAATCCTGCACACCCAACTTTCTTCTCCTATGTTTCTTACTAGTTTCTTCTTTCATCTTCTTAGGATCATTTCCATCTTGATTATCTTTTTCTTTCCTTCTTTTTGTTACAAACACATCTACTTCATTATTTCTGCTCTTATCTACTACATCAAAAGAATTCACAGGTGCTTTTCCTTTATCATTATCTCCTTTACCAGATGTAGAAGCTCTATCTAGACAATTATACTTATAATGACCCTTTTTATAACAACCATAACAAACAACTTCAGAAATATTTCTTTTTGGACCTCTATCTCCTCCCTGAGAACTAAATTCCTTTCCTTGAAGAAGATTAATAGTTAACTGACCCATCTTTTTTAGCAGATCTTCATACTCAGTAGATGTACTAGAAGAAATATTTGTGCTCACCAGGAGTGGTTGTGGATTCTGGACCAAAGGTGCTGGTGTAGGCTCTACTTTAGCAACAATTTCTTTTGGCTCCTCTTCCATGCTTTCTTCTTGCCTTCTTGCAATCTCCTTTACTTGTTCAATGGTAGTTGGGCGGTCATACTTCACTCGTTGTCTGATCTCTGGCTTCATCCCAAGAATGAAGTGCTTACAGAGGAGATTATCCACGCCATTCATCAACCCATCCGCTAGTCCTTCCTTCCGGATCTGGGCATCGAGCTTCCTCCTTAGCTCTAGAACACGAGCATGATAATCCCTTATCTTATCCTTCTCTCCTTGGGATAGCTTTGTGATCTCGATCATGAGATCTGCATATTTTTGTTGTTCACCAAATTCTTCAAGAAAACTTTCAGTTAATAAATCCCATGAATTTTTCACATTATCACCTAGTGTTTCAAACCACCTAAGTGCTGAACCATCCAAAAAGGTAGGAAAAAATTCAATCCATTGTTCCCTTCTTATGAGGCCATTACAAATACAAGATCGTTTAAACTCTTGAATGAAAGAATAAGCATCTTCATTAGATTGAGCTGAAAAAACGGGAATCTTTCCTAGTTTCAAAAGTAACCACTGTGAAATACCAACCCACAAGTACAATCAACAAGACTTATGTGCACAAATAATTGGAATCACTATACTAGAAAGTGACTTTACACCTTTCTACAGGAAAATAGAAATGACCACGGTAAACTATGGTAAAACTTGACTTACTGCGGTAAATACTATTCACAGTAAAAAGTGAAGTTACTGCGGTAAATACTATTCACGGTAAAAAGTGACTTTACTGCGGTAAATACTATTCCAGCAAAAATGACTTTACCATGGTAACTACTATTCATGGAAAAAATGACTTTACCATGGTAACTACTATGCACAGTAAAAACAAGGTTACCCTCTAATTGATTTTTGACTAAGTGGGAATATCTCTCCAGAAAATCTACCAACGAGGAATGGTCCCGGCAACGGAACCAAAATGTCATCACCAATCCGGCACTATGATAATTCTTCACTGGGAACTCCTCATGCTATGATTATTTACTAATGCACAACCTTTAGTTTGGTGTATGTAATCTGGAAACAAAACAACAACTGAACACAAGAATACCATCGACTATGATAAGACGGAATTATGAAAAATCTGAAATATCAAAGTAAATTATAATATTAACATGAAATTGTTACAATCTCACCCATGAGGTACTTCAACAAGACTATGGGAGAAACTTTACAATTACACCTCTTGATGGCTTCTTCAACACACCTTTAACTGATGGCTTCCTTTGCACACTTCCTACAATATTTCTCACTACTTCTTTCTATACTAAATGAGGGGGGTGGCCTCTCTATTTATAAAAATTCCAGGCTTATCCATCCTATCTCTAAGATAGGATAAGAAATCCACTCTGATGAATCATATTCCATACCTTAACTCTTATCTGTACATGTAAGCTTATCTCTTAAGATAGGATAAACCTTATCATTTTACATGGGTTCCACATTTTTAGACTTTTTACAAATAAAATACACAAAATATTTATGACCTCACTCCTTGTCCTTATTACCAATATAATATTTCTAATTCCTAATCATGTAGACCCTACTTCTCTAATTACCCAAACTTTGACATTTTAACATTACCGGACCACTTACAACAAATATTTACTTTTTACAACATTCATATTGTACTTTGATTGTTACCGTACTCCACATTATTGGTGACACCGTACTGACGGCGCCGTTATCTTCTATCAGACGATACTACTAATTATACTTAACAACATCCTATTCCTAATACATACATTAATGAAATAGAAATTATGGAGGAAAATTTTAGTGTTGACAAACCCTCTAGAGTAACTTGTCAACTTCTTCCCTACCAGGCACCTAAATGAGCATGCCTTCATTATCCTTGTCACAGAGCCTCTTAGTCGTCACCCAATTAACTCATAAGTCCCATGTGCCCTATTTTCACACACCACACTAGTTATATCACTAATGGAATGAGAATATTCAAACTGAATAACTCCCTCTGTAGGGTGAATCACCTCAGGGTCCCTGATAGAGCACACAAAGATCCTATTGAGAACTTCTTCTCCCAAGGGCTCAGTATATGGTGCTGATTTTCCATCGGTTAAGGGGATGATGACCCATTCTTCCTTGTTTTCAAAAATATGTATCCCTTATTGAACCTTAGGTCAAAATTATTCTTGTAACATCAGGGGCACCTGAGTAATGCTGGAATTTTTTTTTACCTCGGCTAGCACCAAGACTTTGAAATGCCCAGTGAACTTTTCCCCTTGAATAGTGATAGCAACATCCTTTAAGACACCAATGGGCATTGCCTTTTTTTAGTCATATACGACACATTTGAAGATGGTTGTAACAGGGGCCTTACCATTTTATGTTATGCATCTAGAGTGAGGGTGTTGACTTCCACACCCATGTCAATCAGAATATTTCTCAGAAGCCACCCATCTAAAACAACATTCAGGGTAATTTCCTTGTCATAATCAAGGATGTGGGGAGGAAAGTTAACATGTATAACCTACCTCTCGCGCCCTTCTCCATCATGCGGTACCTTCTCTTGTAACCACTTTCCTAACAAGGGGATGATATTTTCTTTCCTCATCATCTTGCATACTTCTCTAACCTAATCCAGATCCTTATGTGGAGCCTCAACATTCTTCTTTTTCTCTAACTTCCTTGAATGCTCTTTCAGGCAATGGATCTCTCTTTGAAGGCTATGAATCACATCCATGGTTTCTTGATACACATCCTTCTGATGAGTAGGGTCTAGATAATTTCAATGAGCCACCTCTTCTCTAACAACCAGCCATCTTTTTCTTGGTACTTCCCTCGCGCGTGAAGCCTCATCTCATGTCATAACTATTACCGGTTCTAGTTCTAACTCATGTGCCACTCTTGGCATCCATTGTGAATCAACCTTCCTCACACTTACCATCCTGATGCCTTTGTCTTTCTGGTGATGCTGGCTCATGTTCTCAAATAAATTTGGGCACTCCTCACACTTGTGATTATTTCCACACCATGGACATTGTAGCAAATCAGGGAACTCATGTTTGTAGTGCTATGTGGATCCATAGTTGTAACACATCCCACACGAGAACTCAATTCTTCCTCCTGCACGGTTACCATGACCATGAAATCCTCCTCGAAAAAATCTTCCACATGTCTCTCCATTTGCACACCCTTCATAGTGATGACCATTGTCCTTGGAATTATTTGTGAGGCTAGTTTGGCACACACCAATACCAATGGAATCATGTATCTGGTCAATCAATTTATGATCCTTGGTGTCATGGGTAGCAGAGGTGCATATCTCTTCTTATGGATCATGCACTACAGTAGTGGGCATCTACTTGCAGCATGATCTCTATTGAAATTTTCACAGTCCAATGTCATGGTGCGTATCAATCTTCTAGGGAAACTATCCTTTATATGCCCCTCTACCTCACAATCCATTCATCATAGACCACTGTGAGTCTCATGATCCAATTTTGTAGATAACATCTCTAGATGCTTCTCCATTGTAGAAATCTATGCCTCAACAAAGGGGATAGCACCAGTATCCATGATTATGATAGCCTTAGCATGCAGGGAAACCTCTAAGACCTTACACGGGTATGTGAAAGTATTGTGTGAAAGTGCTCTCCTAAATGGTTTTATTAATCCTCCAACAAACCAATGAGCATGTTGAGAAGGGTGAATATCATAGGATAGCTTTGATAAGAGAGTCTTGAAACGTGATTCATACTCTCGCACACCCTCGGTCATTCCTTGTTAAATATTCTGAAGCCTGTTGATGCTCTTCTATTCAAATTTAGGGATATGAAATTTAGCCAAGAAGGCATTCCACAACATGGTGTAATCTGCCATTATCTGATGGGGGTCATACTTTCGGTACCAACTATGTGCATTTCCTTGCAATGTCGTTGCAAAATGACTTTCCTTTCCCTCTGGGGTATTGATCCTATTTGCATGCCATAGCAGTTCAAACTTGTGTACATTCTCTGCAGCATCCTCAACACCCTTGTATTATGGTAGGTGCAAAGACATCTTGAAACATACTTGTTGAGGTGGTTGATGCCCTTATCTGTTTGATCCAAAACCTTGATTTCCTCCAGTGTTACCTCCACCACCAGATCCACTTGATCCACTAGGTCTCATTTCTCCTGATCCACTAGATCCTCCAGCTCATATACCACCAAATCCACCTCTTGTAGCCGATAAAGGGCCTGAAGTGGCCGTGCCCCTAACATCCCACTAAACTATGTGCCAACATTTTATGATACTGAACCGCTACCAGATGTGTGTCCCATGCCACTCCCAGATGCAATACCCAAGCTTTTCATACACGCACTTTTCCCAAATGTCATTCTTGACAATATTCCTCTAAACACAAGAAATGATTGTGTAGCCATATATGTGCCAAATGAGAAATTATATCTCCTAGGTGTATATCGGTCACTCTAACTTATACCAACTAGGTTAGTAATACTTATCTCTTGATTTGGAAGACTAAGCGTTAGGATTTGGTCACCAGGTGGATTCAGATGCATACCAACAGATCTCCTTTCTCCAAGTGATGAAATCTCATCAGAAGCTGAAGGGATATCTCTTCTACGCTTGTTGATATGGGGTAACTCAAATTACTGAGGCTCCACATCCTCCACGCAAACCCCAATTCCTTCCCACAACATCATGTTTTCTACTCAACTCCCTTTCATGCACTTCGCTATACTTGAGTCGTCTCTCCTCTCTTTCTTTTTCATCCGTAATGTCTACCATCTTCCTCCACCCTAGATTCCTTTCCTAGTGCTTAGAGAAGCTTAGCCGTCCATAGGGAATCCTTCCAAACTTAGTGTAATGAGTAGGATCTTCATGGCTAAAGGGATAACATGCAAAAATGATACTCTAGGTTCCTTTAAGAAATTAAACTCAGCAACCTCAAGACAAGAATACGTAGAAATAGTGTATTCCAGGGTATAAGTGGTCAACACTATCTTCCACTAATGATCAACAACACACATCCATGTCAGATCAACATCATGCAACCATTGATATTCATCTTAGGTATAAATGTGAGATCTATAGTACCAGCTTGATCTTGATGCATACACAGAAAGCCATTCATACAACTCTACTGGAAAGTAGCAAAAGAAGGTTTCATACAACTCATGATACATGTGTTATTCTACTAGTTTGTGTGCATCAAACTCAGGTATAGTACTAAATCTCTGAGAAAAATCATCTTCCATGCTCTTAAACCATGCCTCGACACTGTCCAAGGTCAAGCACTATATTATCATGCATCATTCTCACAACTTTGAAAAGAGGTCCTGACAACAGAACCAAGATGTAGTCATTTTTATTTGCTCTCAATTTAACTTTCTAATCCCATGTGCACCGACCTATTACCCAATGGGTACTGGGATCTCACCCAAGGCATGCACAGGCTTTGAGCCCCTCTTTTATGTGAGCATTTTGAGAACATATTGCCATTGATAGAAAATTAGATGTAGGAAAGTAAATCTTCATGTACTTGTTCTGAAAGCATCGGATGAGCTATTACATATATATACCCATGCAAATAAAAAGAGAAACATTATTTTGAGGCCCATGTAAATATTTATGTATGATCTATTATGCAACTTTTGAATGTAATGTGGTTACTGATACTGTGTTCAAAATGAATAAATGGTTGTGTTTCTAAAAATTTGGTTCATGGGTATATATATGCGCACATACCCTTTGGCACTTAGCCAATATTTTGAGGCCCAACAAGAGTCAAACTAGGAAGACAATCCAAATTTAATGCACTATGGAGTGGACCATACATCATCTCAACCTGCAAGTAAGCTAATGCATTTGAGCTATCAAATATCAGTGGAGAAGTACTTCAGATCCTAGTTAATGGGATTTATCTTAAACCCTCTTATTAAGAGGGGTGTATTTCACCTTTGAAATAATAGTTTTAGTTGCTCTCTTATTTTTATTTTGTTGTTAGGGCCCCCTCTCTTGTTCTTTTTTATGATCACTGATTGAGGTGTCCTCCCTCAATATATTTTTTAATGATCTTTCTTGAATAAGTGTTACATTACACAAATTTTTGGAACTTTTTGTAGTTCCTACTTGGGTTGTTGGGTTATGTTGAAATAATTGAAAGAAAAAAGGCACGTAGAGCCGAGTGAGAAAATGGAAGTGTTGTTGCTGATTTAAAGCACAGTTATAGTTGGGTTTCAGGCTGAGATTCTAGTGAATTCTTCAAGTTGGCATAAGTTAAAAACTCATATAAGTTCAAGGCGAGTTTAGAGCTTTCAAGATTATTTTTAAAGTTATATGTTGACTCCATGCCCAATGGATATAGGAAGTCACTAGTTCATACATTTAGTAGGAAAATGTCCCCCAAGAGGTCACCAAAATGTTATCAAAATAAGAACTCATGCTTATTTGGATAACTTGTTTCAAAAATTAAGGGAATTCTCGTATTCCTCTTTTCTGTGGATCCTTAAGATCTGTGGCTTCCTTCTTTTCAACAAATCCTTATTATCAACAGCTTCCTTATTTTCCGTGGATCCTTAAAATTTGTGGCCTCCTTATTTTCTACAGATCCTTTAAATATGTGACCTTATTTTCTGCGGGTCCTAGTTTCTCACCTCTTCTTTCTTTTTTGTGGGTCCTAGTTTCCCACGACTTCCTTCTTTTTTTTGGGTCATAGTTTCCCGTGGCTTCCTTATTTTCCATGGGTCCTATTTTTCCCATGGATTCCCTCTTTTCTGCGGGTCCTAGTTTCCCACGGCTTCCTTATTTTTCACGGGTCCTAGTTTCCCATGGATTCCTTATTTTTCGTGGGTCCTAGTTTCCTATGGCTTACTTTTTTTCTGCGGGTCCTAGTTTTTTGTGGGTTGCTTATCTTCCACAGATCCTAGTTTCTTGCGGGTTCCTCTTTTTTTGTAGATTCCTCAAATTTCCCAAATCAAAAGGATGGAATCCAAGATATAATGGGGAGATGACACTTCAGTAGAGGTGACCCGAAGGTTAAATTTGATGTCCCCTTGGCCGTCAACTGTGCATATGACATGGTGATTTTGAAATGTTCTTAAATTTTGATCCATGTCACCAAATAAGATAAATTTATACCATTGGAAAGGTATTGAAGAGTAATACATGCTAGAATTAATTTTGGCTGGCAAAAAATGTATTTTATTCGGAAAAAAATATAAAAAATGAACTCGTGGTTATTTTCAGGTATGGGCTTTGTAAAAATTCTTTGGTGACCATGTTGGGTTTGTACACTTGAATATTAAGTGGTCATTAACGGTTGTAGAAGTGGGTGATCCAATTAATTTTGAATTTCCTCTTCTCCTTCTCTTTATCATATCTATGTAATTCATTTTTCATTGTAATCATCCTCTCTTGAATGCAAGGTTATGTTGAAATTTTGTGTAGCCAAGTATTTTAAGTTGTAGACTTCTATGTCAAGATGTTATGTAATACACTTAGTGCCTCCTCCATCATTATAATAGACTGTTCACATTAAAATTAGTAACATTTTTTTTTATTATGGATCTCTTTCTTCCCTTTAATCTGTGTTATTGAATTCATGATTTTCTATTATTTTATGGCATGTTACATGTGAGTTATACTTGCATGATTTTCATCCTTTGTACCACATATGTAAAGAATTAGATTTTGGTAAAATTTGCAGGGTTGAATGTGTCTTCTTTCTTACCTCGTAGCTTTATATTTTCCCTCTCATTCTTGATCTCAAGGAGATAATCCACTTACAGTTTGGGGCATCATTATTTTTATTCAATATTTAATCTTTCAGAACCCTGGTTCCTTGGAAATCCTACATTAGAACTAGCTAGTAATACAGTGTAGAGTTGACTAGATTAGTTGCAGTTAATTAGAGTGAAAGGAACTATCCTTTTCACCTAGAGATTGAACTTGAAAGAGCCACTATTTCACACTTTAAATGTCTTTCCATGTTTCATTGAGGTGCTGATCCTAGCTTCAATAAGTGGTGCAACTTCAAGTGACAAAAACAACACTCGGGCCCACTTAACAACATAAAAATGCCTGAACCATAAAGTAACATGCATTACCTCTTTGAAAAAGCAAGAAAAAAGAGAGGGTGATTCCAAAAATCCAAAATAAAACCCAAACACATTCCCAAGACAAAGGCTTGCAAGGGGAAGAACATGTCATTCACAAACACCTATACCTCTACTAAGGAAGTAGATTATCCTTTGGTTACTCCATGGATTACAACATTTAAGCACAAATTTTCTAGACTAATATCTCCACTTAAAATCATCCACGTGTATACATCCACTAATGATAATATACCATTCCTTTATTTCCTCCATTATATTTCATATAATATTGCTTTTTAAGTTCTACACATATACCTCAAAAATGGGATAACTAATTCCCCATACACACAAACACAAACATACCCATGCATACAAAAAATAAATGCCATCAAATAAATGAATATGTGCTCTAATTATAAGTTGATATGAAATGGAAGAACATTAAAATAAAGAGAGAGTGAGAAGGGAATTTCACCAACAAGAAAGGAGCACACTACCAAGCCTACCTATGAGGCTTGTAAGGGGAATGATCATCATGGTAAACTACCATTTATCCCTCCAATAAGAAAGTAGATTATATTTTGGTACCTCCATGGATTAAAACATGCAATATTAATTTTTCAACACCATTGTCTCCACTTCAAATTATCAACACTTATACCTCCACTAAAGATAATAAACCATTCCTTTGTTTCTTCCATTATATTTCATACAAAATTTCTTATATATCTCTTCACTAACACCCCCTTATACCTTCAAAATAAATGATGAATCCCACCCCTACACACACATACACTCACACAACATGACAACAATATAATAAATATCATGTTTTCTCAAAAGAGATAACACAATACAATAGTATAAACACAATAAAGATTAAGGAAAATGCATAATCCACAAGGTGCGTGGATTGAAATGCTAACATATTTATTACATTTAAATTTCATGTATTAATCATTTGTTTACATCATTTTTAAAGTACATATGAGTCACATACCTCTTGTTTTCAAGTTATGGAATTATGTTTAAAAAAAGATGAGCTCCTCATGGAACAACTCATTATAATTTTGTTAACATCAAAAGAGTTTAACATAATATTAAAAGGGAGAAAATCATGTTTCACATTATAATTTCAATATATATTATTAGACAAAAATCTAGTAATTATTATAGGATACAATGTTTCACCCATGAGTAACCTCTTAAGAGGTTCTATAGTTAAGTTGAATCCAATTTAATCATTTAGATTTCATTTTTTTCATTGTTTTTGGGTTTGATTTGATTTTTTATACTATAATCAAACAAATGATGAAATAGGATGTACATGGAGTTATTCTGACTAATTAACTTCCAACATTAACCATTCAATATCAAAATAATGCTTCAATATTTACAAAAAATGTATATAATGCAATACTATTAGGATTTATAAGGAAAGTATGGTAAAATAATTATAAATCCACAAATAATTGCCAAAGATTATAGATTATGAAGTGCAGTGATTAAACATAGATTAAGATGTTTATATTGCACATTATAGAACATGAACAAAAAGTAAATAAAAATATAAATGGCACAGAACAACAGATTTATAGTGTGGAAACTTGAAGGAAAAAAAACCCACTCAGAATAAAGCACTACATGTATTTATAATTTCATATACAACTTTTGCTAAGCACTTCCACTTCACTCCTCGGTCTCACAGAGATAATTGCAGAATAACTTCTCACAATTATAATATAGTGATCATGATCTTATAAATATGATATGATATGATATCTCATGTATCAATATGGTACCAATGTATATTTTTGTTCATTGTTAATCCCGAGAGGGATAACCCTATTTATATAGGATGGGTGAATTGGTCACTCCATTTCATTCTTAAATGTGGAAGACTGACATAATAAAATTTAATAAATAAACTTAAAAATAATATGGGCTGTAAAGTGGTTGCCTACCCAAAGAGGTATCCCCACTTGACATTATTACCCCAACACCCCCCCTAAATGTTAAGTGGGGAAGAACATGCCAAATTACATTTTTCTATAAAAGTATTTACACATCCATAAATCATAAAAAAATGATTCAGGCTAGCATGTAAACAATGGAAATCAAACAGATCTTCCCACACATAATTTTTTAGGACAAGTGCTTTATATATGAAGACTTATATCAGATTATGGAGCCTTTTATAAAACAAGGCATTCCCATAACTAAGTGTAGACACCCAAAATTGGGACAAAACCCTCAAGGTTCCCTTTTATTACATACCCCCTTACCATGACCTCTTTCACATATTTTTATTAATCGAATTACCTATATTAGATTAATTATTACCTCACCCCTCCACCTCACCTTAAACCCATTCCAATCCTATTTAATAACCATGATTGAGTCATCACTCCCCCTAACCAGCTAAGACTTTTTATAAACCTAATATTAATTGCCAATTACCTTTCCCACCAATTTCCCATGCGATTTGATGAGAATCAAGACTCCTAACCTAGAACCATTCTTAACTCACACCAAAAAGGGAGAGAAAAGGCTATTTTGGAAAATAAGACTATTTCTCCCTAACCAAAATCAATTATTCCTCATCTGGTGTCGGTCAAGGAATTGCCATCAGTTACTTTAAATAAGCATTTTCAACTCTTTTCCCGGGTTCTCTTTTTGGGGTTCTTTTTTTAGTTAGCATTTTTTGATCTTGCATATTTGGCATTCAGTTGACACCCTAGTGATCAACTGAGCACTAGAGCATCATCTATGGCTTGATATGCTTGAACCATCCGCATATATAAGCACTCTACCTTCACTGCCACGACATTGAGTCATGACTCATCTCTCCTACACACACACCCCAACCACTACCTTCTACCAATCTTTGGATCTTTTATAAGTATTCTTAACTAGGTTATTTATTTCATTAGCTTTGGTTTTCGATCCTTTATATTTTTTTATAATCACCTCCTTCCTCCCCCGGATATCTTTCATAGCCCATTCACTTAACGTTCTATCAATCAGAACCACTCTGCACTTTCAACCACCTCTTTCTCCCTTATTGAGACTTCACCTAAATCCCAAAACCATGCCTAAGCCTTCCCAACACTTTGTGCAATCACAGAGAGCCTAAACCAACCCCTTTTCACCTTTGGTACCTAATTTCCCCTACCATGATCGGTTAGCCAACCGATCCCAGCTATAACTAGTTACCGATGTCGGCTCCCTAACCAACATCGGTCTCTATGCCTGGTATTTTACCTCAGACCATAAATCTTATTTCCTCACCCAAAACCTCTCAAATCCTCCCAAAACGCCACCCAAACCTCCATAATACCCTTTTCTACACCTACAAACCCTGTCAACCAAACACCCTTTCTAGATTTAATCTTAAATTCGTTATTTAGATTAGATTTAGAGTATTGTATTTGTGTGAGATACCCAAATCATATAACTATAGTAAGAATTTTCATTTCATGATATTTATTAGCATTAATTTGTATTAAGATGTGGATTGACAACCCTCGAGGAAGCACCCTCCTCAGATCTAGCTCACGTTAGGTAGTCCACCAATCTATGTTATTAACTCTATTTTGTGTTCTTGCTTTTCTTCTTAGGTAGTCCTTCCTAGAAAAAAAGGAGTGCTCTACAATCGGCTTGGTCTTCAACAATGGTGCACAACCTCTTCATGGCCTCTAGGTATTCCTCATGTACCTTACATTTACCTTTTTAAATTATTTTTTCGTATGGTACTCCTATGTGGTGAAACATTTTGGCACACTTAGTGGGACCCTCATCATTATTTGGTTCCTTATATTCATTTAGGATTGTAATTCTAATTGTTTCCTTTCTAAAATATTCACTAAATCTCTCCTTGGTAACATTGTTTCTTCTATTTTCTCTAAAATTCACATTTCATTTGGTGTAAATTAAAACAAATAATTATTTCTTATTTCTTGCTTACATTAGTGAAATTCATACTCTATTCTGATTCATTATTGATTTCATCCAATCTCAATCTTTCGATTTGGGTTTAAAATTATTGCATTGCATCCTGTGTATTCTTGCATTTAGCTCACATAGTCTAATTAGCAAATAAATATAATGGAGGTCATGACCGGTTGAAGAATGGGTAATTAAGTGTATTCCACTTTTGCACAAAATTTTCCAAATCACTCAAACAAACAACACATTTCTTAAACATTCCCCAAATCCCAACAAAAAGCTATCAAGTATTTAAACACTCATTGCTAATGGGCCCCGACTGGTGTTCTGGTCGGATTGTCATATTAGAGCTTGGACCTCACGTACCAAAATGTATATCGAGATGCCCCCGTAAAAAAATTCTTGAAACCATCCATAGTTGGATTCTATGTACCTTATATACACTCCTTTCTATATATTCATAGTCGGTCCTAAGGTTTAAGCCATCAAAACACTAAAATCTTATTCCTAGGATAACGTGTTTGTTAGATTTTTCTTGTTGGATTTGTGACTTTCTTTCTTATCTTATGATATTTGAGGTGTTTGTTCGTGTTTCATCACTTTTCTTTCTTTTTCACACTCGGTCATCACAATCAATTAATTCTGGTTCTCTGAGTGTGTTAGATTAGAATTGATATACACAACCCAATTCTTAGCTTCTTTTGACCAAAATCTTTCTTAGAAATTTCAAATTTCTTAAATTTAGATATAATTTTCCTTACCAACGTCATTTTAGCAACCGAAATTAGTTATTCTACCTACCATCATTGGTTCAAAAACTGACATCGATTATCATACCTACAGTCATCGATTCAACAACCAGTATCAGTCTCTTTGCTTTTGATTTTCTGTCAAAAATAGAAAGTTAATTTCACCTTCTATGTATTTGTTGAAAGTTTGTTTCTGAGTTTCTATCATTTTTACAAATCCCAGGGTACCTGTTTTTCATCCTTTCATATGGTTTGGGCTCACCATGTAGATACTCAAAATTTACACTCTCTCAACGTCGCTATTGAAACTCATTTTTGATCAATAATTAAGACACACCATTTACAACACTTCATAACCTAGATCGATCATGCATGCCACCATATCCCAACTTATAGAATAAATAATTAATTAATCATACCCTCACACATCACCCTCAAACCTCACCATGTTAACTTGGACCCATTCACTAGTTATAACTATCTAGTTTTAGTTACCTTCTATAAATGACACCTAAGTACATCTAGTTTATCCCTAACCACCTTCCCACACTTAACTTGTCATAACTAACTTAAAATTAAAAAACCTTCTAAAAAGACCTTTATCTTCATCCTAACTAACCTAGCCTTAGTTCACGTTTATACCACTTAACATACCAACCTCCTTCGAAATCCTCCCAAATCAACACAAAAATAGTAGGAAAATTACTCCATTTGATCCCCTAACCTGGATTTTCTGAAATCATCGGTGATTATCCCGATCGTCGGCAATCTATATAAACAAGTCTGTTAGCCTCTTTGTGGGAGGATTTTCATGTTTTGTAGGGAAATTATGTTCATTCACAACAATTTTAGAGATCAATCACCTTCAACAAAGCTCCACTGTCGTTATGTTGCATCAAAATAGACAACTTGATCATTGTATTTCCTGTTATTGTCGTCAAACCATCCTCGTTCGTTCGACCATGATCAATTCAATCATTGGTAATTTTTAATAGTTTCTATTCCTATTAGTCAGAGTAATATTTTTTTATCTTTAAATTATCATATTACATTATGGTTTAAAAATCCATTGAAATCATAGTTTGATCGATTTTTAATTCCTATTTCTATAGTCTGATAGAATTCACAGTAATCTCCTGCAATTAGCCTGATTGTTGGTAATTCCTACACACTATTTTTTTGTCCCAAATTTCACATAATTTTCCTAACAATATTTTATTTTTTGTCCTTTCTAACATGTTTTCAAGCATGATGATGTCATATGTCCATAGGAGGTGACAATTATCCCATTACCGGCATTAAATCGCTACCCATTGTTTGTCATCCTTTGCATTGGTAGCAATACGATTTGCTACATGACCTACAACTTTGTGCCATCTACGTTGCACCCTTTGATCATTTGGAGGCCATATTTTCATCAACTCAGTGCATCTGTGAAACAACAAAGGGGTTTTGGGAGGTGTATTACGAGGTTCATAGGATCTAAGTTGACCTCACATAATCTGAATATAATTATGAAGTTGACTTAGACATACCAGAGGACTACCACACTGCATCTAAACTCGAGTTCGAAACCAACACCCACGTCAACATTCCAGATACTGACACCACTCTTTCTCACCTCTACGATACTGAGGAAGAAATATCTGACTTCTTCGTAGAGGATTATATCTTCGAGCCTAAATCCTACTTTACTGAAGAAGAGGATCTAGTTTTTTCCATAGGCTCAAATTTCTCTGAGAACTTGTACACCGACTTAGATTCTGACTTCGGATTCTAATCTTGTTTTTCCATCATTGCCATCTTATGTATGTAATCACCTAAATAAGTGATAACAATCAATCAACTTTTCCATTTATCATATTATACTTCAACGTTGTCATCAATAAAGCTTAATTGATTCAAAAGCAGGTTGATATACACATAAGGAAGTCTCTTGACTTCCATGAATTGTCTCTTTCCAGGATTATGTTACTAACTCCATCTTGTTTAAGTTTTTTTGATTTGTAAGCTTACTTGCAAGGAAAGGAAGCCTTGTTCACAATCTTCACAGAGCGTAAAAACATCGTCACACATCGCAGGTATCTTGAAAACCCCACCATATTGAGGTTGAGCTAAGTTTTACCCCCTTGACACATCAAGAAAACCACTCATTTCTTCCACTTTTCCGTCCTCAACCTCAAACATCTGAGATCCCTAGTGTATAGACTAGGTTGGCCTGAGCCGAAGCAACCCAACCCTAGTTCAAACCCACCAATCCTTTGCACGTGACATCCGAACTCGACTTGCTATCCTATGCATCCATAGGCTCCCATGTTATGTTGATCTTCCTTGTGACTCACTTACTATGTGAGTCAATCTTGTTGCATGTTCTGTGATCCAAATCCAACTCGTCGAGCTAGGAGATCTCATCAAACTCCTAACACCCATGCTATTTTGCTCACCTGTGTTTCCCAACCCCCCCAAGCTGCATCAATTCACATCTCATTCGAGCTTTGCATATGAGCTTGTCGAGATCTTAACCCCCAAGTTTCCACCTTAACACCATATGAGATTTTCGAGAAGCTCAACAAGCTATGTTTAGCTCGGTCACCCTTTGATCACTTTTGGGAAAATTTTATCAATTTTTTGCATTTTCCCGATTCTTGTTGAATTTTTTAGTGCCAGAGACTATTGGGAATCTACTGAAAGCTTAGGGGATGGATTTTCAGATTTTCCCATTTTTAATTGAGGTGGGCCAGCCAAAGCCCTCTTCATCTTAAGACCAACTTGATTCCCTTATTCTTTTGTTTCATCTTGTTAATAATAGATTCATTGTTTTAATTGTTTGGTAATCGTCTATGATTAGGATAATTGCCTGCAATTGCCCCAATCACCCATGATTCCTCTGTGTAGTTTCCTTATAATCTCATAATAATTTTGTTGTTCCTTACTTTCCGTCTTCTGCTTTTGCTAATTTGTTTGCAGGGTATTCTGGCTGAGAGGCTTGTTTTTTGGATTTCCTAATTATGTGCTTTGGAAAAAGTACTAAAATTTGAAATAAAAATTAAAAAAATAACTTAGGAGTGCTCTCACGATAAGTCCTAAAATCTTCCATTTCCTTTCAGTTGTGCATCTTTGTCTGATTCTCCTCATTGAAATCAACTTTTCGTTTTGGATCTTAAATGAACCATTTCATAGGATCATCTTAATTATGAGGTAAATGTCTATCATGGTACTTACTTGATCAACTAGCTCGCAACTAGATTTTTAAGGTAACATTTGTATACTCCATTTCACTTATCCTCCCTCACACACAACCAAATCACTATCGAATCAAAAATGAATTTAAAGAACTCCAACCCAAGTGAAACTGATTGGGATTTCATTACCCAACAGGGAAGTTGACTCAATGTTCTGGCTGAATACAAAATCCTATCTTTCAGTATATGTTGGCTCAGTATGTAACTCCCTTATCGTAGCAGGGCCATGAAGTGAGAGGGTAGGCCCCAATATACATGCTCATACTGGCAACATTATAGATTTGGGCCTCATGTACCTTTAGGTATATCGAGGACTTTGCCCTTAAACATACTAGAAACCATCCATATCTTACCATTTCTTAGGACCCTCATTGACCATCTTACACATATCACTTTTTTAATCAAGATAAATACAAAACAATACTTTTCTTGTTTTTGCTTACTATTTGTAAATTAACCCATCTATTTATTTTCCATTTTCTAACCATTTGTGTGTTTGTTTACCATGGTACTTTCTAGACAACAAGCTTGTAACTAGACTTCTGAGAACATGTATATTCCATCACCTACATTTTAACAAAATGTCCCATATTACACTATAACACTTTTGATACCAACACAACAACAAATCCCATATCATCAAAAAAACACATCCAATCCCTTTTCTGACACATAACAAGCTTGGAGTGAATTAGGGATCAACTATAACAATGAAATAGAATAAAAATCCTTTCATTCCCCACATCAATATCATGGTCAAATCCCTCATACACTAGAATCATAAGATCTATTTTATCCTAGAGCATCTGAACCTCCCTTAACTTACAATAGGGGAGACCCTATCTTTGAAGAAATTCTAAACTCAAACCCTATTTCCCTTAATGCCTACCTAGTAGCGAGAAATATTCAAATGCAACCATTCACAACCTAATCTATTCTGCATAACTAATATCCTTCCTCTAACATTTCCATTCTTATCAATCAAAATCAAGATCCCGTCATCCAGTAGTTATACCATACACTTAAAATAAACCTAAAACATCACAATAGTAGTCAAACCCAGATATCTATCAACTCTACTAACCCCTTTAAAACATCAAATGAAAAACCTTCCACCAGTCAACCTGAATTACCCAAGGCCTCCTCAGTCCCTGTTTATGACCTCCACATGATTTCCTCACAAAATACATCTACTTAAAAATCCACATCTTCACAAATTCCTTACAGGATCCACACATCCTCTAAGTAGTTTCATTTCTTCCTCGTTTACCCCTCCAAGTTCCTCATAGGTACTAACATCTCCATTAAGTTTTGTGGCCTTTTCTACAGTTGTATCTTCCCAATAGGTTACCATCCCCATTCAAAACATTACCAACTCCATTCCTACAACTACACCACTGGTCAATACCAATGCCATAGCTAGCACTCACCCTATTTCATAATACACTCCATAACCTTCATAACCCTTGATATCCATATCACAATCCACACCCCTACAAAAAAGTGTTCCACAATAGGCACCATCCTCTGCTGCCTCTGCCATATACTCCCATAAAAAACCTATATATTCACAGCCACTCACTCATATCTCAATACCATTATAATACCAGTACATACAAACCTCACGGGTTATAGTGTCGCAACAAGGTTTCTCATCCCATAAAAATATACCACAACAAAACATCCATCATCATTAGAGTATTCCTCAACAAAACCATTCCTCAATACATCATGCATCAACAATATGCCCCTCAACAAAATATTTTGCAATACCACATTCCGCAATAGAATAACCCTTATCAACACAATGCCTCGAATCAACAAAAAATCCCCCAACAAAACATTCCCTACCAGCAAGGCAATCCTCAATAGTATCAGACATACTCACAACCTAGCTAGTGCTTATTCCAATCGGGCTCATCCTCATAGGAACAAATTCAACTGGAACCTCTCTAAGCCCTTTTAATTTGTATATCCTGTCTCGAATCTGCCTCATCCTCATCCAAGAATGTGCTCTCTTATGATCAAGATTTCAATGAGCCCATTCACCTTCAATACCATATAAATTGTATCCACCCCACTAGGAAGTCCCTAAGTCTATCAAGTTTTATAGTAAGGAAGATCCCCAACAACACATTTGTGCTTTCCATTACACATGTTATCTAATAGCTCATGATCAAGATCTAATGTTGAGGACCTTTCCCATGTCCCTTATCAGTCCTGCCTTAGACTGGTACAACAACATTCCTCAACATTCCCTATTCTCCTTTGCACATCTTGCCCAACTTTTCTTAGACCACTTTTCCATCAACATATCCCATATAATCACTATCAATGACTTATATGCCATCAGAAAATTCAAAGATGAATCTATTGCTAACTTCATTACTCATTAGAGGGGTGTGACTAATCAACTATCTTTTACATTACTACAAACTTAGTTAATTGAGGTCTTTTTTTGGGCATGCGCTAAACAAAGTTCATATACATTACAAATACAGTCATTTCAAACTAATAATGAGGCTTTCACCATGGCCCGTAAACTAGAATTACAAGCTCTAGAAGATGGACGAGTAAAGCTTCGTCCTAAGAAGTCAAAATTTGAGTTCCCATGTAAAGTCACCATCTAGTCAACTGACAAGTCAAAAATATTGTCTAATGTTGTCATAGTCAAATATTCTCCCAAAGAAAAATTTTGTCGAGTGCCCTCATTAACAACGTAGCTATACAACTATAAGAGAGACTTATAGTATAGTTTTTGATAAACTATCTTGCCACAAACATAATATCTCTCCCACCTATTCGTCCCATTGACATATCAGTATCTAAGCCCATTTGGTACTGAGATAATGACTATTGTAAGTACCATAGGGTCAATGGACATGACATTGAAATGTGTCGTACATTCCACAATGTACTTCAAGATTTGATTGACAAAGGTGAGATTCACTTAGATAATCCAAACGCACCTCTGAATCAAAATCTTGACATATTTAAGAAACCTTTTCCAAATCACCCTTCAACTTTCGATCAACCACAAATGAATGTTGTCCACACCATCAATACAATAACAAAAATTGAGCTTGTCCCTCAATCCACCTTCTCACCTAACAAAACAAAATCCGTAGAATCAACACCAACATCCAATGAGCCTAAAATTATGACTACGGAGCCTCCATCTATTAACAACATTACTAAAACCCTTCCTGTATCCTTGTCACTTACCAAATCAAAACCTACAGAATCAACATCCGAATCCAATGAGCTCAAAGTGGTTGAACCACCACCTATTAAGAATACTACTAAAACTATTCCTATGCTCTCATCACACACCACTACCAAACCCCTACCCACATCCTCTAATACAACCACACCTGCGCCTGCATCTGGGTTTGCAAATATAACTATGATACCTCTTGAAACATTCTTAGCACAACCACCTCTACCTAAGCCAACCATGGGTTGTAGTCATCCTCAATCCACAAAAGCAAATGATCTAAAACCTGTAAATCATTTAGACTACATTAATCACACCATCCAAACTCCTCTTCCTTCATTAGCATCAACTTCGAAAAATACACCTAGTTCATCCAAAACCTCAAAGGGGCCTAACAAACAGGGTGTCATTTAGGTCTTTAGAATTCCTTATTATGATGAAACATATTGTTTCCATGGCCCTTCATCCTTTCATCTTATCCTTTTACAAGGGTGTGGTGAACCTCTTTTCATGTCAAGGCCAAGACCTACAAGACCTTCTAAACAAGACACCATTCAATATTTTAAAGGCCCTTACTATGTTCCTCCATATCAGAATCCCTTATGTGGTCCTCACTCCCTTATAATGGTTAATCACCCTATTATTACAGGGACAAAACCCATCCACCAAGCTCCCACATTGAGTCCATATTCTACATCCATCACTCTGCAGCAGCCACCCATAAAGGATCCCCATCCTCCATCTGTTGCAATAGCTAGAAATCCTCCATGAATGAAAAATAAACAACTCACTGCTAAACAACCCATCTTACTTCCTCCTGATAAGAATGCAGATGCAACCTTGTCACCATATACGTCTACACCTAAAGGATGTTACGCCACCCTATTAGATGACCACCTTCAATGATTACTTATTATGCTACCACCTCCTAAGCCTTCAGATCATCATGGGTGGAAACTTTCTTGGTACGAATTTAATGTTTTTTTATGACTACCACAAGACATGTGGCCACTCCATAGAAAACTGTAGGGATTTTCACTTAAAGGCTCAGGAACTGGCGGTCCACTCCTCTTGCCTTCACAATCAAACACAACATCAAAATCAACGTTCCCCATTAGTAATACCTAAAGAACCCATGTCTGAAACTCCTCATCAAGTTGACATTTTCCACATCACTACCCGTTCACAAAACTATGACAAATGAAACATCGGAGCCTAAGAAAGGTAAAACCTCATGTCACTATATCTCCACCTCCTGAACTATCAACTCCATATCTAAAAACCTAAGGTATCTATTTCCTTAGCTCCCGAAGAGTCTAATCAAATGCCCATCATCAAAGACCAAAAATTCTATACAAGCAGCAACATCCCCTTTCACCACTGTACAAAAAGTTGTTATCAAACAATTACACCAATCCCCTATCAGGATGTCACTTTATGAACTAGTTCAAACATCACCTCTCCACAAATAAGCTATGATGGAAGCACTCCAATCTATAACCGTACTAGTCAATGATCTGATTCCATTCAAAAAATTCATGGGTGCTCTCAAAGAATCCACCTCTATATCTTTCGAACCATTTGAAATTCCTTCTCTCAGACCAGAAGACCACGACCTACCACTCTTCATCAATGTTCATATCAATGACATCTATATTAAGAGAGTCCTGATTGATAGTGGTGCTACCATCAACATCATATCATCCCTCGCATTTGACCAATTAAACCTACCTAACACTGTCATCACTCAAATTCTAGTTCTTTTACAATCCTTTAACTACACTAGCATACCCACATTAGGCATAGTCATACTTCCACTTAAAGTTCACGTCAAAACCTTACGAAAACTCTTCTACATTATTGAAGGAGGATTCCAATACAACATGTTATTAGGATTCCCCTGGATACGTACCATATACTGCATTCCTTCCACTCTCCATTGTTGTCTCAAATTTGAACATGAAGGACAGACTTATATTTCCCCACTTGATCCAAATCCATTCACTGACTGCTACATGATGTACCTCCCAAATGAAATCCTTGTACCTAAATCCACATTTGAGCCCTCTGATGAAGCATCCACTAGCACATCTATCCCTTCTTCTAAATTACCAGATGATTCCTCTCTTGGTGAGGCTGTAAAACACCTTATGCTTGGGGAATATCATCTCCTCATGCTCAACTCCATCCCTTCACCCAAAGCATATGGTCACCCTGACAAACAACCCATGTATGATATGAATGTAGGAGAGGTCATCTCCTCCAGCCTTGCTTACCTCAAAAAAAATCTCATTTATGTGGGACTCAATAACCCTCCATCCCATGCTATCAATACACATCATGCTATGTCATTTAGATTAAACTTAGAATCTCTTGATAATCCAAACTTTTCCCACATGTATCTTCATCGCTTTGCATGGAGAGGTTTTGGCCTTGAATGCTATGAACAATGAACCCATTATCAACCCATCCTGTGTTCCCTTAAATCTCATGAGAGGAGTGGATTAGGTTATAAAAATTTTACCTCTGAGATGTGTGAAGCTACTACATCTTGCATTCGCTACATCCCTAACTATTTCCAAACTAGAGCCAACATCATCAACAAACCCTGAAGATCCAATAGACACAGAAGACACTATACCCATCCCATCTAACATTTTTTTAATCAATGTTATATCTTTAGGGCCAATCACTTATCAATCCAACCACTCCATAGAATCATTACCCCTTGTTTGGCCAAAAATGGTTGAATGAAGATTCACTTAACTTAGATATCCTCCAGTGTTAGGATGACCAGGATATCCTTTCCCATATGGGAGATGAAGATTGTTTCCTTCAGAAATCCCTACCATCCAAAACACCAAATCTCCTTAATGAATCCACTCTTAACGTTAACTTAGGCTCTCCTCAGTATCCTCGCATAGTTAAGGTTGGTCAATATCTCGATTCAAAAGAATTAAAATATTTCACTACATTCTTGACAAAATATCACCAAGCCTTCACCTGGTCATACATTGATATGCCTGGAATCGATCCTAACATTTTCATACACAACATAGTTATGTATCCCAATGCTAAGCCGGTCAAACAAAAACTTTGTAAAATGCATCCCCGTATAGCTCTCCTTGTTAAAGAAGAGTTGTAATGCCTCTTATCCGCTAACTTCATCATACCCATTGACTATCCACAATGGGTTTCCAATGTTTTCCCCATGACCAAATATTTAGGAAAAATATGCATCTGCACAGACTTCAGGGATCTCAATCTTTCCTATCCAAAGGATGATTTCCCTCTCCCAAACATAGATCAGCTCGTCGACCTAATAGTAGGCCATGAAATGCTTTCCCTCATGGATGGCTTCTCTAGTTATAATCAAATCCTCATCGCACCCAAAGATCAACATAAAACTGATTTCATTACCCCTTGGGGAACCTTTTGTTACCGTGTCATGCCATTTGGTCTTAAAAATGTAGGAGCCACTTACAAACTATGACATACATTTTTCATGACCTTATCCACAAAATTGTCGAAGACTACGTTGATGACCTCTTAGGGAAATCCAAATCACGCAAAAACCATCTTGATGTCCTTAAATCAATGTTCACTTGTCTCATCCAATTATTTCTTCTTCTTAATCCTGCAAAGTGTGTCTTTAGTGTCCTCACCGAAAAAAAGTTTTTGAGATTCATCATATCCATCTGAGGCATTGAAGTTGACCCAGAAAAAGTCAAAGCAATCATTGAAATGCCTCCTCCATCTAATATTAAGCAACTGCATAGCCTTCAGGGTAAATTACAATCCATTCAACATTTCATATCATAGCTCTCTGACTGTTTTCAACCATTTCACCGCTTTCTCTGTAAAGAAATAAAATTATATTGGGATTTTGATTGCCAAAAAGAATTTGAGAAAATAAAATAATATCTATTATCACCACATGTGCTTACTCCACCTCGTGAAGAAGAGCCATTTTATCTATACATATCCACTTCTGATCATGCTTTAGGATTTATGCTCACCCATCGTGATAATCAAGGTCGTGAACAAGTTGTATATTACATTAGCCACACACTCCATGAATATGAGACACACTACACTAAAGATGAAAAATTGTGTTGTGCATTATACTTTGATACTTCCAAACTTTGACATTATCTTCTTAATCATAAGACATATGTTGTTACCAGTTTTAACCTACTTAAGACCATGTACACTAAATTGTACCATAATGATTACATAACCCAATGGCTTATGCTCATGGCTGAATTTGACCTTGAAATCATATCGTAGAAGTATATTAAGGGTCAAGCCATTGTAGATCAGCTCACCGATGCACCCCTTCTAGATAATCAAATACCTCATGAACATTTTCCCAAATAATCTATCAACAACATAAATGAATCTGATAATGATGAATCTGATTTCATCCCTGTCAAAATGACCCTCTTCTTTGACGGTGCTAAGTGCCAAGAAGGAGGAGGATTCAGTGTCGTCATCATACCACCTTGGAACATTCCACTTCTGTTATCATTCAAACTTAACTTTGAATGTACTAATAGTATGGCAGAATATGAGGCCTTAATCATGGGTATAAACACATCCATTCTTCTAGGTGCCCACATCCTGGAAATCTACGAAGATTAACAACTCGTCGTTAGTCAAATTAAAGGAGAATATCAATGTAAAAATGAAATCCTTCAGAAATATAAAGTTTTCATTGAATTTATCCTCAGCGCCTTTGATCATTACACCATTCAGGCCATCCCACAATCCTATAATAGGTTTGTGGATATTATGGCATCCCTTAGATCCCTCGTTCCTTTTGAAGAAAAAAATTCAAAGGATAAAACTAAGATGTCTATAGTTATTCAACACTTGGATCATCCTTCACATCAAAATGATCCACCTTCCATCAATAATATTGATAATAACCCACCTAATTTATGGTACACACAGATATTTGACTATCTCACAGAATGTAAACTCCCCTTAGATCTATCACAGTCTGTTAAATGATCATTCCTTCAATGTGTCACCCACTTTGCTATCATAGGGGGCATCCTTTACAAACGCAGTTTTGATGGTATATTACTATGGTGTCTTAAATCACATGAATCAACTAGAGCGATCGAAGAGGTCCATGATGGCATTTATGGAGGTCATTTTAGTGGAAATGCCATTTATAAACGTATCATACGGCTAGGGTATTACTGGCCTACTATCACTAAATATTATTGTGCATACGTAAAGAAGTGTGTCAAATGCCAACTCCATTAAGATCTTATTCACATCCCTAGTCAAGAATTACAACCCGCTCATGACCTATGGCCTTTTTCTCAATGGGGGTTAGACCTCATTGGCGCAATCAATCCAAAATCATCTCAACAACATCATTCCATAATCACATCAACTAAATATTTCACTAAATGGGTTGAATCCATCCCTTTAACCTTGAAAAAATTTGGACCCATCATCAACTTCATATATCAAAACATGATATGTCATTTTGGCATCCCACATAAGCTTGTCATAGATAATCGAAAAACCTTCAAAAATAAGGAAATTAAATAGCTCTGTGACACATTCAACATCAAACTCGGTTTTTCATCACCATACTATCTTCAAGAAAATGGGTAGGCTAAGGCCTCTAATAAAACACTTAACAAAATCCTCATGAACATAGTGGATGAAGCGGGAAGGAACTGCTATCTCCAGATCTCATTCCCTCTATGAGATTATCAAACTAGCATCCGTACACCTACATGTGCAACACCCTAATTACTTGTATATGGATCTGAATCCATTGTACCTCTTGAAATTCAAATTCCATCTCTACGTGCATCCCTCAAGATTTCATTCCTGATGAAGAATATCGTTAGGACCATCTAGCACAATTGGAATTGTTAGATAAAGAACATCTAGAAGCCCTTGAAAATCATCAATTTTATCAACAATGAATCAACAGAGCATATAACAAATATGTCAAAGAACATGATTTTAAAATTGGTGACCTTATACTCAAAAAATCAAAATTTCACTATATTGGAACAAAATTAATGTGGAAAGTTTTCCCTCAATTGGATTGGTCCATATATTATCACACAAAATTATGGGTAAGGATCATATCATCTCACTTCTCTTGACGGGGAACCTGACGATGAACCCTTGAATTCTTCACACTTGTGGCCTTTCTAATATTAAATAATGTATTCAAACACAATCACACCATCATTTCCTTCCTTTGCACAAGTAACTTGAAATCGTTCCACCTAGACCATGACATGTGTAGTCATTTTTGTATCCTTCTCATAATAGGAAAATACCATGCGCACTGGCCTATCACCCAACAGGCATTGTGCACTCACGCGAGGCACCCGCGGGCACCGAGTCTCTCCTATATGTGAGTTTTGTGAGAATACATAATCTTAGAACATATAATCAAATGAAGGACATAAAAGAACTAAACCACATTCTTATGAACTTAGGAAGAGTTACCATCTCATTGGATGCAGGTGAGAGAAATAACAAGCAACACATAGAGATGATTCCTTCAGAAAGGAAATACATAAGTATTGAACACATATGATTTATAAAAGAGCATTATATTTATATTAGTAGATCCAATAACCACATTACAATCCCTTAAGGTCATACAGACCCTCATCTAATAATACAGAGCCAAGTCATGCATTGGGACTATACCATGTTCATCATATTACAAAGAAAAATTAGAACCCATCCCCTTATGTGCTAAAATATCACAGATCTCTCCTAAACCCTAGCCATAATACCCTTAATTTTTATTTCTGTAGGGTTTTTCCTCTCTTCAACTATATCTACTCTATCCCTTTCTTCTACCAGGTGCTTGTGTATATATATCCTTAACACCAACCGTCATGCCTTACAGAAGTTACAGATCAGTTGGCAAGTGTTAAAGTGGTCCTCCATGAAAGCATGGCTTTCAAGATTTGAGCTCTCCATTACTTGCAATGATGTCTTCTATAAAATTCCATCGCATGCCTAGAATATTCCCTTTTTGATCCACAATCGCTAGACTAGCACTTTATCCATAAGGTTCATGCTTTTCTTGTGTGCTTCCTGGGATGATGAATGCGGCTAAGTACAAAACCTATTTTACATTGTGTGTGTGCACAGTGTGTTCTGAAAAACCCTACACGAACCATTTCCCTACATAGATTCAACCCGTGTGCCATTATTTAACTAGGTACCGCGTGCCCATGCACCTTCATGTACTTAGATGATATTTTTGGGCCCAACATCACCCCACACTACACCTATTCTTCATCCCCAAAAACACTCTTCAATAAATAATTAAAGAATGGTGGATGCTTACAGATGGTTGGAATGGAAGAATGAAGGAATGAAGAAATGGGGAACTTTATTTACTTCTAGAGGAGGAGAGGTAAATACTTCCTAAAATCAACTTCTAATTTCCCCTAAGTGTCAACCACATTATGCGCTTGCTAACAGAGGTCACTAACCAGGGTGCTCACTTCCTCAAAACTAAGCTCCTCTCCCTTAGCACTCATTGTCTTCACAATCTCCTCCAACTGTTTTCCTAAATACTTGATCGCATCCATTCTTTAATTGATTTAAGGGTAAAATTCCTTTAGCTGGTTCTTGATTGAGTCCCACAAGGTCTCCACGGCCTCTGATTTATTTTCTACCTTGGCTAGGATCTTGTCTCACTCCGCCCTATTCCCCTTGTTCTTTTCCTATAACTCCTTGAGTTTTTCTTCATGGATGGAAACGAGGATACTTTCCACTCTATCTCTATCCATGCAGTTATCAGAGGCAGCCTCAATAGTTTGCATGATGGCCTTTACATCGGTGAGGATCTTATTGTACTAAGAAAAAATATCCACCACCTTCATCTTATTTTATTTATCTTGGCATGCCAAAGCCTCCTCTGCTGATTATAGGGAAAGTGGTCACATCTCTATGGTGAGTATGTGGGTAAAGTCCTCTAGGAATTGCAAGGATGATCCATATTTTTACGCGGGTGACATCAAGTCTGGATGCTTTAGGAGAATGGCATCTGTGATCATCTCTATCTTCTTGTATGCCTTGCGCACTCTTGCCTTTTCATACTTCAAGTCATGCCTTAACTGAGCACTAATTAGATCTTCTTGCTTCGAGTCCTTGGTCTTTTCAAAGATATCTTCTTCCTTTTTCTCCAATTCCACCTCTAGGAACTTTACCCTGTCATTTCTCCCAAAGATCCTAGATTCAGCCTTAACTGAGACCTTGTTGACTGCGTTGTAGATCTGTTCATCTGACAACCGCTAAGCATTCACCAAGGGGTTTATCCCTTTTGTTTTTGGAACTTTCATCAATTCCCCTTGGCTTACTTCAGATTATGGCTCATCAATTTAGGACTCAAATGTCCATGGAAACATTTTCCTTGTCTGAGGGTATGCACCTTCCTCATCAAATGAAGTCATGGCTAGAATTTTTTTAATTAACATGATGCTCTAGAAGTGCATGCGCAACACCTTGTTTAGATCATCAATGTAGCCCATTCCTTGAACTTGTGATGCTTCTACACTCTTCCTCCCTATGCATGTGGACTTTGGAAACCTTACAACCAAACTGGGATCTCCTCCCATGCTATCATATTATTTTTCTACGCTCTCCTCCTCAGTTTCCTTCATCACCACGCCTGCGTTGCTTTCCAATTCTTATTCCACCAGGTCCTTGATGAATTTTTCCACTTATTTTTCTACGGCCTCATCTACAAGTTCCTTCATGAGGCTTGGAGTCCTTTTCACTTTTGTAACTTCCTTCCCATCTACCCCTTTTCCTCATGTCTCAACTTCCTCTTCATACTCCTCCTCATCTCCTTCATTATACTCTTCATCTCCTTCTTATTCAGAATCATGTATCTCATAGATGGGATGGTCTTCACCTCCTAGTTCATCTTCATCAAAATCTATGTCGCCAATGTAGACATCTAGGTCTTCTATTTCCTCTGAATCAGCCTCATATGTTACCTTTTGCATCTTCCTTACTAGGGATTCCAGCACAGGGTATTCTTCTCTTTCTTTTTATTTGATAGGTGATGTCTTCCTTGGTGATTCCTCTTGAGTGAGGGGATCTTCATGCTCTGAAACCTGCTCTTCTGGAGTCTTTTATTTCACTGGGTATTTCTTCCTCCGCGCGTAAGTACTAGGCTTAGCACTTGTCTTTGGCGCACTTACCGCCTGTGTAGTCTGAACACTTGGTGCCTTCTGCACCTCTTCTCTCTCTCTTTTTCTATGCACAACCTTCTTCCTTCTTGTGGAGTCTTCAAGAATGGAGACATCATTCTCCAAGTAAGCACCTTTTTCAAATTTAGGCCTTATGCGTGGATACACCCATTCCATGTTCCTTCTTACAATTGGTAGTGTTAAAGGTGTCATCATTTGGATCTCATGGGAGACATATCTCTTCATGTATGTGTGCTTCTTGGGGTAGAATAGATTCCAACGCAGATCATGGTGGTCTACATCCACTTCACTAAGGTCAAACCTTAGTCTCTTGGCCTCCTTGAACTGATTAACTCTGGCTTGGAAGTATAAAGCAGTGAAGGAGAAGGGTAGTTTGCACCATGGACTCATGTTTCCATCTATCATCATAAAAGGCCAATGCAAAAGTGTTTCTATACTACAAAATATTCCTCTCCACTCATGAGCATGGGCAACTGCTCTGAGATCCTCCACTCAGACTCGAATGTGTCACGCATTCATTTATACCATTTCTCCAGGTACGCCTTATGAGCAACTGTCATGGTTTCACAATTATACTTTGAAAACCTCTTTCTATGCAAGGGATCCTCTTCTAGATATTCCGAAGTAAATTTTTTTGGCCTTTCGGGCACCCCAATCTCCAAGAACACAATAGTGAGGAGTAAATTACCAAAGAGTATCTTCTCTCCCTCCTGTGTGCTGCTTATAATTTCATCCGTAATGAAAGAAAACTAGTTGTAGATGGTCACTTCTGAGATCTTCCGGCATACGTTCAACCATGCCATATTTACTTGTGTCTACCATTCCTAGTGATTGAGTTTGGTGACTAAGCATGCAACCATCCTCATCACTAGGTCTAGTATCTCTGAGATGCCAAAGTATCTCGAGCCCTTCTTGTAGTCATACACAACTATAGTCTTTTGATGGATTTTTGTCACTTAGATCATCATCAATGTTATCTCCTTCACAATTGAGGTTTGCGAACTTAGATATCAGCTGTGGTGTGATGCGCATCTTGCGTTCTGTGAAGTAAAAGTGATCTTCATGTATGGACCACATCATCCATTGATAAAGGTGCTTAGGTTTGCCAAAGTAAGGTAACTCATAAAGTTATAACAGCCCTGCCTTCTCCAATTTGACCTTTACTTCGTCTCTATATATTGGCATGCCTTCTAGCATCTTCCTATTGGTTGGTCGAACCAACTCCAAAGCCATATCCTTTGCCATTGTGCTTGCACAATGATTATAATCGCTTATGGCCATCTTCTGCAAGTGTGACTCCTATTCTTTTCCTAGCAATACCCCATCTGGGTACTGCATTTCTGTGCACCATTCTTCATTAGTGCTTGCGATGGTAGCGATCTACTTTCCCTTTCCCTTTCCCTTGCCCTTTGTTTTATTTGGTGAAACAGTTGGTTTCCTTGGTGCCATTCTTCTGGTTGGTGCTAACACATAAATCCTCTTCCCCTTTCTCTTCTCTATCACTCTGTCCAATCCCAAAGCTTAAATTTGCAAAGAAACCCTTCTAACTTCGTGTCCTAGCCAACAAACCCTAACTGAAAAAATCCTTCCACAAGATGACGCTTCCTTAAAAAAATTTCCCACACCTATGTACTCCTGCCATAGTGGTTTGCGGTTCTACCCTAGTCACACATTTTAGATTTTTTGGATTCTCCTTTCTTCGCACAAATCTCTCTCTATATTTTCCTAGTTCACAAGATATTTTTCTTCTTCGTAAACACAAGGTAACAAATGATTTACCTGACCTTGTATTTATAGTTTTTGCTTCTTTCTAGCATTAAATGTTATACCACCTACCAACATACTTGAACATTAAATGTGGATTTTTCCACTAAGCCATCTTTAAGTGCTTTCATCCACGTGCCAAATCCTGCATGAAAAACCCTTTTCAACCTTCTAGTGTGCACAAATCTAATCTGACTGAAGACTCTTATGTGTGCATCCACAGTTCTGAAGTCACTTCTTCTATCGTTTACCCAATTTTTTCCCTTTCCTACCTCATTTTGTTCTTGCGCTCTTCATCCTTTTTGTATGTGGTTTCCACAAAGTATTTTTGACACTAACCATTCTTGTCCACTTTCTCTTCTACGTTATTTTCATCCTTCAATTGGGCCATTCGTCGTAACTTCTACTACCAGCTCAAACTTGTATTATAGCCATATACTTTGTATCACTCCACCCCACACTAAAAAAGATGTGTGGTCCTCCACGCATACACAATTTTAGAGAGATAATGCGGTTACTAGAGCACAAGGCACAAAATGATACAAAATGAAAAAAACAAGCAACAAGAAAGGGAAACACAAGAAAAGAAAATGCATAAAGGGAAATTCTAAGCTGACTGGTGATACTTACAAACACCAAGAAGACTTATTTATAGTATGGCTTCAGCCTACTTCCATTGAAGTGACCTAGTAACCTCATCCCATCCAACGCTTGTAATTAGCAAGCGCCTAAATCAAGAATGTACAAGATGATGTAAGGTCCCAACCAATGGACTTTAAATTTCCCAGGATGGTGTAGATACTTGGAATCATACAAAAATACCAACTGCCCAACCTCAAACTTCTTGTTCTTGATATGATGATCATGCCATTCCTTTTGTCTTTATTTTTCCGTCTTCTGAATCCATCTAGCAAGTGATCACCTTTCGTCTAACTGTATCAACTTATAAATTATTTATTCCCACAATTTCTCATCATCTAGCCCTCCTTCACGCACTATATGCAATGAAGGTAACATAAATTCCACTGGTAAAACAACCTCCATGCCAAACACCAATTGAAATGGTGTGGCCTTGTTCAACCTTTTGTAGGTTGTCCTATATGTCCATAGAACGATATATACCTTATCATCCTAATATTATCTTCCAATGTCACAAATATTAGTTAACATGTGACTTATTATTATTTTAAATTCCTCAGTAGTCCCATTTACTTGAGGGTGATATGGGCTAGTCTTATGATGGGCCACCATAAATTCTGCTAATAGAATCCTAATTGTTTTATTGAGAAAGTGTGTACCCCTATCACTTGTTAAACTTAAAGGGAAACCATACCTATTGATTATGTTTTCCCATAAAAATATAGTAGTTGTCACCATGGTCCAATCCTTTGTAGTTGGTGCCTCTTCCCACCATGTCAAGTAATCAGTGTAAGTGATGATATATCGTGAACCAGTCCTTCGCATGACTAGTGCAATTGGTCCTACAAATTCAATTTCCCATTTTTCAAATGGTTCAGTGCTATCGATTGGTCAAAAATGCATTTCATCCCTCTTTCCAGGTTTTCCAAAGCATTGGCAATGGTCACATGCCTTGCAAAAATCAATACAATCTTTGTAGATGGTTTCCCACCAAATCCTAGCTAATAAAATCTTTTACGCAGTAGCACTTCCTGTATATTATCCTCCTACAATCCCACCATGCACTTCTTCCATAATGGCTACATGCTCATGTTCCAATACACATCGGCATAAAACCTCATCATGACCTAACTTATACAAATCTCCACCAATAAACATGTAGGGTGCGATGCGTATTGCTAACTACTTTCTCTCCAAGGCCTTCATACCTTCCGGAGCCACACCTATTTTTAAGAACACTGTGATATCTTCCAAGTATGAGGGTGCACACCATAACCTAAATAGTTCCACATCTAGAAAGGTATCCTCAATTCTTTGCATGTCCTCTCCTGAATTAATCCTTGAAAAGTGGTTAGAATCTAAATTACTTTTTCCTAGTTTCACAGCCACGGTGAACTCAAATTCTTGAAATGGTAGGACCCAATGACATATGTACCCTTGCAGAATGGGTTTTTTAACCAACTATTTCAATGCCATATGGTATGTGTAGAATATAAATGGTGTCACTAATAGATATTGCCTAAACTTATGCGACGCGTAGATCATAGAAAATTCTTTGCACTCAGTAGTTGTGTAATTCTGCTCTGCTGGTGTCAACTTTCTACTTGTAAAGCACAAGGGATGATCAACGATTCCCTCTTCAAGTTTTGCTAGTACTTCTCCCTTTTTTGTTCCTGAGGCATCAACATGCACATGGAAATCCTTTAAAGTGTCGAATGCCTTTTGTTGTGCCTCTCCCCAATGAAAGGCACTCTTGTGCTTCAATAATACTTCTAAGGGAGCGATGATCTTGGCATATCCCATGATGAACTTGCTATAATACCCCGTATGTCCAAGGAATTTGTGCACTATGCTTTGACTAGTAGGCTCCCCTAATCATACAATAACTGCAACTTTAGCGGGATCTACTAGCAAGCCTTCTTTACATATAATGTGTCCTAACAGGGTTCCAAATGGAGTAGAAAAGACACATTTCTTAATGTTCAGGTCTCAAACATCAGCCTTAAGTTTTCACAATGGTCTCTCACTAATCCATACATAGTCCAGTCATCCAGATAAACTTGAAGAAACTTATGGATGAAGTCCTGAAATGCTTGTACCACAATGCGTTATAACACAATAGGCACATTCTTTAATCCAAAAGGCATAACCATATAGGAAAAACTTCCACATTCAGTGGTAAATTTTGTCTTTCTATGGCCTTCCTTTGCAATCCTGACTTGGTGGTACCTTGAGAACCCATCCGTGAAAGAGTAGACTTCACGCCCAGCTACTCCTTCCAAAATTTCTTTAGTAAAGGGGGTTGGGAAGGGATCGATGACACATATTGCATTCAGATTCATATAGTCAATGTAAATTATTATCCTCCTATCCTTCTTGATACTAATGACCATTAGGCTTATCCATTCTGATTCTTCTAAAGCCTCAATGATACTAGATGTTATCATTTTGTCTATTTATTTCTTAACTTGTACGTGTAAATTTGGATTCATCTGATAAGGCCTCTTCCGAATCGGGCGTACACCTTCCTTCAACTTGATCTTCATCTCCCCCAAGGAATGGTGAAATAATTTGAGTTTATGGTACCCGCGAGGAAATAAATCTTGGAAATCATGTAATAGATCAATGATCTTTGAAACCTCCTTTTTTGACCAATAGTCACTAATGATAGCTTCCTTAGGTTCTGCCTCCATCCCAATGTTAACCTTATTTTTTTTAAGGGATCATGGTAGGTGTGTGCTCACTCATCAGCATTATCCATGAGCTCGTGCATACCCTCTGAATGGTTAACCTCCAAATTCTCCATCTCTTCTATCTATTACATAGACCATTTTTCCTTTTTCTTTTTCCATGCACACGCACTCAAGCTATACCTCCTCTTATTATTCTTCACTGAGGTGCGTCTTAAAAGAAGGCTCACCTATAAATTATAGTAGCCTATCCTCTGCCATGTCATTATCCCCCATCGTAAGGAGTTTGATCACTTGCAATGCCTTATCCACGGATGGTTTGGTACTCATATACTCAAAAGCTTGAATGAGATCAGCCGCCAACTCTTGTCAATTACTTTTCTGATGATGCATCTCTGAATGAACGTACCAAGTGCATACACAACCTTGTAAGGTGGAATAAAACTTATGCACCCATAATGAAGGTGACAACACTTCTGCGCTTCCCATCCAATCTTCTCACATGCTTAGATATGGAATGACATGGTCTCTTTACCATGGTAGTCTTGTATGATTGTGGGCACGTTGCTCCTGGAAAAC
Source organism: Taxus chinensis (assembly GCA_019776745.2). Classification (NCBI taxonomy): domain Eukaryota; kingdom Viridiplantae; phylum Streptophyta; class Pinopsida; order Cupressales; family Taxaceae; genus Taxus; species Taxus chinensis. The sequence continues at coordinate 245,074,386 of CM034146.1, forward strand.
CTTAAAAAAAACATGATTCTTACCTCATGCCACTCTAGGAGGTTTTCTCGATGTGTAGCCCACCAGCATGCTGTAGTTCTGAGTAGGTTGTAACTGAGCATTCCTCTTCTTTCACCCTCATCTTTCCACTGAGCTTCCTGTTAGTGCAAAATCACAACACCCCCAAATGAGTTATGGATATGCTTTTCTAAGGTAAATTCATTTGGTGTGATTTCATAAATTTGAGCTTTCCCAAGGTGTGGGACCTTTACAAATGGGGAAAGCTCTCCAGAGAATGTTGGTTCCTCTTCCTAAACTACCTGTCATAAGCTATTCCAGTGCAGGAAAGATAATCTAACCTAATCTAAATTCTAAGGAGACAAGGAGAGGAAGAAAACAAGGAAAAATATAGCCTACACTAAAATGGTGATACACCAGAGAAGGAAAGTGTTGATTATCTATCAACACTACCGTGGAACAAGAAGTGGTGAGCAATGGAAAGGATGGACAAGTGCATCACAGACCAAAGATGGATTTCACACAAAAAATGTTCCAAAACTCCATGAACACAACTCCAAAACCTACAATGAACATCCAAACATGCAAAAATACCCTGTAATGAAGAGAGGTAAGGGAAACAACAAAAAAAGCAAGCCAAGGATGGACAAATGCATCACAAAAACTCATTTTTTATTACTCATAATTTACACAGTGCATCATTTCATGGGTAAGAGGAAAAAATTCCATTACAGAGCAAGGGAGGAGGTTCAAACTCCATTTTTGACCCTGGGGAAGAAAATAAGGGAGAGGCAGAGGAGAAGGATGAACAACCTTTTTCAAATGAGCCAAAAACTAGCTTTTATCGCTCAAACAAAATGAAGGAAATGAAAAAACACGGGAAAATCAATTTTAAAACTCCAACCACCAACAAGATTCATTAAAACAGTAAGGGTACCCCCAAAAATCCATTTTTCGATGCATTCGGCCATGCTGGAGAAGAAACGAATGCCATACTTCATCAATTTTGTTGGTTGGGGGTCGGTTCTACATTTTTTCCTATGCCAGAGATATTTTCCCATTTTTTCCCATCAAACTCCATCAAAATTAAAAATTGAGGGTTCCATTGTGTGGATAATTTCAACATCTTTCCAATGATACCAAAATCACGAAAATCTGAGCTCTGGTGTGAAAGATATGCCCTTCTGAAGATTTGGACGAAAAATGGCAAAATTAGGGAAAAAATCAGGTTTGTGGGCCAAAATCCTCCCTTTTTCCCTCTTTTTTCAAATTTAGAAATTTTTCCAAAAAATATCTGCGCCTCTACCTCTCTGATGACATGTTGCACCTTATGATTGATCCACAGGCCTCAGGAGAACATTCTGCCCAATTTTCCTACTTGGGCAAATTTTTCAAAAGTCTCCCGCCGGCCTGACCTCTACTGCTAATGTGGACACGTGGCACCTTTTGATTTGGTGTGGAGGTGTGGCTCAAGTTTTTTACCTTTCTCCTTTGCAGGCCTGCAGGCTGAATTTTGAATTTGAGTTTTTAGCCAAAAAGGCTAAGTGTCGCAAATTCCTCCCTGGCCCCGTGAATGCGCTTTGTTCCTCCTTTGGGCCTACGGGCTAAAATTTGACTTTGAGCACTTTGACAAAAAATGCCTAAGTGCTATAATTTTCCTATCACTCTACTAGTCCACCAAATCTCCTTAGAAAAAATTCTCCCTTACCTCCACGGGCCTGCCCAGAGAAAATTTTCCCTCCAAACTCCGCCGAGCCATAACTTAAAAAGTACAAGGAGTTAGGAGGACTTCTTTACCTTTCTTGAAAGGGGAAGAAAAATCCTATCTGATGAATTCATACCTAGAAAATTTTGAATCCCTAAAGCATGCAAAAAATCCATTTTAAGTACTAGCAAAGGAAAAGGAGGAGGAGTTAACCAAAATAAGCATAGGCTCATTTTAGATAACAATTTTGGCGACTCAGAGGGGTCATTTTCCTGCTATATGAACAGACCAGCTACCTTGAAGCATCCTTTGGGCATGGAGTCATGATAGATATCCTACAAACTGATCTTCACTTGAAAATTTTCCCTTTTAAGCCTCTTGGAAAACCACTAAAACTGAAACCGGTTATGACCAAATGCTAAGACAATGCATTGTGCAAGAGCAAAAACCAGCACCAATAACTATATACAAACATGAAAATCATACATACCCTAAGTGGGATATGTAGATTGTGCACAAGAACTTCTTCTACTGAAAAAAAACCTACCTACACTACTCTAACCAAGAGCAAATGGAGCTCAAACAAAGCCTACAATTGGCAGGGAGAAATAGCTTCCCTTCCTAAAAAAGACAGCCATGCAATTGATTTGGCACTGAACATGGCTGGTTAGATGAGTGAAAAACTAACTACAAGCTAATCTTCAACCCAAATGACAAAAGTATCAACTGAAGACAAATCCAATACCTCTTTCAGTTGCTTTGCATTTGGATTGAAGAGGTATGGCAGCTGATCCTTGGTGCTTTGCATATCATCCTCATGCTTAGAAGCAAGCATGACTGGTTTTGGCTTCTCCTTTGGCTCTAATAAAGCCAAGTACCTGATTGGGCATGGTTTGATCCTTTGGATGTGACCATTTCTTCTAAATTCAACTCCAAAATTGAAGTCTTCTTGTGGACCTTCTTGAGTGGATGGTGTGGAAGAAATGATGAATTTCTCCTGCTATTTCTCTTCTTCCTCCAATGAAGAACATGGAAGATTAATATCTTCCAACCTTGATTCCAAAGAGCTGCTATAAGATGTAGGCTGCTGCAATTGAAAGTTCTCCTCCATGACAGCAGGCTATTATGTTTGGAAGGTGGATGATGAAGGAGAAAAAAATAGAAACTCAACCGATTCTTCTCCATCAAAATAGTCCTCCAAATCAGACAGATAATCTACCTCTTTATTGTCCTACTGCAAATGCTCAACCTCCTCCATGGTGTTCTTTTGATTTGTAACTTGATCACCATGGTTCTCCTCATCCTCAAACATGAAGTTTGAAATATCAAACTCCTCTTCATCACTATAACTCAAGGGAGATTAAGTAGAAGGAAGAACTGAAGGTTCTTTTATAGCTTGTTCCTCACTTGGAGCCTCTAAAACTATATGGTCCTCCTCCATTATGAGTTCATTAACCAAAATAGGCCCTTCGAATGAAAGAAAGGAATCTTTAATGATGTTTTCTTCATTGAGTGGCTTCAACTCTGATTTGATCTCTCCCATATGATCCTCTTCAATGGGACTTGGAGCTGATTGTTCCTCCTCTTCCATGGCTGATTGTGCAACTTCTATTAGATCAGCATATTCTTCCGGCAGAGTGTCAACATGGACACTACATCTGAGCAACTTGATGACTGATCTTCTTGCTTCTTTGCTACTATAAAATCAACCTTGGCCATCACTTGTTATTTAACTTTTACCTCCTTTATAGGCTTAACCAGTAAAGGGATCTTTGTAAACCTAAATTTAGGAGCCTAACTCTTCAGATTGTTTGTCATTTCTTTTTTGTTGGGCTCCTCTTCTTTCTTTCCTTGATCGGATTCTTGAGTATCTTCCCAACATGGACTTGTGAAAGTAAGAGGAGTGGCAGGTCGAGGTTCAACCAGCTTTGCAATTGTTTGTGCTGGGAAGGGAGGTGGAACTTCTTGTTTGTTTAGAGGGGATGGCTGTTTGGAAGGGAAAAGGACATAAGAATTGAGATGAGGTCGAAGACTAGGAAATGGAGAAATGAAATCAACACTTGGGGCAGAAACTAGGAATCTTGGAAAGTGGAGCTTGGGTTGAGATGGTGCTACTTGAGAAAGAGAAAAAGAAAAGCTATGAGATGGTGGACTTACCCATTGACAAGGTTGTCTTGACTGCGAATCATAAGCCCCTATCTCTTCAGTCCATTGTGTAAGTTGGGGCAGCATCTCCACCATGAAGTCCAACTTCTCCTGAGGGCTGAAGTGTCTTGGAAAAGGGCCAACCCATGGACAAGGTGACCTGCAACCAATTCTAAAAGCCTTCATTTGAGCTATTGCTCTTGATTGTACCATGTCAATCTCCATTTTTTGGATCTTCTCCAACACACCAGTATCTTGCATTTGATTGTCTTCATTGTTTTCATACCCCTGCTCTTGGAAAGCTCCACAGCCAAACTGATTTTGGCACTACTGCTCATAGGGGTAACCATGCTGATTTTGGATTTGCTCAAAATGCTGATTTGAAGGACTTGTAAAACATATTGGAGGTGGATTACATTTCTGCTATTGTAAATGTGAATTCCATGATGGAAATGAAGTCATGATTGCACAACTTCATGGAATGGAAAAGAGTGAAGAGATGGAATGAAAAATGAAAGAAAATGAATGGAAAGAAGGTCTGAAACTTCAAAGATGGGTTGCTGATCAAATGGAGTCACTAGATGTGTTTGAAAGTGCCTCCAAAGGCTGAAATTTTAAACAAGAACACATCAACCTACAAAAAATGAAGTGTAAGACTAGTACAAGATCCTCCTTAAACTAGTGCAATGATTTTCCCAAGCACTCGATATTTTCCTTTGATGAATTTACATAGAAATTTCTCGATCACTTTTCAATAAACATTTCTAAAAAGTTCCCTATCACAAATTTATATTCTATTTGTCAATATGATGATGAGTGTATCGCTGATTTTGTCTCATGGTGGCAAAGCCTAATCAATCAACTTTCCTTCTCTCTCCCGCATCCTGAGCTCATGGGTGTTTGTGCTCAAAATGATCTCACCCCTTTTTCTTGAACATGCCTTCAAAAAATTTTATGTTTATATAGGTTTGCCCATGAGAAAATGTGAGTTCAAACATAACAGTCATGATTAAATCCATCTTGAAATCCCGTGTTTAGGATGTTTTGTTCCTCTTTTTCGGCCAGAGGATTGTGTTAGACATATTGTTCTTCGAAGATCCCTGCAAAAAATTGATCATGAATTAGTTTTAAATCATGAATTAAAAAAATTTATATACCATTCTCTATTCATGTTGCAAATTTCATGTTTGTCTCCATCGCCTAATGATACGTGGTGCATTCTCTAGTTTGTTTCAATATGGCAGATTTAATTTGCAAAGTTACAAAAATTGTATAACATTAACAATTTTCTAACTTGGCCTCAAGGCCTGAAAAATATTCCTTCGAATATTCGCTGTCAAAAAATGCAAAAATAGAAATTGAATCCACTTATGAGGAGATACATGTGTCATAAGTTGGTTGAATGTCAGGGATCAAGACCTCGATTGTATTTATTGACATTAAGGTGATACGGTATAAAAGTGTAAATAATATCCCAAGACCCACCAATCACACATGGCACTTTCTCATTCAAAGAACAAGAAAATGGGTCATCAGAGAAAATTGGTAACATTTGGGTTCAATCAAGAGAGAGATAACATATATTAAGAAATATCTCGTAGCTCTTCCACCATTAGGATGCAACCACGTGTCAAACTTGGGATGGAAGTCAAGGGTGGGTGATCCAGTGAAATAGCTGAACGTGTTTACATTTAAAACACGATGAAAAAATGTAAAATTTTTCCCTAATCCCACATTGGATAAGGACTATTCCACATGGATGGCTCATATTTTAAATTCAGAAAGGTGAGAATGGAGGGCCATTATGCAACACATTAATGACTATCGTAATTAATGTGTTTTCACACAAATCAAGGAGGAATTTTGAATTCTTTCAACATGCATTGATATTTTTAATATCATTTGCTGATATTTGGACACCATTGTTAGTATAGTTTCTTGAGAGAACAACATGAAATCGATCACAGAGATCGAATTGAGAACTAGAAATTTGAAAAATCCCTCAAACCAAATCTAGATTACATGGATATTTACTAGAAAATTAGTATGAACTAAGATACTCCCGTATTGTTATTCATTTGCAAGGAAATTCAAAGTAAAACTAGGGAATTAAAGATGAAGACCGTGCTGTTGGGTTTTGCTATTACTTCCGAAATCAATAGTAATATAGAAAAAATCATGGATGTATATTTGATGAATGCTGACCTAGATGAATTCCTGCAAAGAGTCAATAGCCTAAAGAAGAGTGAATTAATGGAAGTGATTCAAGCCAATAATATTGCTTTAGCTGGTGCTATTTCACCCTTAGTACACTGCCCAGAGTTGGTAAGACTCTGTGCCATGAATTATGATCCAGAGAAGATGGAATTACTAGATGGAAGTGGTAAAACAATATTAACTTTGACACTCATAGCCATCAGGATAATGTTAAAATCTCCTATGATTAGAAATCTAATAACCCTAGGTATCGACTTAGCCCTACAATATTATGAAGCTAAGAAAAAGGAATATTCCTAGCTTATAAATACCAAATGGATTTTAAAAGAGAATAAAGTAACCACTCAAATCCCTAAAAGAATTTTTAGGGCACAATTCATTGAGGAAGAAAAATATGTGATTATATTGTTGAGTCAAATAGTTGGATTAGAAACAAAAAATGAATTTAAGGAGTGGATGTGAACCTATATGTGGATATTTCTGAAGAAGAAGGGGAACATTTGCTGGGAAACCTTCTTTGTAGAAGCACTTCATGACCACATGATATCACTAACAACAAAATTGGTGATGGGTGGCACTAGAGAATTGGAATTTTACATGATGACCTACTTGATTTATAATATTGTAGGCCATAAGATATTCCCTTGCCTTGTGCCACATGTTGACTTTAAAAAATTCCAAATGCATAAGATCTTACCTCAATTACAGTTGGGTAATTGGAAAGAGAATGTGAGATTGGTTAATGATGCCTTCTTTGCACCAATCATATGTTTATTCAGGCCAAATTTAGAACAATACATGATTTATGAGGAAGTTAGACAAGTAATCATGGAGTATGGATGTTATTTCATTCAGTACGGGAAGTTTACATACATAGCGTTAGTGGATTTGAAGGCCAACCATGTAAGATACCTAGATATTTAGATGAAAAAATTGCCTTATGTGAATTGGCAAGACAGTTAACACCATTTCACAAACTAATTATTGTAAAACACAAGATAAACATCAAGTTCCCCATCAAGATTGGAAGGCACTCCTTCCCTTAAATTATAAAGGCTAGATTAATGGAAGATGAGATGAAAAGGTTTGATATGGAAAGGTTTGAGGCAAGGACCAACTATGACATTAGGTGGGTATTCAAAAATATGGAAAACACTTTTGAACATGAGTCTCAAATTGAGGATTACTGGATGAATTTCAGATATGAAGAGGAGGTCAGGCTAAGAGAATTCTCAAGAATGACCCTCACCCAAATTATAGACTTCAAGATTGTTTTTATCCCTGAGGGGGTCATGGATAATCCACATACTATGAGTTAATACTATCTTGATCAAAAGGTGGAGGGAAAACCAATGGTATCCTTGAATTGGAATGAAGAGGAGTCATATGAATCATATGCCATATGCCCAAATAAATGATGTAATGAGAAGAACATTGAATTGGTTAGCCCAGAAAAACATTGATTTCTCAATTCAAAACACAATATTTCTTAATAAATTCAGGAATTTGGGAAAATGTAAAGATGAACTTCCTCCCTTGAAATAAGGATCTGGCAGAGTGGATCACTTGGGAGAAAATTCCCCTCAATTTTCTTCAAAAACTCCTACCACATGAATAGTTAATGAATGGACTTCTACTGCCAGTGGAACTGGTACTTCCATGTCTGCTCTAAAGTAGAAAACTAAATAAATGCTCCTAAAATCAATACAAAATGCTACTATTACTTTTTCAGCTCCACTACAATCAAAAGGAAAGGGTACAACTACACAAAGGTCCCCTCTAGAAGTGTTGCCAAAATATCATAATACTAAAAAGCTAATGAGAGGAGCCATAACTAGTGGCAACATCTAATCTAAATCACAGAGTGTTGAAAGAAAAGTGGCACCAGATATTAAACAATTTGAAAGGGCACATAAGAGACATAAAGTTCTGTATGATCCAATTATGGTAAGAGAAAGTGCTCATACACACAAGAAACATAAGCACATGGATGTAGTGATTGACCCGTTGATGTTTCCCAAATACAACATGTAGCATCAATGCCTTTATTTTCATATTTTTCTTCAGAGGGAGTGACAATTGGGAGCACTTAGGAACAAAAAAATCAAGGTAATGCCTTATTTGATCTAGTGGATAGTGATGTCTTGAATCAAGATGTGAAAACATCTAAAACCATGTTAGTTGAAAGTGTCAATGTATCTTTATTTGAATAATTACAAGAGTCAACAAAGAGTCAGGTAGAGATAATGGATGTTGATATTGGTGAGGAGTTTTCCACATTGGATGCATTTGACATATCTATTGATGAACAACCAATAAAGGGTGTAAGTGATCCTCAATTGAGTGAAGGAGTAAAAAAACCTACTCATGGGCCAACTACTGAAATTAAGGTTCAGTCATCAGAATTTTTTTTTGTAGACAAAGTAGTTATATAATAAAAAAAACCAGAAATACCTAGTAGAAAGAGTGCAAACACAGAGGTGTTAATTGAGAAAAAGCCTTCCCATGAAGTCAAGGTCACTAAGGATAGTGAACCATCTCAAACAGGGAGTTCTGCAGATGAAAAGATAGCAAAATTTACACAAGATGTAATTGTTAAGGATAAGATTGTTGTGTTTGCTACATAAAAATCTTGCTTTTACATGATGCTGGTTTTGATAGTGACCGGAATTGGTCACGAGGAAACTGAAATCAGTCAGAAGGTAGCTAGCATCGGTTAATAAGTGAGTGGCATCGATCAAGAAGGAACCAACATCAGTCACCTGTGCGATGGTGATTTGTTCTTTAAACGAAAATTAGAATAAATCTCTTGCTTTAAAGACGATCTATTGATTATAAAAGCATAGTTAGTTACCCATTATATATATATATATATATATATATATATATATATATATATATATATATATATATATATATATATATATATATATATATATATGCATGTATGCATTGTATGAGGGTAAGAGAGAAGAAAATAACAGTTTTTTGCATGTTAGTTTTCTTGGTGAGAAAGAAAGAGTAGTTGAGTGAGGAACAAGCATTGAACACCCTGTGAGGTGTTGGAAGACTATATATCTTCATTGTATTTCCTTTGTAAAGCACTAAATGATAATATTGGTCTTTTCTTGGTGGACTTATCACACACTGGGTGTACCACATTAAATTTGGTGTTATCTTTCTCTTGTTTTATTTCATCTTCTGGTTATTTCCGCATTCATTATTTATATGTTTTATCTAATTATAGATATGTGCAACACTATTATATGGTTTAACCCCAACAACTGGTATCATAGATTTTTTTGAGGTTTTGTGTGTTGACATGATTTACTCATAGATGGTTTTTCTGATTGAGTGGGAGTAGATAAATGGTAAAAGATAGTAAATAATGAGTAGAGAAATTTTATGGTCATAATTATCAACTATGGAAGATACAGGTGGAGGATTATTTATATCAGAAATATAAATACTTACCATTGGATGAGCATGGACATCCAAACATGATTACTGATGAATAATGGAGGTTTCTTGACAGAAAGGATTTGGGATCTATAAGATTGAGCTTGGCAGCATCATTGGCTTCAAAGTTTACAGATGTAAAAACCATGGTATAATTGATGAAATATTTATATTGTTTTTATGAAACTCATAGTTCTTCGAATAAGGTTTACTTGATCAAAACATTGTTTAATTATAAGATGCAAGAAGGTGGATCTGTATCTAATAATTTGAATGATTTCCAGTCTATTGTAAATCAATTAAAATCTATAGAAATTCCATTTGACTATGAAGTGAAAGCACTTTTTTCTTATGCTCTTTTCCAAATAGTTGGGATAACTTGGTAATGGATGTTAGTAATACAACGAGTGCTTCTAAAGGTTTGAAATTTGATGATTTGGTTAGTGTAATTCTTAATGAGGAAATACACAAGAAAATATCAGGAGGAGCATCATTTGGAAACACTTTAACTATAGAAAGTAGGGGAAGATCTAAGGAGAGATCATCAAAGAGAAAGAAGAATGGGAGATCAAATTTAATACATGGTAGATATAGATCCAGGTACAAAGATTTACTTTGCTGGAATTCTGGAAAGAGAGGACACATAAAGAAGGAGTGTCAATCTAAGGAAAACAAAGAGAATACATTAGACAAATGTAAATAAAAACGTAAAGAGGCAAATATTGTAAGTGAGGTAAAGCAAGATGCCCTTATTCTCTCCTTAGATAATAAATTAGAATCTTGGGTTTTAGATTCTGGAGCTTCTTTCCATGCTACTCCTAATAAGGTTTATTTTGGAAATCATGTTCAGGGTGATTTTGGACAATTTTTTTTAGGAGATGATGAGCCATGTAATATTACTGGTAAAGGTGATGTTTATCTAAAGTTCCAGAATGGAAATCAATGGGTATTGAAATATGTGAGGCATGTGCCAATTCTCAAGAGAAATCTAATATCTTTAGGGAAACTTGGTGAATCTAGATGCGTGGTTACATTCATAGCTGATTCTTAGAAGGTTACCAAGGGATATCTTGTTGTGGCAAGAGGTAAGAATGTATGAAATTTATATCTGTCTACCTGTGTTACTAATTATTTTTATGTGTTATCTACTACAGATTCAGATGTAACCATGTGGCATAATCAGCTAGGCCATATGAGTGAAAAAGAAATGCAAATCTTAAAGGCTAAGGGTAAGTTATCAGATTTGAACAGTTAGATCTTGAATTTTGTGATCATTACATATTTGGAAAGCAAAAGAGAGTGAGATTTCTCAATGTTTGGTCAACAAAGAATGAGCAAAAATTAGATCTTGTACACTTGGATGTGTGGGGACCAGCTCAGGTAGCTTCTATTGAAGGGTCCCAATATTATGCGAATTTCATTGATGATTCCAAAAGGAAGGTATGGATTTATTGTAATAAGCATAAATATGATGTTTTTGAGACTTTTAAAATGTGGAAATCTCTTGTAAAAAGTGAAACAAACTTAAAATTGAAGTGCCTTAGATATGACAATGGTGGTGAGTACTGCAGCAAGGATTTCAATGATTATTGTTTAGGGAATGGAATACGAAGACAAAGAATGGTTCCTAGAACTCCATAGGAGAATGGAGTTGTAGAAAGAATGAACAAAACAATCATGGAATCTGCTAGAAGTATGAGGATACATACCGACTTGCCTTTGAAGTTCTAGGCAGAAGTAGTGGATACAACAATGTACTTGATCAATCGTGGGCCTTCAACAACATTGGATGGTGGAATAACAGAAGAAGCTTGGTTTGAAAAAGAGATAGATTTTTCTTTTCTTAGTTTTTTAGCTCAGAAGCTTTTATGTATGTTGATAGAGAAAATAGGAGGAAGTTGGATGCTAAATCTAAGAGATATAATTTCATTAGTTATGGATCTGGTGATTTTGGATATTGATTTTGGGATTTAGAACATTCTAAGATTGTAAGGATTCATGACGTTGATTGGAATGAAAAAAGAATGCACAGGGATTAGGTTTTAGTGCCTAAACATGAACAAGTTGATGATATTTTGAAGTAAAATCAACTTTTAGACCTAAATCAAACATCCACAAACACTGAAGTCAATTCTATAGAAACCGATGTCGGTCAGGCTAACCGACATCGGTAGAAGGGATCGGGTTCAGAATAAGCATCCAGTAAAACCGGCATCGGTACTCCTCAAACCGATGTCAGTAAGGCAACTGCAGTCAGTCAACAGAAAGAGGAACTATGGTCGGTTATAGGTGACTGGCATCGATCACTGACAGATATTGACATAAATGTGCAATAGGCACAAAATGAGCCTCAGACACCCCAAATCTTAGTAAGAAGGTCACAAATGGTAAGTATATCTCCAGAGAGATTTTCACCTTCCTTTTCTTATTTTTTATTAACCGATAGTGGTGAACCAAAAAGCTTTGAAGAAGAAATACATGTAGATACCCACAAGTAGTGAGAGCATGGCATGGATGAGGAGATGGACTCCCTGGAATGAAATCAAACATGGGATTTGGTGAAGTTACCAGCAGGTAAGAAAAATCTACAGAAAAAATTGGTTTACAATATCAAGGAATAAGAGGGTGGACTAAAAAGGTACAAGGTGAGGCTTGTGGTAAAGGGATTTTCACATAAAGCAGAAGATTTGCATTTAGAACAACTTGATGTTAAGATGAATTTTCTTTATGGTGATTTGGAGGAAGAGATTTATATGCAACAACTACTTAGTTATAAAGTCAAGGGTAAGGAGAAACTTGTGTGCATATTGAAAAAGAGCCTATATGGGCTCAAACAAGCTCCAAGGAAATGGTATTTGAGATTTGACAGTTTTATGCATGAGCATGGTTATATGAGATGTGAATCTAACCATTGTGTTTATTTCAAAAATCTTGAAAATGGGAGCCATGTTATTTTGTTATTGTATGTGGATGATATGCTGATTATAGGATCTAGAATGCAGGAAAATGGTAAAATTAAATAAAGGTTATATCACACATTTGCAATGAAGGATTTGGGAGTCTTAAAAAAAATCCTTGTTATGCAAATTCACCGAGATGGGAAAAATAAAAAAATTTATTTGTCTCAGGAAGCTTATATCAATAAGGTATATGAAAGGTTTACCATGCAAAATTCAAAACATGTTAGTACATCTATGATTGGACACTTAAAATCGAGTAAACATCAGTGTCCTTCATCATATGATGAGGTTAAGTACATGACATGTGTTCCCTATGCTTCAGTAGTAAGAAGTCTTATGTATGCCATGGTTTATACTAGACCAAACATTGCACAGGTAGTGGGAGTTGTGAGTAGATTTACGGCTAATCTAGGTAAAGAACATTGGAAAATAGTCCAATGGATTTTCAAGTATTTTAGAGGTACATTCAGCATGGAGTTATGATACGAGGGGTAAAATACTTCTTTACATGGCTATGTTGATTCAGATATGGCTAGAGATTTGGATGGCAGGAGGAGCACCACTGGATATGTTTTCACAGTAGGCGGAATGGAAGTTAGCTAGATTTTGAGATTGCATAAGGTTGTGGCTTTATCTACAGAGGCAAGCAAGGAGATGATATGAATGATCAAGTTCATGGAAGAGTTGGGTAAGAAGAAAGAGGATTGCAGATTATACAATGACATTCATAGCGTGATTTATCTGGAAAAGGACTCAACATTTCATTCAAGGACAAAAAACATTCAGTTGAGGTATCACTTCATATGGCATGTGTTGGAGGATGAGCAACTGAAGTTAGAGAAAATCCATATGGATGAGAACCTTGTGGATATGCTAACAAGGCCATTGGTAAGGGAGAAGTTGGAGCTTCACTCTGCTTCTTATGGTCTCTGAGTTTGAGACTTGAAGAGGAAGAAACGGGCCAAGGAAAGGGAACCAAGGATGGTGATGCACAATACAATGCATCAATTGATCTCTAAGTGGGAGAGTTTTGAGTGTGGATCTTAATTGCTTCACAGGAAGATTTATTTTATATGTTACTATTTTTGATAGTGACTGACATCGATCAGGAGGAAACCGACATTTGTCAGAAGGTAGCCAACATTGGTTAAGAAGTTACTGGCATCGGTCAGGAAGGAGCCAACATCGGTCACTGTGCGACTGTGTTTTGTTCTTTAAATGAAATTTAGAATAAATATTTTTCTTTAAAGACTATTTATTGATTGTAAAAGCATATTTAGTTTCCCAGAATAGATATATATGCATGTATGCATTGTATGAGGGTAAAAGACAAAAAATAGAAATTGTTTGCATGTTAGTTTTCTTAATGAGCAAGAAAGAGTAGCTGAGTGAGGGAAAAGCATTTAACACCTTGTGAGGTGTTGGAAGATAGTATATATTAATTTTTTTTCCTCTATAAAGCACTGAATAACATTATTAGTCATTTCTTGGTGGACGTAGCCCACACTGGGTGAACCACATTAAATATGGTGTTATCTTTCTCTTGTTTTATTTCATCTTCTGGTTATTTTTGCATTCATTTTTTGTATGCTTTATATAATTATAGATATGTGCAACACTATTAGATGGTCTAACCTCAACATGTTGATATTGTGAATGTACAAGATTTGGGTGAGGATAAGGAACCAGTAATGGAAATCCAACCCACCATGTTTTAACATGAGGTATTAACATGAAAAAGAGAGGATAATGTGTCAGCTTATTAGCCTCTAAAAGAGGTGGAAATTGTGGAAGGAAAGGGAATTCCTACAAGAGAGGTACTAACTAAAGAAACTCCCAAGGAAAACACTGAAGTTAAGATTGCATCAGCTGGAGAATAAAGAAAGAACAAATCTTAATTACTGATGTAACTCAGAAAGAGACTGGATAGCCCCGAAATCAAAACCAAGAAGGAAGACAATTAGGGGAAGTGTCAGTACAAAGTGAGAACAAAGAGACAACATTGGTAGTTGAAAAAGAAAAGTGTGAAGAACCATTAGTAAAACCTATGTAGGAGGGGTCTTAGTAGTTGGTGGTTATCCCCGAGAAACCCCAACAAGATTTGTAAGAAACAAAAGTAGGGACCACTCTTACAAAGGGATGGATATGAGAGCTGATCTCAAAAGAAGAAAAGGAAATTGTCCATGTGGAGGATATAGATCTCATGGCTCTATCTTTTCCAAAACCAGTGAAAACCCCCAAGAGAGCTAGAGTTTGTACTAAAACTCATACTAATCTAGTAGGATCTAAAACTTAAAAGTTGCAATCCATCGTGAAGGAAATACAAGAGAAAATATAATATCTAGTGATTATAGTGTCCAACTTATTCCCGTAGCAAATCCTTCAAGAGACCAATTGAAACAGGGAGTATCAGAGGTAGTAATTGACTTGTTGCAAAAGGTTGATGAGGATAGAATAACTAAGAAATAATTGAAAGAACAAGTCAAATATTTGAGTTCTAGTCTGCAGCAATTAATTGGGCAGTCTAGTCAAACTCAAGCAAGTACCTCTACCAATACCCCTAAAGGAATGGAAAATATTGATAAGGCTGTTAATAAATTTCAAGTTGTGGACACATAGGTTGAGAAGTTTACAAAAAGGGGAAAAGAAGTAATTAAAGAATCTAGGAAAAATTATGAAGAGCTCAAGACTAGGCTTAGTGAAATTGATGAACTGATTGAGCAATGTGATAACAAAATATTCTACTTTGAAGGAATATTTCCCAATGTAAACTGTATAACTCAAATCAGTGATGAATTGGTTGAAAAATAAGGGATTGTGCCACAAGAATTCAGGGGAACTTAGCATGCTATGAAGGAGTTAGCAAGGATCAGGGTGGAAGTTTTGAATGGAATCAAGGAAAAGATAGAATCCAACAAGAAATGGGCTAATGATACCTTAGATGCTATTGATTATAAACTTGAAGGTATAGTTTTTGACAAATCCAAGAAAAGTTATGGTAATTTAAAGATTGACTTTTTGTTTATTTCTTTTAATAAAAACATTTAAAAATATGACTTTTCTTATGATATTATTAAAGCAACGAGGAAAATTGAGAACAAAATTACAAAGTTAAGAGCCAGACCATTGGAATACAAGTAGAAAATAGGCCAATGTGTGAATGCAATAGCAAGATGAACATTGATTTTCCAACACCATACAGGGCCAGATGAAGAAGAAATAAATGAGCTCTTTCAAAGGTATGATGCATATGTGGCAAGGCTATTGGAAGAATAATAAACAAGAGAAGATGCTGAAGAAGAAAAGGATGCAAACCTGAAAGATGATAAACAAGCTTATGCTTGTCATTCTTAAAACTTTATCTTCTTTTGATGTATCATTTGTAACTAGTGTTTCATGAAGGATGAACATCACTTTTAAACTTGTTATTTCATGATATAAATTTTAATTTTATACAATGCATTAGATTTTTATATTGCTTGGATGAAATTTTATGTTCATTGTAAAAACATATAAACTAATGAGATGTTTGTATTTTTTATGTTTTGAAAAAGACAATATGGGGATCTATAGGGGCCCCATCCCAAGAAAATAAATATTACATATATCCTCAAGAGTTGTATCACAAAAAAGGGACAATAACAAGAAACTTTAGGTATCCAATACCACAAACTCCTTTACCATAAAATCCTCTCTGTAAAGAGGAAGTTTTTTCACTAATTTTTTTTTCTTATGCCCATGTTCATCCATCTCTAGTGCCATTTGAACAAAAATAATGTCTCTTGCCAATGTGCGAGACATGCCCATTGACAAAAGGTCATCCATACTAAACAGAGGACCATATAATAGACTAAGCAATTCTGACCACCTCCTATAAGAAGATACCCATTCACCCATATCCAAGCCACCTTTCGAAAACCCCCTTTTTCCTTTGGTTTTGGTAGAATAAGTTGGCTGAGAAGCTTGAACTAGAAGGGTAACCACAACTAACTTGGGAACAACTGGAGTAGACGACATGAAGATAGTAATTGGAGCAGAATGCATAGAGGTGGTAACTAGAGAAGAAGGCTTGGAACTGGACTCACCCTTATGATTTTTCACAAAAGGAAATGATGGTTCAAGAGCTGGAGGGGGTGTAGTCATTGGTTTCTTTTCCTCTAAAACTGAAGCATGCTTTTCTAGTGTATTCAACTTCCAGTAAAGGAAAGACATTGTATTCAGTGAGATCTCTCCATCCAACACATATGATCCTTGGGGAATCTCTTTTACAAAAAATTCTTCATTACAACTAAATGGGAATACATGATTTCCTATACCATGCACACTAGGCCTTCTCACCATTCAAAATATCCTCAAATCATCAAGATGTATTTGATACTCAAGCTAGAATAGATGATAATACATCATCTCAAAGGTAGAAAACATGAGAATTATCTTGACAAGCCTTCTAACCAGTGTAACTCGAATAGTTGCAATTGTCAAAGGCCCAATATAGTCCTCATGGTCATCAATCTCAAAAAACATTCTCATAAATGTTTCATCTAGACCTAAAAAATCAAAATAGAATGTAAATCTTCAGAGGGTATCTCCTTCAAGCTAGATGTTACTGGTGTTTTTTTCCATAATGCAGATGAATTTCCTCAAAATTCTTATACTCAGAAAATAAAGTATGAAATGGTGAAGTAAATGGTGTGTTTTTATAGGAAATTAGAAGAAGGCGAGTTGGCCTAGGTGAAATCATGGTGAAATTTCTTCAGAGATCCCAATGAGATATCTGTATGAGGAAAATAAAAGTTAAATGAATCAACATTTGAGCATAAAATGATGATTGATCTGATTTTACAAGAACCATGTGTGATAACTAACCCAAAAAGGCATGAAAAGAAATACACAACATCCAAGATGGATTCTTGAAAATAAAATGAGAGCATCTGTCAAATCAAATCACTTGGAGATGCTAAAAAATAATCAAAAGTGGATATCCAACCACTAAGTGAAAAAGACTAATTAAATAAAAAGCAAAAAGTGATGACATGGAATCTTAGTCATATGTAAATAGAGAAAAACATGAAAGGCTCGTAGTTATCACACCTGGTAACATTTGACTAGAAATCTTCATGAGAATAACATAATATTAAATTATATGATGTAAAGGGGAATATTCCCTTTAAGATTCATGTTTTTTGGGGGAAAATTGGAAAGCGAATGAGTGAATTGAATTGTATAAATGCTATGAGAATACTGTCGCATAAGGGGGTTAAAATTTTCTGAGATATTTTTGAAGAGAAAGGAAAATTGAGAGAAAAATAATTTCTTGAGAATTCATCTAAAAAACTTGTTATTTTCTTTGAGCCTTTAAATTAGATCATGTTAAGATGGTTGCAAGTGTATATCCATTGACACGCACTGAGATTATTGATTAACTTCCCCTTGCTGATAAATTTGATGAGCCTTGAATTTATTGTGTTAATCATGAGCATTTTTGTATCTGTTTTCAAGATGAAATAATTTAAAAAAGTTATTCATGCTCCCATTGCAATATTATTTTAGATATTCTTTAAGTCACATAGAACTTTACCATTTTGGTATCATTCTGGAAATGACAATTGCACTATTGAGAAGAACTTTCATTTCATTTATGTAATAAATAATTTTAAAGTCATTATGTCTCCACTTTGTCAAATGTTACTTGTAAGCCTTTGAGTGTATCTTAGGCGTGATAAATTGTGAATCTATGATGTTTTATTAAGTCTTCAGCATGAGATTTTGTGTTAGAATCCTTAAGGATTGTGTGAAACTGTGCATTCTTGGGCTTCCATGAGTGTACATCTTCTAGTTGAAGGATCATTGTGATGCTATTTGAGTTGTATTTTTCTTGCACTTGGTAGATCTCCCAACATTTGTTAAAAGTTCCATGAAATATGGTATAATCAAATTTATCCTGCTTAATTCCCCAATCAAATACAACCAAAACCAACTAATCATACTAGAATTACCCATGCTTTCTTCATTAAAGCCAAAATAGGC
Organism: Taxus chinensis; assembly: GCA_019776745.2. Classification (NCBI taxonomy): domain Eukaryota; kingdom Viridiplantae; phylum Streptophyta; class Pinopsida; order Cupressales; family Taxaceae; genus Taxus; species Taxus chinensis. Next base: position 245,092,896 of record CM034146.1, read on the forward strand.
CAAAGAAAGTTGGTTCCATACTATCTTTAGTAGTCTGAGCTTTGTTTAGAATACATCTGCACTATCTAGAAGTGACAACTCATGAGAGTTAAACTTTACTGAATTGACCATGTTTTCCCAGAGCCATTTTTTAATTACTTTACAAAGGAGTGCCAAATATTGCTGATACATCCATCCCACTCAAAAATACAAACTATAAAACTGGTCCTCTCACACTGGATAAAGGAAGACCCTAAAGTAGGAGGGTAGTTCATACCCTTAGCATGGTGCTACCTGAATCCTCTGAGATCAAGTGATAATGAGATGATGAGATCCTTCCCTAGCTACAAAATGACACAAATCTAGATCCATAATCCTCTAAGAATACTTCTCATTCTATTGATGTTGCTCGGCCACAAAGGGAGGACCAATTTTGGTACCAACAATTTTGTTTGCAAGGGTTTTCTCCAGACACATTTCCTCAACTCTTTAGCTTCAAATTTTCATACGTTTGAGGAGGATTTTACCATGGCTAGGAAGCTTGAGATCTGCACCCTTAAAGAAAAAATAAAAATGCCACCTTTAAATCAAATGAGTCTTCTTCCAAACCACCCAACAACCATCCCAAGCCATAAGTATCCACTAACGTGATATTTCTACAAGCCGGCCCTTCTCATCCAGCCAATCAATCTAAAACTCCTTTCAATATCTCATCGATGCAAAATTTTCAATATCGGTTTGAACAAAAGAATTACACTCCCATTGAAGAGCCTTATTCTTCTATATTGGAAAACCTATTAAAGGCTAGAGCCATCACTCTTCCTCCCATCAAACCACATACTGGTTTTTATCCTTCTCGCCCCACACCGGCTTGGTATAAAGAAAATGAATTTTGTAATTACCACTGTGTAAAAGAACATAGGGATGAAAATTGTAAAACCTTTAATAATATTGTGAAAGGAATGTTAGATAGTGTTGATCTCATCCTTGACAACACTAACAAACATGTTAATCCAAACTTGAACATTTTCAGAAAACCATTTCCTAACCATGCTCCTTTGTCAACTCATGCTAGAGAGACATCTAAATAAGAAACCAATGTACATCTGGTTTATACAGTCTTTAATATAGCGTATGATCCTTCTATCATGTCTCCTCCTATAGCATCTATTAAGGAAAGTGTACACAAAATCCTATAGCCATAGAGGATCGCACCTCACATGTTCCTTTACCCATATAGTAACCCACCTTACCTATTCCTTTACCCATAGAGGAACCCACCTCACATGTTCCTTTACTCATAGAGGATCCCACCTCACCTATTCCTTTACCCATTGAGGAACCAACCTTACATGTTCTTCTACCCATAGAGGTACCCACCTTATCCTCCTCTCTACCTATAGAGGAGCCTACATTACCCACTTTTCATTCTCCTCAACCCATAAAGGATCCAATTTTATCTACTCTTCCTATTAGTGACACCTCTATAAAGGTATTCAAATATCCCATCGCTCTTCTTACCTCACTCTTACCCATCGAGTTAGAGGCTAAGACCTTCCCTATCTCACGTGACTTTAAGCTCTTCATGGGATTTAACACCAAGTCATTTCCCTCTTCATCTTCTCCAAAACCCTTATCTCATTTGGTTGACCACTTGGAGTATGTCGATTACACTACCCTTTGGGGATGCCTTAGAATCCCTATTTCCACACAAATGCAGATGTCATCCCCTGGTACCTCGATCATATATCCAAATATTTTCAAAGAGACTAAGGCTATTACACTTGAACTGATGGTATTAGCCCCTTCTTCATCAACACCCCATCTACTCAGGCCTCCATCTTCTCAAAAACATACTAATACCTTAGGGGTTTTATCAGTACCAAGTTCGTTGCACTCCCCTATGAAGCTAAAATTGTCACCTTGTTCACTACCAATCACAAAATCTACTTTTCCACCTAAAAGGAAGACCCAACCTCTTAGGTCTCATACCTCGGTATCCCCCACACCTTTTCACTCACCTTCACTTTTTTCATCGATATTGGGCCCACATCCTTCAATCTTGGTTAACCCACCCCTTTACCAAGGAAAACTCAAAGTGTGACAACCTATAACCTTTCCTTCACCTTCCATTCTGCTCACACTTTCTAAACTACCTTTACCTTCACTCTTGCTAACACCCACACTTTTACCTTGGCTTACTCAGATACATACACCTGCTGAGTCTCCTTCACCCTCGAGCACTATTCCTCTACCTTTACCCAAGAAGGCATAGCCTAATCCTAAACCTTCACTAACTACAAAAAAATTAGTTACACCAACATAATATCTCACCTCACCTCCCTCACAAAGGTCACCTACCCCTTCATCTAAGAAAACCTTGACCTCTCATTGTGATCCTTTCGCAGGATCCTACTCTAACATCCTTTATCGCTTAGACAAATCTAGTATATCACTTCCACTTATTAAACCTTATGATCCTCTTAGACCTAAACTAGTAGGGTTTGATGACACAAAAAATTTCATTTATCTTCACTCACCAAGGCATGATGTCGAGAGTTGTAAGGCCCTTAAAAACATTCTCCTTCAACTTTGTGATTCTAATGCTCTCTTCGAAGAAGATGATCTATTGGAGGAGGATTCCATTATTTATTTTCTAGTCTCCACACAACCTAGTCCCAAAAAAATTCTATAATATTTCCCTTCACATACACCTAGGGATAAAGGTAAGGCTCAACAACCCTATTTTCCTCCTCCTATCTTTGAAATTAACATGGTACATGTAGCCACTCGGTCACAATACGTGAAAAGACAAAGGAAAGGAAATATTTGGTAACCCTTCTAGTTTTCCTTCACCTACCATTACAATTATAACTCCCCCCAAGATAACCATCCTTGGGATGGAATCACCTACTTCTTTTGGGGTTACACATCATTCAACCTGTCTTTGAAATTAACATGGTACATGTAGCCACTCAGTCACAACATGCAAAAGATAAAGGAAAATTTTTTTTTGGTAACCCTTCTAGTTTTCCTTCACCTACCATTATAATTGCACCTACCCCCAAGATAACCATCCTTGGGATGACATCACCTACTTCTTCTAGGGTTACACATCATTCAATGATTAAACAAATTCACCAGTCCCTATTGAAGATGTCTTTATATGAATTGATTCAAAATTTTGATTCTCATCATGAGACCCTCATTGAGGTCTTGCAATCCATCGAGGTTCCACTCAACAAAAAATCACCTATCATCACCCTCATTACCCCTCATCAAATTGATTCCATTAATTTATCAAAATCAGATATTTCCCCTTCACAACATGATGATCCTTATCATGTTCTTTTTATCTCCACTTACATTAATGATATTTGTGTTAAACACATTATGATTGATGGGGGCACTAGCATCAACATTATCTCTTCTCATGCCTACGAATAAATAGACATACCACCTAATTGTATGTCTAGTAACCCCATCATGCTTTGATATTTTAATGATTTCATGATGACTACCCTTGGCACTGTTGTCCTCCACATCCATGTGGGTTCCCCAACTATTCCTGAACTCTTTTACATTCTTAAAGGATAGTTCTAGTATAACATGTTATTAGGCTATCCTTGGATTCACGTCATGGCTTGTGTACCTTACAACCTTCACCATTGCCTCAAATTTGAATATGAAGGGGAACCTTACACCATTCTGGCAGATCCCTCCCCTTCAAAATATGTAATATGACTTACCGTCTAAATGATGTCCTAATCCCAATTAAGAGATATACCACATCTATCACTTCTACCACTTCAGCTTCCTCATCTAGCCTACCTACTGACCCTCTTATTTCACCCTCTAATGATGCCCCATATTCTCAAACTTTAGATAGCTCATTTATACCTGCTACCCAAGTACCAACCAAATAACCCTTGGTAGGTTTTTTCCAACACCTTTCACTCGAAGAATACCACCTCCTCAACATTGACACATTCCTTACTCCTCATGAGTATAGATAACTACACTAATACCCATGTTACGATCATCATATAGGAGAGGTCACAATATACGACCCTCTCCACCTTTGCACCAACCTAACCTATGGGGGGCTCGATACTTCATATTATTTTATCAAACCTCCCTTCCAAACCAATTTTTTTTCATTTGACTTCTTCTACCTCACCAAAGGAATATTTGCACATACTTTTCTTCACCGTTGCACCTAGAAAGGCTTCCAATTTGGTTTTTACCAACAATTTTGTCACATTTTCATACCATGCACCACTAGGAAACTCAATGACCATTGTGGTCTTGGATTTCCCAGGCAGCCTCCTCTTAAGAAGGCCTAAATCACCCTCATAGAAGATGAAAAGCCTTCCCCACCTCCCTCACCTACCACGTCACCTTCTCCCATGGAATATTTAGATCCTGAATCCATTCCGCCTAACTGTTTTTTCATGAACACCATCTCCTTAGGACCTCTGACCTATCAACTTAATGGCGAGGTTCTCTCTTCCCTTCCTCTTCTTTATCCTAACATGTTGGACGATGATACACCTACTATAAACATCATTCAATGTCAGGATGATGATTCTATTATGACCTATTTAGGTGTAGAGGATTCTTATATTCAAAGTTCATTACCTTCTGACACGCAAACCATGTTGAATGAATCTACCATAGAAATCAACATTCACACTCAGGATGACCCACAAATTCTAAAGATATGCCAATCTTTAGACTCCACCGAACAATAATCTTTCACCTCTTTTCTTCGCAATCATAATAACACATTTTCTTGGTATTATAGCGATATTCTAGATATTGACCCTAATATCATGCTTCATAACATCATCACCAAACCTGATGTGAAAGATGTGAAACAGAAGTTATGTAAAATGCATCCTCGCATTTCTCTCCTTGTGAAAGAAGAACTTCAACACCTTCTCTTTGTTTCCTTTATCCTACCTATTGAATATCCACAATGGGTCTCTAACATTGTTGTTGTCATGAAAGTGATCGAGGGACTTTTTATTTACACCAAATTTTATGACCTCAACTTTTCCTATCCAAAAGATGAGTTTCCTCTTCCAAGAATTGACCAACTAGTTGATCTTATAGCCAGTCATGAGATGTTATTTCTTATGGACGGGTTTTTGGGTTATAATCATATATTACTCACTCCGAAAGATCAACAAAAAACCACCTTCATCACCTCTTGGGGGAATGTGTGCTATCACTTCATGCCCTTTGGCTTTAAAAAATCAGATGCTACCTATAAATGTGCTATGACTTACATCTTCCATGACATCATGCATGAAATATTAGAAGACTATGTTGACGACCTTCTTGGTAAGTCCAAGCAATGAGCTAAACACCTATCCATTATTAAAGTTATCTTTGAATGACTTATTCAATATTGTGTTTGCCTTCAACCAAAGAAGTACATTTTTTATAGTTCTCTCAACAAATATCCTTGGTTTCATCATATCTTTACGAGGTATCAAAGTTGATATCGCTAAGATCAAGGAAATTCTTGACATGTGTCCACCTAATAACCTTCAAAGGCTTTGTAGCTTGCAAGGAAAATTGCAATCCATTTGACGCTTCATCTCTCAAATTTCAACCGATGCCAACTGTTTCACCACCTCCTCAAAAAGGATGTTTCTTTCTATTAGAAAGATGAATGTCACAAAGCCTTCGAAGCATTAAAAATCTATCTTCTTCATCCACCTATGATCATTCCACCTAAAGATCATCAACCTTTTTACCTTTACATCTCTGATACTAACCATTCCTTGGGTGCCATGCTCGCTCATAGTGATGAAAAACAGAGGGAATAAGTAGTTTATTACATAAGTCATACTCTTCTAGAATACAAAACTCAGCACACTCACGTTGAAAATATTTTCTTATATTTTCATGGCCACCAAACTTCTCCACTACCTTGTTAATCAAAAAGCGTGTGTTGTTACCAAAACTGACCGTATTCATTACATGTAAGCCAAACCTTACCAACACCAACGCACCACTCATTAGATCATGGTTCTTGTATATTTATAGTTGGAGTTCATTCATCAAAATTATATCAAAGGAAAAATCATCACAGATCAACTTATAGATGCTCCTCTTCCTAGGAATCAATCCTCAAACTTCAATTTTCCTGACAAATCTATCACCACCATCTCCACTAATGATATTATTTATCAAATGAAATTATTCTTTAATGGATCAAAATGTCACCGTGGGGGAGGTGTGGGAGTCATCCTAATTCATTTTGATGGTGATCATATGCCACTATCCCTTAAACAATAATTTGAATGCACAAATAACATAGTTGAATATGAAGCTCTTGTGTTAGGTCTTCAAACTACCATTGGCCTATGTGTTAAATCCATTAACATATTTAGTGAATCTCAACTAGTTGTGAACCAAATTAATGGTTCATACCAGTTTTGTAACAATGAGCTTCAAAAGAATAAACATCATGTTGACCTAATTTTGACCACATTTGATCACTACCTCATTCAAGCCACTTCGCGATCCACTAACAAATTCGCTAATACCATGGATTTTATTTCTTCTCAAATACCTACCTCACCTTCTGAATCAAAAATATTTTTCACAATACAATGGTTGTAGTCACCTTCTTATATTATCCCCAACCTTAATTGCGTTAGTAACATTGATACTGACCCACACAAAATTTGGTATAAGCAGTTCGTTGACTACCTTTGGCTTTCAATCCTAATTCCGGTTCTCACTCACAATGGATGATGATCCTTCGTACAAAGTGTCTCTCATTACATCATCATGGGATGTCTTCTCTACAAATGTGGCTTTAGCAGTATCCTCATGCGATGCCTCACCAATTCTGAAATCTCGTACACCATCAAATAAATTCATGATGAGATTTGTGGGGGACATTTTAGTGGCCTCGCTAATGCAAATCATATCCTTTGACTCAGATACTACTGGCCAAACCTTAGCCAAGACACATGCTAACCTTTATCATACTCTTAGTCACGCCTTACAAGTTGCTAGAGAATTTTGGTCCTTTTCTCTGTTGGGTTTGGATCTCATCGAGGATCTTAACCCTAATTCCTCGCAATGTCATCACTAGATCATCATGACGAGTGAATATTACACTAAATGGGTGGAATGCATCCCTCTCATTTCTACCAAATCTAAGAAAATAGTCAAATTTATTTACCACCATATTATTTGTCTCTTTGGGTGTACCTAATCGCCTCATCGCTGACTATGGAAAACAATTCAAAAACAAAACCCTATGCCAACTATGTAACAACTTTGGTAATCAAATCAGTTTTTCTTCACCATATTACCCATAAGGAAATGGTTAAGATGAATATTCTAATAAAACTCTCACCAAAATTATTATGAAATTGGTTGACGACACTGGTAAGGATTGGCACACCCACATTCCTTACGCCTTATGGGCATATCATACCAACATTTTTACCTCTCCTACTGCCACACCTTTTTTTTTGGTCTACAGTACAAAGGTCATCCTACCTCTCAAATTCCAAATTCCATCTCTTTGTATATCTCTAAAAGATATCCTCTCTAATGATGCTTTTCACCAAGAACATTTGACACAACTTGAGCTATTGGAAGAATGTCGTTTAAATGCTCTAGACCACCTCAAAATCTACCAAAAAGGCATTAAGTGTGCCTATGAAAAATGCATTCACAAAAGAAAATTCAAGATCAATGATCTTGTCCTGAAGGAAAATCAACATGTAACCAAAATGGAGAAAAGTAAACGAGGTAAGTTTGCCCCTAATTGGCTTGGACCTTATATTGACACCCATACCTATGGATCAGGAACTTATCATTTATCTTCTCTTGAGGGTAAACTCGAACCTGAGCCCCTTAATTCCTTACATCTTTGATTGTTCTATTATTAAATAAAGTACCACATCACTTTATGTTGCATATATGCTCATCCCTTGAGAAAACAACTCCTTCCATCTACCTCTTTTAAGGACCAATAACTCAAATAGAATTGTGTGATTGTATATCACTATTCAACCTTATCTTGAATATGAGTACCGTGACTCTACTCATGGCATGATTCTCATGGATACTTTTCATCCTTTTTAGGATGGAATCCCATGGTCCTTCGTCACTTTAAATCCCTCTTTCATAAACTAACATTTTTCATGCTATGGTTTTTCCTTCATAAAAGAGGCTTATACTCCTTTATTACTTTTTCATGACTATAAGTCCAAAATAATGTGAAAATATTGGGATAACAAATATTCTACTCCTTGATTCAAAATTCTCACAAATGGATGATTCCCTCAAATAAACATCTATGTCTCTATATTGCTTCTATAAGTATACTACTCCCTCGAAGGACATCTATACAAAGCTAGCCTTAAAATAAAAAAATAAAAATTTAATTATCTTGGAGCTTCCCGCATCGATCAGCTTCATGAAGACCTTGAGGAAGACACTACTATTCATCCCAATATATACTTCCCACATCGATCAGTATATGAATGCAAAAATCAAAATACAAAATCTTGGTCATGGAATATCTTATGCTGGTTGTGGGTATATTGCAAAAGGGGCATGTTATCCCACAACAATGTTACACTAAAAAAACAAATCCACCTTACCCTCTTTTATTTTCTCCTACCCACTCAAGGGATGTGGCGCTCATGCGACACTTTGTCTTCATGCAAATTCTTTCAACCATAGACCTACCAATCATGCAATGTCTCAAGGGGTTTATGTTCATAAGCCTATTGGGTATGGCCATTATGGTCCTTACCAAATATGGAGCATTTCCTTTTTGGTTCCCCTCTATTTACTTTTTACTTCTTCAATAGGAAGAGACCATCAACATCGGATCTATTGGTTCTATTCTCATCTCACCCTCACCTATACCCATTATCTAGTTCCCAAAATACAATCATACATTGGACATTAAATCAAATAACATCAGACACTTACCAACCCAACTTACCTTCCCAAAATCTATCTTATTCAATCCAAACACAATCTACCTTACGACATTCTACCTTACCCAATCTTACCAAACTTACCTTCCCACAATTTATCTTACTTGATCTTACCCAATTTGACTTACCTTATCTTACCCAATCTATCTTATCCAATCCAACCACAATCTAACTTACCAAACTCTACCTTACCCAATCTTACCCATCTTACCTTCCCACAATCTATCTTACCCAATCTATCTTACTCGATATACCTTACCATAATGTACCTTACCCAATTCTACCCAACTTACCTACCAATATCTTATTCTTCCCTATCTTATGGTTGAATTACATCCACCTGAAGCCCCTTTTGCAAGGGCTATGTAGGAAATAATCCAAAGGCATGGGGTCTTCGGAGGTTAGCTCTGCCATTATTTTCCCCTCCTACGTGATCTTTTTGACTTTTCCTATCTTACCTATCCACTCTCCCATCCTACATCTAATTTCCATAACATCAATACATTGGAAATATAAACCACACCCAACCCAAACAAAAACCATGCCTACATCTAATTTCCATAATGTCAATACATTGGAAATTAAAACCCAACCCATACAAGAACCATGCCTAAATCTAGTTTCCATAATATCAATACATTGGAAATTAAACCCAAACTAAACCATACATCATCACCATGTCTACACATCTAATTTCCATAATATCAATACATTGGAAATTAAGCCAAACTATACATAAATCATGCCTACATCTAACTTCAATAACATCAATACATTGAAAATTTAAACCAAACCAATCCATACATCAACCATGCCTACATCTAGTTTTCATAATATCAATACATTGGAAATTTAAACCAAACCAATCCTTACATCAACCATGCCTACATCTACTTTCCATAAAATCAATACATTGGAAATTAAACCCAAACCATAAAACAACCATGCCTACATCTAGTTTCCATATTATCAATACATTGGAAATTAAACCCCCAAAAAACCATTCATCATCACCATGTCTACACATATAATTTCCATAATATCAATACAATGGAAATGAAACCAAAACATAACATCATCAATCGTACCTACAGCTAATTTCCATGATAAACATGCAATGGAAATGAAACCAATCACAATAAATATAAATACCATCCTCTATATACTGTAAATTTTGTGTGTCAATACATTATATACATAGATATAAATAAGTCTCTCAAAAACTCTCATGTACAATTCACCAATTCGGTACGCAAGATGGTATATATAAGTCATAAATCCAAAATATAAAAAAATCCCCATCATCACCATTGCCTACACCTACACATTACCCCATTTTCATCACCTACCACCTTATCAAACCCATCACCGATTCTACCTTCCACTACATCAGTTCCTGGTTTGAGGGGGATAACCTCCACCCATATATCTAGGGCATCCACTTCTTGTTTTTTGTCATCATCGCTTATTAGTACAAGATACATGGTAAAAAGGGGAAAATGTAGATACCCAAAATTGGGACAACATCCTCTAGGTCCCCTTTTATTACATACCCCCTTACCATGACCCCTTTCACATATTTTTATTAATCTAATTACCTATATTAGATTAATTATTAGCTCACCCCTCCACCTCACCTCTCCACCTCACCTTGGACCCATTCTAAGCCCATTTAATAACCAAGACTGGTTCATCACTCCCCCTAACCAACTAAGACTTCTTCTAAACCTAATATTAATTTATAATTACCTTTCTCACCAATTTCTCATGTGATTTAATGAGAATCAAGACTCCTAACCCAAAACAATTCTTAATGATCCAAAAATAGGTGAGGTAAATTTTCACATTTTAATATTTCTAGGGATCTAGAAACTCAACATCAGTTTATGGTTCTTTCACTCCAAAATTGATTAATTCCTTTCATCATAAATAAATGCACCTTAGTTTGAATTTGAATCATAACATTAAAATGTGCAATTCATGGATTATGGATACTAAATTGAAATATTAAGTCCATTTTCTTGTTTTTAATGAATGATTGCTTAATAAAAATAATTAAAACCTATTACTAATTTTATCTAATCAAAAGCTTCATCCAAAAATTGAAATCAAATCCAAAACACAAGTTTGATAAAATCTCTAGATTCTGAGAAGAGAATTGATCTATTATTTCATAAAGAAGTACAATTAACCATTCCATAATGAAAAATAGACCATTATACCTACAAATGATCTGATCTAAGACTCATGGAACTCTACACATAACCAGAAACTATCTGGAAGTCAATCTGTGGCTCCTATAGTGTTTCCATAGTGTAATACCCTTGCAAATGCGATCGAAAAATGCCTAAAACCAGAGATTTAGAAACACTACAGTTAAATAATATTATTCTATTATTTCCCCATCACACACATTAGTAACATTGAACAACTCTAATTCTAAACATAAAAGTGTCGTACTCCAACCATAATCTTCAATTAAGATATTATTAGGAAAATACAAATCTTAAGTTTTTGTAGTTTCACACTTTAGACCTGCATACCCCCTTTTCAAATACCAATGGGCTTCCATTTCTATATTGTGAGTGAGCTCCACTTTCGAAGGGGGCATGAACATTGACTATCTTTATTCCAGCCATTCATGTTCTTGGAAGGTTGTACCGGAGACGAAAATGACCATTTGACGAACCTTGTACCCCATGTGGCATCATACTTGCATTCAAGGGGATAAAATCCCACATCATTCACTTGGAAAGGTGGTTTTTCTATTTTCAAAGGAAAATCCTGGACTTTGTTCATGTGGAATAAGCCATATCTTCAACTATGTTTCTCACGTTTCACAGTCTCTACATCTAGCTATTAGATGGTATCGTCAAAGATTTTTGTTCTTATGATTCGCTTTTAAAGATACCATGTTGAGTTTCTTTATAATCATTGTGAAGGCACGCAAAAGAGATACCATTGTAAGATGGTCTTGAACATTATCCAATGCACCGATGTATTACCAACGACATTGAACCATAGTAACCCTTTGGTGAGTGATGGTTGTCAAATGATCTCCTCGCGATCCAGCTTCAACGGTTTGAATAACCATACACATTCTCTGTATGGTGGATTGTTTGATAAAGCCTCTAAGATCCTATGCTAGCCAATGACTGAGATCCTCCTAACGACTATCGAATGCAAAACAAGATTCTTTACGATTCTTCCATAATGTATTGTTTCATATGTGACTTATTGTCTGCTAACATTTACCAAGGTAATAAATGATTGAACCATTGATCTTCAAACTATTGGAGATGGATACGCATCGATTCAAAGTAATTAAAATTAGTTAAGGCAGCGATAAGGTCTTCAGGCTTCAACAACATCTCTATTCCATATTGTGCTCCAACTTGGTGGGGAGTTAACCTCTCCCCTCGCCATCTCTGCGAAGACTTATAACAAATATGGCCTGCACCACGACCATCACATATCACCTATGCAATGCACAAACTATGAACTCTCCACAACAATACCCCCACATGTAAAACGAATTACCTACATAAAATGGCATACAACAATCATACAAATGCTAATAAAAATGTTATTACAAACAGGTGGCACAGGGACCCCCCATATCATATCATAGTAGTGTCGATACCTAAGTTGAATTACCTGAACAACCAGAGGAGTGGAGGACCGTGAATAGGGGTATCCATTTGTGGAAGATTGGTGGTCAAAGTAGCTTCCCAAATGCTTAACCATTGTGGTCACCATTTTCCAAAATCTCCCACACGCTGAAAGTGTGATTCGTCCAGTTGACCAGTTTGGCTAATCTACAAATCAGAGCACCTTCCCCCGTGCAATCCACTTCTGCAGCTGGACCCCATCTCCTTTAGAGTTCTACATACCGCCCAGCAAAAGGTATCAAAATAATACGCCAACACCTTGGTAGATGAGCCTCCCGAATTACAGTCGCAGGATCTGCAGGAAATAGTGTGAGAGGCATTGTAGACTAACAGGCAGTCGAGAATCATTTCCTCTCACCACTGGGTATGTTTGTCAACGACGGAGAGCTGGAGGATTGTAATGGGGGAAGGCACGTAGGGCGTCAGCATGACTGGATCACAGCATCTTTACATGGAACTCTGTTGATGACCCTGAAATAACATCCATGACTGGATCGAACATCAAAGATGAAACTATTGGAATAGAATGGGGATTCAGCTGCAGGATAATCCTTTTTTATAAGGGATAATAACAGCTGCAATTACGCTAGTGGCCAACATGATAGCTGTAACCCTGTTAACTATGGACATGGAACTGGTGATTCAGCTGCATTATTTTTCACTCTGTAATGCCATCAGGCGGGGATATTGGTGACTATTTTAAAAACGACTCAAGGAAACGTAGTGTTCCGCGTGGGGAATGATATGAGATGGATCCTAATTACGTTAAGTGTATAATTCCAGTAACAGAGATCAATTTACGTGGGCATCTAACTTACCTAATAATTAGGATGGATATCAACATTAACTACCTCATACTGTAAACATGGTAAATATTGAAATTTCCAATAGTAGTTAGACGGTTTATGCCAGGATAGATATCGCATCCAGTACGAAAATGACTTGAGTCTCACGTGAATTTGGTCTCAATAGATTCTTTAGTCTCGTGGGCGTCATTAAACATATTGTATTTCATTTCATTTCAAGGGGCCTATCTAATAATGGATGGAAACATCGTCTTCAACTGATTTATTGTCTCTTCAAGTGGCCTACAATCATGAATGTGAATTGACTATCCAAAAAATATTAGACCATCGACGCCCATTCTTTTTTTTTATTTTAAGTTATTACTTATCGTAATGTGAATGTGAAAATTCTATCCATACACACTGATATTGTAAAAGTATATTGATCATTATCTAGTAACTGTTTTTTGTGTGAATATTTCTGAGTTTTATTTGCTCAATGCTAGTAAGATTTTTCATTTTTTGTGCATTTGTATAGCACCATTATGTTGTTCATGTGTGACAATAGTGTACACTTCATTTGTAACTATATGGGATAGCTACAAATTCTATGCACTAAAATATAAGTTTTAGTTAGTGCATGTGTAGATTACACATATAACAAGAGGAACAATAGATTTGAAATTGTCATCTTTGAAATGATAAAGAAGTCAATAGTTTGTGCATAATGAGATTTAACATTATAAGCACTTTAGAATGACAATCCAAACATTTAAACATCTAACCTTCATTGTTTTATTGATTTGTTCATTGAAACTAAATAAGGGTTGACGCTAAACATAGCATTATGGCTAGAATGTCATACTAGCTTAACATGAAAGAAAGGTTCCCATTTCAGAAGTGCCTAATAATAATGTCTCCCAGGATCCTATTACATGTGATCATCCCAACTTCCCTTAGTTTCTATTGCATTACAAACACAGGTGAATCTGTCTTCCATCATAATGGTTCCAAGGAATCCAGAGGAGTTACCATAGAGAAGTAAACATAGTTTTAGAAAAGCGAGCGCAGGTATATTTAGAGAGTATCCAACCCAGTATGATGATACAATGGTCATGTAATCAACTTTATCCTAACCAAAATAATGAGTGATTCAATAATGCTTTCATATTGCATTTTAATGGTGATGCCAGTTGAGGAATACTATGGTTCTATTTGTGTTGACTCCAACTTGTCTTAGGTCATTCATTGGATCTTGTTGTTTGGAACTGAAGTTGCATTCTCTAGTTATCTAATCTGATACGTCTCTAGAATCTATTAAAATTTGTAACTACCCATAGTGCACTTATACTTGTTTAACCATTGAACTAACTACACCAACTGAAGAAATCACTATTAATCATATTAAAACTGAAAGAAAATATTAAGCTAAAACCAACTTTGATACCAAACTATTGGGAATTCAGGACTGCGGAATAGTGCTATGATTCAATAACAAACAAAATCATGCACACATGATCTAAACAATTCCCCAAAATCTATAGTAGTGGAAGTATAAACTAGAATAATCCAAATCAAAACAAAGTACACACACATAACACAACATGTACCGTGGTTCACCCAATGCGGGCTACGTCCACCAAAGATAGAGATCTCATATATATAATACAACAAGAGTACAAACCAACTCTTCAATACAAGAGTATAATGCATCTCTCCAAGAGTATCTCCTCTCCTCCAGATCTCTAAATGGATCTCCATGAGTGCACTACAACTGTGCCTCCAAACACCACCAACAGATCTCACATAACCAGGAACTACTACATGTCTGAACTGCTACCAAGTTCTATGTGGATCTACAAACAAGACCTCACACATGGGCCTACCATATGTGCAACTATGACTGTGCACCAAGAAGTAAGTATGTCTCTCCATCACTGCATAACCTGTGTAAACATGAAGACAACCTCCTCCATAACATCTAGATCTACATGGATCAACAATACACTATGATCTCATGGATCTATAATACAAGATCTCACAACAAATTTTGGATCTAAACATATAAGACTCGATCTACATGGATCTATAATACAAGATCTCACCAACATGTGGATCTACAAGAAGAAACTCTATGCTCTTTGCATACTATGCAAGCCATTACAATGAGACAATAACTATACAAAGGAAATACAATAGAATATGTTACCCTCTTCTCACCATTCAGATGTACCTACTATTTCCTTCTATCCAGCTCCTCTCCATGGAGACTCTGTCTTCATGTAACATGTTCTTTCTTTCTCTTCTTCTTCTTCATCCTCTCAATCTAGGAGAATCAAGGATCTAATTCAATCCTTCTCTTAATTCTACTTCTAAACCCTATCTTTCATGCTTATATAGGTGTATATAAACTTAGGGCACTTAGCCATGTAATTACATCAAATAAATCTACTTCAATGCTAAAGATAGATTTATTTCCCGAGATTTAATTAAAACACTCTCGCACAGGTAACCGACGCCGGTTCTGGCCTAACCGATCGACGGTTCCTAATTTCCCTGACCTGATGCGTGGTTCTTTCCCTGACCGATGACCAGTGTCAATTATCCCTTAACCGATGCATGGGTTATCCCTGATCGATGACCTAGACTGCCCTTAACCATGTCAGTTACAGTCAAAACCAGTAACATGTAAAAGCATGTTATCTTTAAAGCAATTCAACTCCACAACCTAACAATCTCCCACTTGGAGATAAATTGTTGAACCTTTGTACATGTACCTGTACATCACCGTCCTCTACACACCGTGAAGACCATCTATTCTTTCCTTCAACAATTCTCTCAAAAAATAAAACTAGGAAGATCAAACCATCTTCTCAAACCAAGAAGATAAAAACATGACTTACCAAAGACCTGCACGAAGCTACTATTGATTCGTGATAACCGAGCTATCCATACATCAAGCTCCCACTGAATCATAACACCAAGCCTCTCATGCAACCAAGCCATCATGACTAACACACCTGCAAGAGCTCCCACTCAAACTGAAGTACTGAGCTTCAACTACAACCATAGCCATACCTGTAAAACCAACCATGTTCTCCATCCATCTATCCATGTCTTCATGCAACCACCAATGCAACTGTCCAAAGAAAATTCAAACTAGAATATGCAAAAGCAAAACAAGATCCCAGGTAAAAACAGCCCTGAATGAGTTCTACATGCAACAGTGGGTGATCAATCCACAAACACCTGCATAACTCAAAGAAATCCAAACACTGCAATCTGTAAATCCAACCCTGCATAAACAACTAGCATGTCCAAGACATTCATCTGTAGATAACATACCTATCAAGGAGTAACATAGTAATCAAGAGGAAATACAAACATCCCCTAATCATGCTCAAGGCATCTAAACTATGCTCATAGGAATCCATGTGCAAATCAAACATCTGCATCATCATAGACTCACAAAATAGAATCTATCCACATGTATAAACTCACCTATACATCCATCCATATCATCAGGCTCTCTAGAAGCGCCAAGTCTCTCACCGACTAACTCCAAAGTAATATATGAATCATGTGCTCATCAATGTCAATAACAAACAACCATGCTAAACCATGCAACTAATACCAAGTGACAAATACCAGCAAACATGTCATCAACATAATCTGCACATCAATCAAACCAAGATGAAAGAAAAACAAGGGCACCATCTAAAAATGGTAAATAAACACTGATGTCAAACTTGTGACCAAACTGACCACGGTTTCCTAACCAACCCCGGTCACTTCCTGACCGACCACGGTTACCAGATGACCGACCACGGTTAATCCTAACCAACACTGGTCCTTGTAACAGCCATATTTTCTCCTTAAACCCTTAAAAATCTAAAAAATTACTCTATCATCTTCACCCAGCTGAATCTAACCATCAACTGTAATCCCATAGGGATATCCAAGACACCATAAAATAAACTAGAAGTAACATCACAAAGCAATAAACTCAATATACCTGCAAATCTGTGACTTCCCTCCAAAACCAACTAGTGCCTCTACCACTCTGAAAAGTAGCAATCTCTTCTCACTCTACATGTGCATCATGTATCCAATCCTACAATGCCAACAACCATGACTTTCTCCCACTAAACACAAAATTCCCTACACTGCCTCTAACACCAAGCTCAAAAGCTAATATGTCAGTGAGAAATAAAACCAGATGAAAGAAAATATAAAATGATTCCCTTCTTATCAAAGAATACTTCTACATCACAAAAGTTTGGACTTCTTATGAAGTAGGTGAATCAAATTCTTTTCATCCTGTGTACTCAACATATTTTGTTACTTGCAACTATGTCTAACCATGACTTTTCATTGAGGATCTCATCCTTAGACTAGATATCCTTGTCCTCAAGATTCCACACAACCGGGAAATAAAAGTCAAAAAACACCAAAAACATGGTGTAAATCTGTGCACACTATCCAAACATAATATCAGCTACTCCAAAAGAAAGAAATAAAACATGAACCATATAGAGATACCTGACCCAAAGTCTCACTGGACTAACCAAGCCAAATTCGTCCTCTTTCTGATCAAAACATTGAAGTGATCAACACTGTTTTTTCCTATACACGCTGTGTAAGAAACATGATCCTCCAAAACAAGACACTGAACCATCCATTCCCTCTTCTACTATAAGAAACCATGTGAAAACTCGTTGTCACAAAGACTGACTATGGTTTGCTAACCAGTACCAGTTACCCTCTGTGACTGATGTTGGTTCCCTGACCTACATCGGTGTTACTGGAACTAACACAACGCCACAAATTGGCATAGGTCACCAAACTAGGTGCCTACTCTGACCAAAGCCGATAGTTGTGTTGAGCCAGTCATTTCAAGAAGCACCCAAATCTTGCACAAAAACTTAACAACAATAATACATGTAATAAAAAAACTACACCAAGATGAAATACATCACCTTACCAGCACCAAGATACTCAACCGCATCTTCAACTGAAGAACATGTTTCTCTGATGGAAACCTTGTCTTCATTCTGTGCTACTGTATTCAACTTCTCTAATGAAGCCCATGCATCTAACTACACCAAAGGATGCATAACTGCTCCTTTTCTCTCATTCTCAGATCTAGATCTGTAATCCCAAACATGCATGTGCAACCAAAATAATATAAGCACTGCAATACTAAGATAAAACCATACCTCAATAACCGGATCTACAATCTGACCAACATGCTTGTGCCTCCAAGAACCAGGGACACCTCAACAAACAAGATACATTCCATGCATCTTCTTAATTCTTCAGATCTATGATTTTCTATTTAAAACTAGGTTTCCCACGGTCACCTAGTAACTGACCATGGTTACCCTGTAACTAACCACGGTCACCCTGCTGACATCGGTTACCACTTAAATGATGCTGGTCACTATAATTTCTAGCAACCTTACTCTTCCAACTCCCACTTGAGATTGGATCTCTTCCAGTGATCTTATCATCAGGAAAAACAAACACCTAGCTCTCATACATGTTAGTCAAACAATATACTAACAAAACCATGAAGCAAACCCTTACCTCTGAAATAACCAAGCTCTGATACTAGTTGTTGGGAATTCAGGACTGTGATAATAGTGCTATGATTCAATAATAAACAAAATCATGCACATAGGATCTAAACAATTCCCCAAAATCTACAGTAGTGGAAGTATAAACTAGAATAATCCAAATCAAAACAAAGTACACACACATAACACAACATGTATCGTGGTTCACCCAATGTGGGCTACGTCCACCAAAGATAGAGATCTCATATATATAATACAACAAGAGTACAAACCAACTCTTCAATACAAGAGTACAATGCATCTCTCCAAGAGTATCTCCTCTCCTCCAGATCTCTAAACGGATCTCCATGAGTGCACTACAACTGTGCCTCCAAACACCACCAGCAGATCTCACATAACCAGGAACTACTGCATCTCTGAACTACTACCAAGTTCTATGTGGATCTGCAAACAAGACCTCTCACATGGGTCTACCATATGTGCAACTATGACTGTGCACCAAGAAGTAAGTCTGTCTCTCCATCACTGCATAACCTATGCAAAACATGAAGACAACCTCCTCTATAATATCTAGATCTACATGGATCAATAATACAATATGATCTCATGGATCTACAATACAAGATCTCACAACAACTTGTGGATCTAACAATATAAGACTAGATCTACATGGATCTATAATACAAGATCTCACCAACAACTTGTGGATCTACAAGAAGAAACTCTATGTGCTTTGCATACTATGCAAGCCATTACAATGAGACTATAACTACACAAAGGAAATACAGTAGAAGACGTTACCCTCTTCTCACCATTCAGATGTATCTGTTATTTCCTTCTATCCAGCTCCTCTCCATGTAGACTTTGTCTTCATGTAACATGTTCTTTCTTTCTCTTCTTCTTCTTCTTCTTCATCCTCTCAATCTAGGAGAATCAAGGATCTAACTCAATCCTTCTCTTAATTCTCTTTCTAAACCCTAGCTTTCATAGCTTATATGGTAATTTATAAACTTAGGGCAACTTAGCCATGCAATTACATCCAATAAATCTACTTTAATGCTAAAGATAGATTTAATTCCCGAGAGTTAAATATAAACTTTCACGCATAGGTAACTAGACGCCAGTTAACCATGATGTTGACCCGATGTTGGTTACCCCTAATCTGTGTGCGGGTTACTTATGTAAACCTAGGCAAAGTGTAAATCATGGTTATCTATGACCTAGCATGGGTTACTTTTCATGACCTCCACTGATCCTAATGCAGAATTAGCCAAAAAAAGATGGCTAGTTGCTATCTTAACCAATGGACATGTAAAACATATAATCTTTGAAGCAATGCAACTTCGCAACCTAATATCAAACTTGATCCGAATATGGGTGAGGTAAATGTTCACTTCTTAGGCATCTCTAAGGATATTGTTGCATCCTTTCATACATCAATTTTATGGCTCTATCACTCCAAACCTCATCACATGTACATTCATCATAATGATAGATCGACCACAGTTCAAACTAAATTTGAATCTTGGTCTTTCGAGGGTGGGGTGTATCCTTCATGGATGAGTGAGGTGAGCTGAATCAAAGCAAGATATTAAGTCAAATTGCCCCCTGGTTCTAGTAGTGGAGCTGATTGCTCAAGCAATTGTTGCATGGTAATTGAACCTATTCCCTTAACATTGGTCTGCTCAAATATTTGCATCCAAAAAATGGGATTCCTAAGTCCATCATTCTAGCAATTTTGATAACGGAGTTAAAGTGATGGCTTGGTTTCTTAATATCTTCATGAGAATAAGATCATTCACTGGCTATTCCTTACGTCAGATGAATGTACCAATTAACCCTTCCGAGTATATCACGAAAAATAGATCAAGTGGTGGATGTCCTTGCAAACTATGGGGTTGATCTAAGACTCATGTTGAAGCTCATGCATTCATAACTAGAAGCTGAGGCCTGGGAGATTCTTGATGCCACCCTTCGTGGCATGATCACAGTGGGCTCTCTTCACACGTGTTTGGGGGATCCCCTTGTTAATGCGATTGAGAGGGTACCTACGAATCGATATTTAAAAACAATTCGTGGAAAAAAAATTCGCCCCCCCTTATGCCTTCTCTCTCTTGGCTAATTCTGAGAAAGTTTCTTTCTTTCCCCCCTCGTTCCAATTTCTAACCCTGAGAAGCCTCAAAACTGAGCCTTGAATTTTACTAGCAGTCTTCTTCTGCCTCGGCATACGATACGTATTTCGTACATAGATCTACTCCTAGTTCAAGGACGCGGTTGAGAAAATTCTAGGCTGTGTCGAGCCCCTTTGGCAGATCTTAGGGAGGGAACATGTTAATTTGGAGTTAACTGGTGTCACCCGTGTCTAATCACCACTTCTACCTTGTTGCACCGTGAGGACAAGGACCTTAGCAGTGGTGGTCCCGAACCATTCCACATCTTTCACTCTGGAAAAGGCGTGGTTCTGGGCTATTTTTAGAGATGGAAAATGTTTGTCTTTCTCTGCACATGTTTTCAATTGTCGGCCCCTCTCCATCCCCTCTTTGGGTCAGGATATACAGTCTTTGCGAAGTTGCTAGAGCACAAGAATCAAATTCTACCTTCAATTTGTGGAATCACTGTTCGATCGCATGTATCCGCTCTAAGCGTGGGGCTTCCATGTTCCAAGGTTCCACTACATCTGCACATCTATTTGCTCTCACCATCCCTACCTCACCTCCACCTGAGAGAGTGAATGGTTCTGAAAGCTTCGACGGGTTCAAATTTTTCCTTAAAAAGGTAGTGACACTTGGTTCTGTGGTTGCAAGGCTCTCCGAGACTCTATGTTCAAGTGAAGCCAAGAGGTAGAGATTGCTCGAGCTATATTGGTCTACTGACTAATATCCTATTCTTTGCTCCATCTTGTTGAACTTTCTAGTGTTTTTGGCCTCGACTTTCACTCATTCTCATATCGAACTTCGTCTGGTCTTCGAACCCCTGGCCTACGATGGTCTATAATGATTTGGAATGTTCTTCACGATGTCAATCTTCTGCAATGATTGTAGGGTGGGGTCCCATGGTAACCCTAATGTGTTCATAGCTCCGGTCAAAAGCGTTGATCACCCCACTGATCTAAAAAAAAATGACCTAGCTTCAACCAAAAATGTCCATGCAATGCACATGTTACATCCTCTCCATACACAATAATTTCATCATGGGAACCTCATCGTTAGGCACATTAAAATGTCATAGCTAAAATCTTAAACATGGTAATAGCAATGTGTATAACTTGCTGACATGACAGTGCATTTCCCATCCTAGAAAAAGATTACATGTTGATTCCCATGCCGGCATTTCTTGCACCCTCAAATAGCAAAAATTGCTAGCCCATATATATGTTATTGGTAATACACATGAATAAGATATATTATTCATCACAATCAAAGAATCAGTATTATCTTGACACCCCCATCATTTCACTCTTATGGCATGTCCAATTTTTCCACTGTCTAGTTAGACACGTAGAAACTAGCTAATTGCACACAAAATGTGTACCGTTTGGAAACACCGAAGGGGATGACATAGAAGAACTTCTACACCTGAAGAAGGTCCATTTCATGGGAGTTCTGAAAGAGGGCGATAAAGAAGGAGATTGAGGGAGGAGAATACTCTAGCAGTGTGAAAAATGGTTTAGGGGAACCTATGAAAAAAATCCTCTTTCTTAAAACCGAACATATATGAAATCCTGTCAGATCGTTTGTGTCAATCCATTTAAATGGAGGAAAGGGGGTATTTTTAGCAAAGGCCGTTGAAGCAACGTACTTCTGGATAATCATATCTAATAAATAAATGCATGTTCATGGAATACGGTCTAAGGAACCACTTGCATCATGTTACTTTAAATCCAAGAACTTTACATACTGTTAGATCATGGAAAACTCTGCGTTTTATCTTTCCTTTATGTCCACGATTGGCATGCACATTTGTAATCTAGCAGTCTTCTCTCATTCAATTGACACCTTGATGATGAACTGAGGACCAAAACATGATAGGTAGAGGACCTCAAATAGATTCATGTGATGCTACGATGGAGAAGCCCATCTAACATTCCCATTCCATGAAAAAACTGAACCGATGACTCAAATATTTTGTTGCATACTCTCCAATGCCACAATCTTAGCAAAAAATAAGAGGATGCAACATAGTTTAGATAAGTACCCCTAAGCTACAGGTGACAAACATCAACAACTCCAAATGTTGGTGCCTTTTAAAAATGTCACCATTAACTTGCCATTCTTGCTACAATCACCTCTTTCCACCACAAGTAAGAACAATCTATATCCCATTCATGCTATTACTGCTATCAACTGGCAACCACTCTTCATCTTCTCAACCACCTAGTGGATCCATTCTTATTCAATCACCTAATATCACCAACACCTTCAGTGCTAAGCCTATCCTAACACCATGTCCAATCATAAGGATCCCACTACCAATCCCTTATCACCTTTGGCAACAAGTTGCCTCTACTATGATCATTTAGCCGTTTGATCACCAACTATAAGCCTTTGTCTTAATCTGGTGTCAGTGGGGCTAAACCTGAAACCTACTCTCTATGTGAGCAAGGGAATTTTCCTCTCACAATGGCTTATTTCCTCACCCAGAAATGCATTTTTCGAGAGTCATTGACGACATGCTTCTACTCTCTGACCTGGGTGATACCCTTTGCTACTCATAAAAAGGAGCCAAGTCAAGGCAACCGTCCAATCTAGATTCATGGCCTTGATATTCATGTCTTTTCATCTTCTTATTTACAGTATCCTATTTCTGACTAAGATGCCCAAACCACTATAAGTCATAGTTAGCCTTGTCTACAATCATTTGGATGTATCATTCATCATGCATTAATTTGCTACTGAATGGGACATGCATCCAAGTGGGTGGGAGCAATCCCAATGCATTTTCGCATAATAGCTCATACTAGGAAGTCCACTGACCTATGTTATTCCCACGAAATTGAGGCTCAAAGTCTCCCCCTGGGGTAGTCCTTACTTATCAGCCAAGTTAAGGTCGATGTACAATCATCCTTACCCTCCTCAACAATAGTGCGTGACATCGTAATGTACCCCATCCTATAGGTACTCCACATGGCCTTCACTTGATCAGTATATATGTTGTGTTATATTGGGTTTTTTAAATTTTCTAATGAATCACCATGCGGTAGAAATAAAGCCCATGCTTCGTAGGAACTTTACAAGTAAATTGCACATAGCGTGAAACATTTGCAGAGCGTATTAAAAAATCTTAGGAAGTATTGGAAATTCACAATAGGACATTAACTCAGGTGGCATTGTTCAATGCACAGTCTCAACAGATTGATGAAAAATTACTTACCTCACAAATACGAAGATAGCACTTTCATGGCGATTTTGAGCTGATCGACATATGCCGGGGGGCTATCTTGGTGCTCACGATGTGATTACCTCGGCAAGTTTTATGGATCTGTAGTTATTCGATGATAATCCTCTAGAGGCCAGGATAGTATCCTGATCCTTTACGTGCTTTGCTCACAGACTATTCCTAGAATGCAATCCAAACTACCTAATATGATTTGAACCTTCCAAGGAGGATCAGGGAAAGCATATTATATGAAAATAGAACCTAAAATTAAGAGTCGATGTCATTTGCCAAGACGAAATCTAGCGAGTTTGAAATAGATCAATGGAATCCTTAATTCTGGGATCGTCGATGAGAGGACATGCATTGAACAGGCTGGACAAGTATGCATCTCAGACCAAAGATGAATTCACACAGAACACCATGTGTTTTCTCCTCATTCACGGACACAAATAAGCCTGCCACATGGACGGTTGTAATGAAAAATTAGAAATGTGCAACATCCATACCCTGTAATGAGTTCCTGCATCGTTGATTCTTTGACATAATGTCAGAGGATGGAAAAAATCGATCATAGAACACAAATTTATTGTTCCATTAATAGGGAAACGCCTTCAACGTAATTATGTGGGCAAGAGGAAAGAAAATAGTACATTACAATGCTTCAATGAGTAGTGCTTAACACTCCAGATACATCCTAGAACAAGAAGAAGAAGAAGAAAGGGGAAAGAGAATAAAATTTTCTAAGGAAAGTGATAACAAAGGAGATCCCATGGAGGATTAATTGCATGAGAAGCAAAATATTGGAGGGAATAGTAGGTGAAATTCACTTTTTTTTGCCACTTGTCAAGTTGACATACCACATGAGATAAAATGATGATATTTCACTTGTAAGGAGGCCCCCCAAGTTGTCCCATAACATGCAATAGTGAAAGCATGAATTTCCATGTCTAGATAATGCTCCCTCAACCACTCTAAAAATATATTCCTGAAAATGGCTTGTTTTCTATGAAATTCACCATGAACTCTCCATCAATATATAAATTTATTAATCACCATGTGAAGCTCTCAGAGCCATGATTCCAACAAGACCAATTTTTTGAAATTCTATTGAGAAATTCTCAAGTTATGAGCTTTTGAGTAGAGGTAACTATTTTGGGATTTTGCCAGTATTAGCTTGATATTCACAGGACTACATCAAAATTTTGGCTGGAAATGACTTTTAAATATTTTCATCTTACTCCAATGTTTTTTCATATATTTTTAAATGATTCAAGAATTAAAATATGGCAGGACCTCTTTGATTTCTATCATTTTAATGCCTTAAAAAAGGGGGTGATATATTTTAATGGTTAAATGAGTACCCAACTTGGAAACTCAGCCAAGATGGCAACCCTTCCCCTCTAGTATCCATGGGCTCCCTCCTTTTGTTTGCATCAGTCTCAAAAATTCCCCACCTCACCACTGATCATTAAAATATACCCCCTTTCGAACTCAGTGAGGATTTTATTCCACGTGAGCCA